>OZ024905.1:29644312-30049061 GCA_964017125.1 Flabesymbios commensalis | reverse complement strand
GAAATCACGTTCCTAGTGATATCATTGAACGTGAAGGGATTTAAAATGTTTAAATGCCAAACAACGCATTAAGCCAGTTAAGGGTGCATGTTGAATTATACATAAAGAGTGCGCGGATTTGAAAAAAACCTTGATTTACGGCCATCCGAGTCCAACGTGATATCATTAGAAGCAGTGGATATATGGTGATGTGGAGGGTTGGCGACCATTGCACGACTTTCTCTTTCGTGTCACCATATTATATGTTACAGGACACCAGACCTGCTTTCTCCATTTCAAACACAACCAGTTTTGCAGCGTGTACGAGATTTATTGCCTTCTGGTCTGACATTTCTGTGAACCTTGACGCATGACAAGCACTAAGGCGTGCCATTCTGTTTAAATCACTCAAATACACGCGTTCGTCGTTAGTGGGCCTATATTAATAAATTATACCTACTTTGCGTTTTCACCTTTGTTGTGGATTTTATGGATATTTTAAAGCTGCCCCTTGGGATGAGACATTTTCAATTTTATCAATTTTGAAAATTTAACTTCGATAAGCTATATAGCCTACTGATCATAACTAAATATACAAGAAAGTCAAAAAAAACAATTTTAAAGCACTTTAAAAGAGTGAAATAGTTATATTTCCAGGTCGTATTATTGAAATGTAAACAAAACAAGTCAGCGATATACAGCACTTTACACCACATATTCCCACGCCTTTGACGGTAAGATCAAAGCAATCGCCGCTAATTGGTGTCCTCTAGTCAGGACATGAGGGGATACACCTGCAACACTGATTGTCTGCCCAACGCTGGGCCGGCGGCATCAACATGTGGCCCAATGCTGTAGGAACATTCAACCGTCCTTTAGCAAGTGTTTAGATATACACAAAGTTTGTTTGGGTTTTAATCGGATTCACAAAATGTTTTAAAAAATCTAAAAACTCTGAAAAAAATAAAATTATGATCTGGGGGATACACTACTTCATTACAAAACTAAAAACAAAAATTGATGTCATCCCAAGGAGCTGCTTTAATATTAAAACATATATCAATACACAATTAGTTTCTAGTTTCCCAACATGGAAACGTGTGGTTGACCTCCACACCCAGATAAATCAGGGTTCACTATGCGATGCTTCGTAATAGTGGATCCATAATAAGCTATTAAGCTATTAAACGGAGTTTGAAAAAAAACAAGAGGACTCGACAATAGCCTGCCGCCATTATAAAAATTGTGAAATTAACGACGTAAGTTTGATAAATCGCAATAAATCGGTCATTCTGTGCGATAAATCGGCCATTCTGTGCGATAAATCGGCCATTTGGATTTTTTCAGCCATTTTTCAACTTGTCCGAGAATTTGTTGTTAGCAACATGAAGAACAAAATTGAGCAGGATACATTAAAAACTTGGCTATGTATCACAAGAAAATGTTAACGCCCGGCGCAGCGCTTAAATTGCAATTATAGCCCACCTTTGAAAACTGAAAATAATACAATCCTTCTGCTGATAGGAAAAGTGAAGCTACACAACAGACCCTCAGCGTAGCAACATACCTTTACGTGACCCACCCCATATAAGATATTGGCTCAGCGGTGAGCCAATGTCTCTCACGTTGTCCCACCAATGAGCCACAGTTTCTGTTGTGTCATACATGGCAGGATGTGGCGTGTCACTATCTCTCATATTGCGCAATAACTGTCTCATCAGTATATATGTGCAGCTTTTACAAAACGTGTGTCGTCATCATCACGCCTCTACACACATACAAGTCTGTTCTCCAATCACATCAGTCTGCATCTATTATTATAGGGTGCAGTACCTCGATGTGCATCAGGATTATCGCCTTACTAAATAAAAACATCGGACACATGAAACACATGAATTGCCTAAATTTATCATTACTACTGTCTTCATTCCTTATAAATAATTAGCAGACACATTTGCCGGTAATACTATTTTGTGTAGACCTGTATTATATTGATCGCAGAAAAAACTAAAATAAGATTGAGACATTACTGTCTGTACTGTTAGGGAGCGATCATGTATTCTTGTTGAAAAATAGGCCGAATCCAGCTTGCGATTTGAACGAAAAAAATCCGGACTCTTTGAAAACAATGATTTGACTATGGAGACCCGGTATTCTACGGTACTGCGAATAATAAAAAACACCGAAAAGAGCGCGAAAAAAAGTATTTCGCACCCCCCTCTCCCCCCAAAAAATATTAACTTGTCGCTCCCTTCTTACTGCTTTAGCTTGTTCCACAACCTATATCCACTGATAACTGTGTATGCCACCATGCAGTATTATTTATTCCACTCATAGGCAATACGCTGTCCCTAGCCTTCGTGTAGTAAATCTGTTTTCGGTTGTTTATGATGCATGGGTAGCTGTATGGCTATATACATGTATTCATGGCCCAAGACACTTGTTGTACCCTGTCTGTTCTACGACTATAAGCCACATAAATTGGCCATATGAAAGGCCATGCTGTCAGACCAAACGTTGCCAGATAGGCTTATTTGGCCTTCAACTGAATGGCTCAGCTTTCCTGTTGACGACCTGATGTTATGGTTAGTCTACCATCCCCTACAGAAGTAGTTTGTCATTTACTGCATTATCCCTAAGGAAGGTATTATTTGATGACACCTACATCACTCTACTAAATGTTATCGCTATTTTGGTTGCTGTTTAATAAACTGTTAATGTGAAGTTATTTGTACAAAGCTACATTCCCATTTCCTTCGTCATATTAACAAGGAGGAAAGATAAGTGTTATACATTTATTATTGGTAAGATCTAAAATTTTAAAAGAAATTTTAGAAATAAGGCGTTATGCCTATACATCCCTTCCATCTCTTATATGGTAGGAAAATGAATCGATAAAGCTCACATAAAGTATTTTCCCTTGTTATATGATGAAGAAAAATAAAAGAGGCATTAGGCCTACATACAACTGATCCCTTAGAAAACAGGGGGTTTTAGTTAAAGGGACATGCCGAGGTCTTTGAAAAAAAACATGGTGATTTGTTTTTGCTTGATAATATGACCGTATGATGTAAACATGTACATAGACTAGAACAGCAAAAGTTTTTAATTTTTGTGCTGCGAACTCACCAGTTAGGCTAGATATAGAGACGAAATTCCCATATTTCTTATTTTTGACAGGGTTGTCAATAATTAGAAATCAGGAATTTCGTCTCTATATCTAGCCCAACTGGTGAATACGCAGCACAAAAATTAAAAAAACTTTTGCAGTTCTAGTCTATGGACATGTTTACATCATATGGTCATATTATTAAGCTATGATTTTAGATCTAGGCATGTCCCTTTAATTTGTTTGTTAGAAAATCTATATTATTTTGGCACTTATAAACTTGGTATTATGAATAGATCGATTTGGCTATCAACATGTGAATGAATTTAAGCCGACATAAGCCCAACAGTCCGTGGCTGCTGTGCGCAGTTATTTTCACCTACCCACAGGCTCGGCCCCGACGGCTCCTTCGGTCCAGTTGTGGCTCGAGATCCAGAGGTACTGGGTTCGAATCCCGGTCAGGGCGAATGTTTTTCATCGAAATTGTGCAGAGTTCTACAGTGCTCAAACTGTTCAAAGGCATGGAGTGTGTAGTACTGTCTATAGTGCACTATAAAGAACCCTTGAAGTCATCCGATAGGAGTAAGACTTCGGGCTTCCTACTGTCGCGATATTGCCACAATAGCGACAATATTCTAATATGTTATATGCCTAAATATTTTCTTTGTGATACATGTACTTTCAAAACCAAAGCTTCTTTGTGACGGATGTTTTCATATTTTAATATAGTGTGCGTATATAACTTTTGTGAAAGTAATCCGCGCATACACTGTGGTAAATAAGGCTGCTCACATATTTAGACGATTCTACCGTGGTCTATCTCTCTGCAAGACAACCCGGCAGCCACATCAATGGTTCAAGCGGTTTTCGCATGCAATAATCAGGTGGGTGACATTGGGACATTCTTGCAGAACTAGCACGGACAAGTCTCTGGTTCAATGTGGATACACAGTGGCCCCAACATAAGTCTTCACTTGGTGTTGACTTGTGTCATTTTGAGATCAGTGCAGTTCGTGTCTCTCAGAATGGCTGTTTGTCTAAGTAGCGGGCGTCGGAACAATAGGATGGCAACAGTATCCGTGGAATGTAAATGTCACCGGGAGGCAGGAGCTACCTTGGGACGAGGGGTACATAGTACATTAACCCGGATCTGTTCGCATCTACCTATTACGGTAATATGAGGAGATATAATATATAAGGTGCAGACAATGATCATAGTGCTAGTTAGTTCTTCGTAAGGTGCACTCTCTGATCACCATTTACTATTCTACTATTAGTGCTTTTGGCAGTGACTCTGAGCTGATTTATCCAGCTTCTGAAAACCTACGACAAATAATCATACACGTGTATATATAAGGCATAAAATCATTAGCACTGTGATAAAATATGATTTGTTCTTTATTAGTACACTGAACAATTTATGTCAGATCAGTATGTGAACAAGCGCCTGTTTTCATTGGTCTGTAAATATCATCGTCTTTTTCACATGATGGAATGCTCTATATAATGTAGATTACATGGTGCTACAAACTGTTCAAATGTGTGGTGTGTGCTACTGGCGGTAGCACACACCACACATTTGAACTATAGCGTTCTTGATAGTGCGCAGTAGCCTACTGCGCACTATAAAGAATGCTAGTAATTCGCTAAGATTAGGGCATAATCAGGTACGGGTCCAGCCGTTTATAAATGGCCGCCCATTTAAAACCCATTTATAAGCACTCGCAGCACACTTCCGGCGAGTGTTTATAAACACGCGGGCGTTTATAAACAGTCGGTCAATGCGACTGGTTAACTGTACATTTTATTCCATAATAACAGGTATTTTCTCTTAATTATACCAGATTTGGTATAATGTATAAATTGACACAACACATCACTACTTGGGCGGGGGGCTTGGGTAGTGGTTAGCACCGCTGCCTTTCACGCTAGAGTTCGGGGTTCGGTTACCGGTCTCGGCGGTTTGCAAGAAACAAAAATGTTTTTCCCCATCCACGTGTGAAACTCAGTATTGTGGGGAGCCTCCGTGACCGAGAGGTAGTGTGCTCGGCTTCAGACCGCCAGGGCTCGAATTTTGAGTCCTGTGTCTGGAGGACGGTGTCATCTCATTCATCTCACCATCCTCAGGAGGTTCTCCTGGCCCAGTTTAGCCTATATGTGCACAAAGGTGGCCTAAAGCCCGATTCATTTCATTTCATTTACATCACTACTTAGTAATGCACTTGGGAAGCAGAATCTATGAAATACGATGCTTTAGTAGGTAAGAAATAGGTTTTCTGACCACTGACCCCCACCTCCTTAAAGTGTCATTGCATACTATGAGGTGGTAGCTACAGTGATGACCAATTTGTATGCGTAATTTGCATTTTTTATGTGCCAATTTTTTTGTACACACGATTTAGTGCACAAAACAAGAGCTTAACTCGCAGATTTCGGACATTGATCTTACTTGCTAGGTGAGTTATACAATAATGTACCTTACCAAAACAACAAAACTGTAGATTATTATATATATTGATTATTATATATATATTGCCCGCCCGTTTATAAATACACGGAAGTGCGCGGCGGCGACCGTTTATAAGCGACTGGACCCGTACCTGATAATATCCCTCTTCTGCCGTGTTATTGATATAATATGCCGAAAACGACGTAAAACAATATTCATTTTAATATTAGTCATACTGCTCAAGCGCGCTGACATTGGAAGTGTGATGATGATTGTGATCTATCTAAAATCAGTCAGTTTGTGTTACACTGAGTCGGAGAGCTCACTGTTAGAGGTGTGATGATGTGATCTATGTAATATCAGTCAGTTTGTGTTACACTGAGTCGGAAAGCTCACTGTTAGATGATGTGATCTATGTGAAATCAGTCAGTTTGTGTTACACTGCGTCGGAGAGCTCACTCTTAGAGGTGTGATAATGTGATATGTAATATCAGTCAGTTTGTGTTACACCGAGTCGGAGAGCTCACTGTTAGAGGTCTGATGATGTGATCTATGTGATGTCAGTCAGTTTGTGTTACACTGGATTGTAGAGTACGCTGTTAGAGGTGTGATGTATGGGATTCGTGTAACAACCCTATCCTTAGCGAAACTAATATCAAATTAGGTTGACAGGGTCTAGTTTGAGCAATTGTCCTGACAATCGTTCGGCCACGTATGGATCGAGCGTAACGATCCGGGATAGATTGGGTCGCTGGTTGATGTATGGTGTCCTTGCTGTCAGGATCTGGCTGTGTGGTGTGTCATGGACAGAGATCCCGTTCACATCATACATTGTCCTACACCAGTGTCCACATGTGTCCCTAGGCTGATTGCCCATAATTCAACCAGCATTGTATTAACTTCTATTTTCAAGTGGTGTACATCTATTATAGTCGTAATATTGTACAACATACAGTATGAATAAATATAAACATTGAAATAAACCACGTAGAGAATAGTGTGGGTGTTCCCAATAAGGAGTAGGATATCTTTCAAATTGACATATATTTTATTCACGAAGGAAGCTGTTCATATAATCAAGATAATAGACTTTCCCTTCAATACTGTACCTGTGAAGGGCCTACATTATTTTTGGGACGACAGTGCTTTGTACGTGCTCTAAATAATATTATGTTTCATATTGATTTCGTCACACCAGAGGAAACGTCTTGGCCTCTGCGATATGCTGAGCAGATTTCTACTTCAACGTTTACCAAACAAACATAATTTTAAGTTGTATATCCTTGTTCTGAGTTGTATTGTTTTCATTAAGTGACGATATATACTAAACAATACGTTCACAAAATGTATATGCAGCTGTAAGAGTAAGCTCTAATCAAAACTGGAAATAAGATTTAAAATTGATGTGACTGGTGCGAATGCCGTCATTTTTGGGTGTTTTTGGACATGAAAAACCACGGTAGCTCACAGTTGTTATCCCAGCAAACACGAAACCTTGACCCATTGTTGTCTTAATGCTGGTCCACCGTATACGACGTCGACCCAGCTTTTAAACCACCATTGCCTGAATATCTCGCGCTTACCGGGATGACATGTATGATCCACGATTTTTCCTACCGTGCCGACAGTATGATCATGCTGATATACAGGAAAAAATTACAATAGCCACACTCTAAACAATATAGGTTCTTCATAAAGAACCTTTCAGTACTATTACCATGCAACCCCAGGAGAACCCTGCAAGGGTTCTCCTGGGGTTGCATGGTAATAGTACTGAAGGGTTCCTTCTAAAGAACCTATTTTGTTTAGAGTGCACACGTTATAGAATACTACCAATGTTACCATGTTGATGGAGCGATTTAAAATATATATTCATTTCACATAATATCACAGATTGAGCAAAAATAGCAAATCCACCAACATTACCGTATTTATAACACACGAATAAAAGTAAGCGTTTGTCCCAGTGAGCGCTCTGATATCCATACTAGCGCCAATAAAGCAGGCTACTCTGATGACAGAGGCTTTGTTTTCAGAGTCTGTAATTATATTTTGTCTCGATCAGATGATTCTACACGGCAACTAAACCCATGCACCGCACAATTTGAAGACATTATCGCAAGTTTGTCATCAATTATCACAGCCAAGGATCAACAGATACACTTCGGATGACTTTTTTGTTTACTGCGTAGGTGTGTGAAAATCCCCCAGGATAAAATATAGTTCAAAGATGTAGATCCAGAGGCTTGCTCCTGTGAGGTCCTGCCCTTCTCCCACCCTCTCCCCTGCCTACCCTGAAGATCACTGGCTGCATCCTTTCACGATGTCCAAGCATACTTGCTTTATTACCACCCAGTCTGAATTAGGATCAATAATTTAGAACAAAATACAAAAAGTTAGTTGACGATGTTTACCTAATCTCAGCATTAAATTTGCTGATTTAAACACAAATGAAGGGAATACAATAAAATCAGCCCACCTGATCCAGATGGGAATTGTAATCAAACAATCATGGCCATACTGGTTGACGTTGATTAATGAGACTATGCCCTGACAATGCAACGAGAATATTAGAATCCTTGATAGAAGGAACCTGATTTCCGCTACAGGCGCTCGCCGCCGACATTCTTCCCTGTGGAATCTTTGTCTATTATTTTGTCTGGTATTATTTGTTTTCAAACATAATTATTTTTTATAACAGAAGCCGAAATAAAATAAATGCTAAATGTTGTAGACTATTATATATAGTATGTGTGTATATGTGAGTATTATGTATTGATTTCCGTTTAAATACATTATTCTGATTCTTAAAGCAGCCTGAATGTTTAGCCACTGCCATCTTAACCCTTTGAGTGCGGGCGACGCTTATAAGCGCATTCATACTGTTTTTCCACAACTAAAATTTGACAGAAATTGAACAAATATGCATGTATAAATCTTGAGTAAAGCCCCCATTGTGAAATTTAGCAGGTTTAATTTTTAAGTGAGGAGGTATTTTCCTTTCATTTGAAGTTGGCAATTGCGTGAGCAATGCCAACTTCAAATGAAAGGAAAATGTTAAGTAGTAATGAAGCACTTAAAGAGTTAATACAGCCATTATAACATAAGTATTATGGCATACCTTAAAATATTGCATTTGTAATTTAGTCATAAATCGACATAAAACATATGTATCATAATTATCATGTACCCAGAAAACACTAAACAGTACCCCGATGTTGATTTAATGGTGGGCCTGGAACGTCGGTGACGCTGGTCCAGCATCTAAACAACACCGGCTCAAGGTATTGTGTTTTTTTCAATTTCAGTTCAATTTAATGCTATTTATTTATGCTTAAACTTACATATACATGTATACATTGATAAAAATGCAAAGGAGACCTGCAAAAGGCTTATGACAAGCCGCTTCCATACAGGCCACATTTTAACAAAGTAAAATGATGTTTGTGAAAAACTGTATACGCCGCGGGAAGACGGACTGATACAAAAACAGCCAATCATAAAATAGTAACAATAATGTTGGTTATCGAGAAGGAGAAGCGGAAAAAATACGAGCATAGTCTATGTATCAACGCAAAAAAAAGACACAAATCAGTTATTATATGTCAAGAATGTTAAAATTAGCGGGGCTTGCTGTGAGAGAGTTGAGTTAACATATAATTATCATGGCTTTCTTCTGCAATTTTAAAATTATATCCTGGTTGAAACCCCAGCACTTAATACCATAAGCTATATGTGGTTTATTCAGCACATTATGTATGGTTGAAAAACTTTCAGAAGGGACTATGTGCTTAAGCGGAAAATGGTGACATTCACTACCAAATTGGCCACACAATTCCACAACAACTAAGTAATAAGTTTAAATAAGTGGCCCCATGTGGAGGTAAAGATTGTACTGGGATCAAGATTAAATCAGTTCAATCAATATAGTTAATAAAGAATAGATGGTAAAGATAAAATGGCTGGTTATAACAACACCTGTAAAATATTGATTTGTAGGGTGTGTTCATATTATTAACCCTTTAACGGCCGGTGCCGCATATATTCGGGTTTTTATTTTTTATTAGCACATTAAGTACCACATTTAAAATATGTTAAAGATAAAATGTGACATCAACCAGCAAGATTTGAAATGAGTTGACCTACATTTTGTCCAGTCTGAATAACTTTCACTCACTTGAAATTTATTTATTTATTTATTTATTTATTTATTTATTTATTTATTTATTTATTTATTTATTTATTTATTTATTTATTTATTTATTTATTCGTCATACACAGTACATGTACATAAGAATACAGTAAAATTCATAAAGAAATAGTACAATATGGCAGGTTATCTGAGAACAGGCAATATACCTATACAAGCTCAGAAACCATCGTAATAAAATTGAAATTATGTTAAAAAGTAATACAATTAATAAAAAGAGCGTTTTAACGTGGAGCACCACGATTACACACACAAGAGTGACACCTACATGCCCCTGACCAGGGACATACATTATCTGTTTCGAAATCTGTAAGAAGGTTGTCATAATGCATTACAAGTTTACGTTTAAAAGAATATATATAGAATCGGCGTCCCTCAAGTTGTGGATCGCGTCAGCGAGACACAACTTTAAGTGGGTGAAAATTCAAATTGAATAATTTGGCGGTTAAAGGGTTAACGTCAAGATGCTTTTTGTTTTAGCCTTCAGGAATATTGTCGGTAAATATTCAACAGCTGATATACAGAAAACAATGTAGGGTTCTTTTTTACTACATAACAGTATACGTGTTATCCAATGCTCCTACTTATCTACCTGTTCACATGCGACTTTTTCTTCAGGAGTCCAGATGACAGCGTATAGCTACAAAGTTGAAAGCAATCAGAGCAAAGTATTAAATCACAAGAAAAAAGACAGGTAGCAGTTCACTAAATAACCTACTTTAGAGCCACTAAAGATTGCCTTAGTCCGTCTGGTCCGTGATTCGAAACCAGGGACCATTTTATGCTTCCCGTTATGCTACTTAAGAGATCAAAGAGACATCCGTCAACATATGAAACTCGCCACGAGCAATGCACATTAATTGAAAACAATAAAATGTTTAGAGTACAAGAATAATTCAACAACATTAATAGACTGCATGAAATTATACTTAATAAGCCTATAATATATTAATTATACAGGAGGTCAATTGTTGACTAGATGTGCGCTAATCATTATTGGTCGTTCCTGATGAATGTTTGTTGAGATCCCTTGTTTAAACCAAACGTTCTATATCTATATATGTGAATGGTTGTAATGATCTCTTGAACTTTACGCCAGTAGATGTAGTTTAAATAATTATGAGAATGATTGTAGTGATCTTTGTCAAACGCCAGTAGTTGTCGTCTATAATATATATGAGTGATTGTAGTGATCTTTCGTTTAATCCTACCCTGATGACATCGCAAGGCTCTGACACCGTGACCTCCATTTTTAAATGTAATAGTTCTAATACGATCAAAAGTTTACGCCTGCTGAAAATGGCCTAGTTTTCGTAGGCACTTGAAATATTCGTCTCAATTTCATGACATCCGAGTTTTTTGGTAGGCAGCGCGAGTGTCGTTTTTACACAGCTGGCTGTGGAAACAAAATGGCGGTCAGTGTGACTGGGCCTCGCGCAGTAAATGAGTTAGGCGGCCCAGTCATACCGGGTAGTTTAATCCCTGGTTTAAACCAAACGCCAGCAGTTGTCGTTTAATATGTAAATGATTGAGTAATCTTTAGTTTAAACCCTGGTTTAAACCAAACGCCAGTGGTTGTCGTTTATCTATATACTTATATATATATATATATATAATATCAATGCTTGTGGTGGTCTTTGGTTTAAACTTTGGCCTAAATCAAATCCCAGTTGTTGTTTATCCATATATGTGAATGATTGTAGTGATCTTTGGTTTAAACCAAACGCCCGTAGTTGTCGTTTATCTATGACAAGTAATTATGCCGCTATATCACAGTTGTCATGGCGACAACCATGAGGTCTCAAGTATTCCGGGCGTGTTTTCAAGCGACAGGTCTTTTGTCATAATAATTACGCTCGTTATTATTTTCAGCATGTCGCTCTTTATCCACGCCTCTTACTTCCTTCTCCCCTCTTCCTCTCAAAGCAACTTGAGTCGCATCCTCCAGTGACAAATGAGGTTTGGTTTGGCTAGTCACGTGGTCATGGTATCTCAAAGTCTGAATGATGAACAAAAGGGTCTAGCATCTTGCCGGATGCCCTTGACATTCCCTAACACTCCACACATCCAGGCGTCAACGGAATCAATCGAAAAAATTGTAAATGCAGCCTGCTGAGCATGCGTTACTGTCAGTCTAACTACACCCTTCACCACCACTGTAAGAGGGTCTGAAGCCAAATTCATGATCTGAATTCTAATCTTAATTAGACGCAAGGAGTCGTTTCTCAACTGAACACGTGTAGGCTAAATTTGGTCAAGGCAGTATCTGTGAAATAATGGATGGTGAAACACCACCAGACTTGGATCGCCAGGTATGGGATTCGAAACAGGTAGTCCAGGTATATGTGATTCATCAAGCATATGGATCATTGAGGCATCCCTAAACATGTCAAGAAAAAAGCAAATAGCACTATCAGTTTAATAGCGGACATAGCATTGGAAAATTAAGCTAGCCCAGCTTACAGACTTCTTGTATATACACTAAAGTGAGATAAAGCTGCATTCGTGATTGATACCGCAAAAGTTAGCATTAATATAAATGGTAGATTACATTGTACGTTACATGCTGCAGAAGATGATCGATCCATGTTACACCAACTTAGAATGTGACGTGGCACTTCTTAGGCTAACCACATATTTCAGCGGTCAATGGTAAACCCCCTGTCTCACATATGTATTGAAGTTAAAATACAGTGCCTGCCACTCTTATGCATGAGAAGTAAGACACTTCAACTCCCAACGATAAAGGTTTTTTAAAAAGAACCATTCAGTACTATTACCATGCAACCCCAGGAGTTCTCCTGGAGTTGCATGGTAATAGTACTCAAGGGCTCATTCTAAAGAACCTACATTGTTTAGAGTGTTCAAGATCTTTTATATATATATCATCGCATTAATTAACACAATTTTAATAACCACCGTTTTAGATGATGATTTTGATAATACAACTGGCATGTAGATACATGTATAAGACCACACTATCAAGACACGCTGCTAATCTGGTGTTGTGACAGTGAACCCGTCTGCGTGATGTAAGACTATCATATCCACCACTTTTCAGCTGCAAGTCGCATCCAGTTTTTTTCAACAGTTCCAGTGTCCACTTGGCTGGTATAGTAGTTTTTTGTTGGTACAAGTATGTGCAAAAATAGAAAATATGAAAAAGGTGGCTCCAGCTGTAAAATGTTAAACACTATGCTACTCGTCAGGGCCAAGACATTTAATAGACTAAATGGCAGCTGAGAAACTGATTCACTCGTGGTATTTAATATCGGTGAATCGCTACAAGAAACAACAAACAATGATCAACTGTGAATCATGGACCTGCCATCCAAGCGATACTCGAAGTTTATGGGTAGTTCAATAAGTGTTGTTCTGAGCGTAAACTTATTTAGCACTGTCAAATTAAAGATGTCATTAAAGATGTCATATTAAAATATAAATGCCTATCCTTACGGCTATATATAGAGCAAATCACATTTACGGGTGAGTATGCAATACCGTGTTTAAGCAGAAAGTATCAATGATCACTCGACTAGACTTGAAATTAGTTGGAGCTATATACGGAGTAATTTGTTCGTAGGTTGGGTGACATTTTGAGAAAGCGGTGGTACGTGTATAATATAGATTTAACACAATGCATGGTATTACTTCTGTTCATCTTCTTTCTCTATCTCCCTAATCAAGGAAAATAAAATCAGATTCTATTTTCCTTGTTCTGATCAATTTTTCGAGCATTTGTTCAAACACCATGTTGCGGAAGTCGTTAATCTGAGCCGTAGACGTGAGCTTGGAGAAAATTTAATAACTGGCGTTTTATGCACTAATTGGTGGGTGATTAATGAGGGAGAGTGTCATGATAATTGTCGCGTTATTTTCACATGAGGGATTCATTTTGGAGGGGTTATCTTTACCGGAGCCAGAAGCAAATGCCAGGCCAGCTCACTCGTCACTCCCTTCTTTCTAATTATCTTGACATGCGGGAGGTTCTGTACGCTACAAGAGACTCCTTTACTGTGTACAGTACTGTACACGTTACCGCGGTCACATCACACTTAATACGAATGGCAAAAAATACTGACGCGCCTAATGTCACACTGTCATTGGTTGTGGTCCGATGCTAAACATTTAAAATATGGCAGCTGCATAAAGCAGAAGACAGTGTTGAGTATAAATTTCAAACAGAAAATATGCTGGCGTTGGGAAATGATTGTGCATTATAGAAATCATGCCTAAATTGTCACAGAGTCGTTTACTCGTACAACGTAGGCCTATAGTTACTGACCAGTCTTGAGATTTATGCAAACATTTTCCAATATTGCCACATGGCAAATTATTGATGAGAGGATTGTGTCGACATCGACAGCCTACAATTAATTTTAACCCTTAACCTGCTAATCGCCATTATAGTCGTTTTTAATCCATTTTATTAGCCGAATAAATCGCTGTTATTTAGGAACGAAATGTGCGTTTAAACATCAACATTTTCAAATCTTTAATCTCAAATTAAACAAATATGAGTAATTTTCACCCACTTGAAGTTGTGGATCGCGGTAGCGAGACACAACTTCAAGTGGGTGCAAATTTAAATTATTTAATTTAGCGGTTTAAGGGTCAAATTAATATATTGTTTAATTCTGTTGAAAAGATAGCAATACTGTAGATCCGAAAATTTTGGCGTGTTTAAATTTTCGCGAATTTCAGATTTTGAGACTTTTCACAAAGTTTAGAATTCGCGAATTCTCATTTTTCTTTAGTAACGCTATTTTGATAATTTTCGCGAGATCCTTGAACCCGTGAATTTGTCCTCCTCGCGAAAATTAAAACCTCGCGAATATTACTAGATCTACAGTATTATATAAAAGTGGCAAGGTGACAGCTATATAATTAAGCATATTGACGTCACAGCCTTTCAACGCAGATAGGTTGATAGAAATACAAGTAGACAGTCAGCAAACCAGTTCCATGACAGTATTGTGATCTTTTGCTCAATCTGGAACCATCAAAAGGTAAGCAGCAAGCAAAGGAAAAAAGGTCCTGACAGAAGACGAAAAGCATAATTGCCGCACTACTCGGAGCATTTAGATGCACAACACACACCGGCGAATGATCTACAGTGTCCTTAAAGAGGGGCATGCCAGACGGGAATTGTCTAAGGTGGACTCAGTCATTAATACAGGCCGTCCACATAGCTACTCCCACCTTCATAGAGCGTGTGTTCTCTAAAACAAATATGCAGGGCAAGGATACGTGTTCGGTGTCTTAACTGCGCCATCAACATTGATGGTTTGTCAGAAGGGCAATGGCATATCACAGCAGGATAAGAGACCTTTATGGTTACTTAACAGGTGAATGAGGCTTTTGTGGATTTCTAGAAGGCAAGGTGACCTTCGGTATCTGTTGTTGACAATGAGTCTCTTAAGGCCTTTCTGTGGGACATGGGGACCTATTACATCTCATCAAGGCAATGGATCCCTTATGGCCAAACTCCTTTATAGCATAACGTCAGGGAAGCAGACCAATACTAGCTCTGTATGGCAAAATGTACCAAGCTATTTATCTGCAGTGGCATACAACTTTTACGATCCCCGAATATCAGTGAAAATCTGTGAAATATCTATATGACTAATATACAAATCTAAATAATAAGGAAACCTAGAGGATGTGAATCCAGCGTTGAAAGATGCCTCTCTGGGTCTATCGGATGAGGATGCATTTCGGAGTCCGTATGAAAAATAAAGAGACTATTTAGTGTATAATGGTATCTGAGTATGGTAATATCTACATATTTGTTGAACAAGAAGGTGTATACTGCATGGACCTCCAATGATCTATCCGCTATAAAAGTATATGCATACCTATAATTATGTAATTTCTCAACAGGGCAGCATGTCTTCAAATATGTATTTGTACACAGTGGGGCAGCAGTTCCTAATTTGGGCATGATGATCTCGCTGTTAGGTAATAAGTATTCCATAATATTCCTGATCTTTTGAAAATACAGCTGCGTTTATTTTGTATTACTTCCTAAAATTGATAACGTTTATTCAAGATATGTACTTCTTGTTGTGCGACGAAGAAATGTGATTATTGAGACGAGTGGCCGCTAAATTATCACTAAGTACTCTACATGTATATCAATGTTAAACATGTAGTCAGCTCTAAAAGGCGCATGCGTGGGCCAGTGTCTATTAGTTATCTATACATTGCAACATATGTAGGGATACAATAGGCTACGCCTACATGTTGATTTACACTGGGTCTAAGAATCTATTTTCAAAATCACCTACAATTGGCAGGCTACAGGCCGCAAAACTACCGAAAGGGGCGTGTTTCTACCTGCATGGGCAGCTGGTCCGTACCGGTCGGCATATCAACACAACAAGTGTACATGGATAAACATTACAACCTAATGTCATCAAAGAGCCGAACTAAAAGAATATCATCGGATTGTAGCTGATTGTTGTTTGAATGATTACCCATGGATGTCGCTCATGTATATAGTCTCATTGTGATTTAAGACCTCAATGCTGTGCTCGATATGATCTTGTTCATAGAGTCATGACTGTTGGTCAGGACTGGGTCACATTGAATTGTGGGACCGCAGTGTTCCGCAAATAATCATCAGATTCATATGGATTTAACATGCTATATTTATTCGCACATTTGGTACTAGCAACCCTGTCAAGGGAAATCGTTATGATAATCATAGGCCTACAACGCAATAAATCTATGGATTATCACAATGAATTATATTTTAAACATAATTTGGTTTCTATGATACATGCGCAGCAGCCGAAACTGTGTGCGACATTGACATTAGCCTTCTGATCCTCCGCTACAAGAGGGTCAAACGATCAGGCGAATCTTTAAGTAGTCAGATCACGTAGTGGTCATAGACAATGGTAGTAGTGGTGGTGGACGGTGCTGTTAAACAATGTGTTGCCTCTGGCGTGTTCCTGCCAGGTTGTCAGCAGACATGGCGGCGGCATATGATCAAGCAGCGCTTGTTCACGTGAGATTCTGATAACCTCTTAATGACGTCACCCCGCAATCGATAGATTCTATCCTCTGGTTACGACCGCCTGTTTTCTGCTACAACTCCTAGCAATCACGACACGCAATGTTGTCTCAATGTTGGACCACAGTTGTAGATGGTGGGCCAACATTGAATCAGCAATGGGTCATCTTATTGTGCTTTGGACTATGATTCATAGGAAACTTCACTTCGCCCGAAGAGGCCTATCGCAGATCAGCTTCTTGTCTATTTTATCAAGCAAAAATGATTGAAAAACTTTATTTATGGAAGGAATTGTGAAATGTCGATATCAAATGAGTACTCCAATAAGGGCATAGTCCAGGGTGTGGTAGTTACGCCGCATGCCCATCAGCCGGATCTTGTGGGTTCGCCCCCGTTCTGGGTTAGTTTTAAATAAACACGAATGATTTAGGTAGTGCGTAAGGATTCAGACCGCCAGGGCTCTAATCTCGTGTCTAGGGGACAGCGTCATCTGATGTGCACAATGTGGTCTAAACCCCATTCATTCATTCATTCATTCATTCATTCATTCATTCATTCATTCATTCATTCATTCATTCATTCATTCATTCATTCATTCATTCGTTTATTTATTCATTCATTCGTTTATTTATTCATCAAATTTAAAGCTTTACATTACATACATTTCAATAAATTTGATGAACCAAGACTTTACCAATAACTGCAACCCCTCTCCCGAATCATTCGTTCATTATTGACATTGCTCGCCTAATTTAACACGACGATTGTGTCTATGAAGTAGGATTCAAATTAACATGATTAACCGTGGTTAATGATTTTGCTGATTACTCAGTCAACCTCAACCAATTGTCTTGACATATTACAAGCACTATTTTCGGGTGATGCGGCGACACCCCTGAACATAGTTAGTTTAACAGTTATTATAGTCTATTTAATATGTAATTGGCTTCGTCTCAGAATTTCATTACATATCAAATAGTCTAACTTCTGAAATACCTTCGCGAAATTTTCAGGACAGTCGCCCTCTACTAGAAAATAGTGGGAACAAGTCTAGTATTCTACCCACCGACCAATCCAAGAGTGGTTTAATCTGCAACATGACGCGATCGGGTAATCACCGCCATCATTCAGTTGTTATTTAAATACGGGGGTATAGAATACTAGACTTGGGCCCACAAATAGTGTGTGTAAAATTTCATGAAAATTGGTTTAAAATTGACTGGGAAATCAGCGAAATTCATTCTCCTTGGCTACTGTGAGTCCGGGTATAATCACATTATTTTTGTTGACATGATCTTTCTATGAAAACTATCGTGTCACCGAGCATTGAAGTCATGCTTAAATGTAAATTGATTGGTTATTTAACATACCAGAGGTGGGACATTGTATTCAACAAAAGATATTGTGGTTCCCTTTACGTTAAAGTATGTGTGTTAAAAAAGCAAATGCATTATCAGCTGGTGACAATTATAGTGGTTTGTCCGTCGGTCTCTAATTGCCCTGTCATTTGTGACAAATTAGGTATATCTTACAAATCAGAGTAAGTAGGACTCACTAGTCAAGTCAGCCAAATCAGGATGTCTCTTCACGTGGAGCACCATTTCCTCCAAGGAGGACTGCAGCTGTGCCACAGACACTCTTGGCTCCATGGCATTAAATTTTGTTATTATTCTGTATACCTCTCAACATTCAGTCGCAAAAATGTCTTGAAATAAAACTTTAGTCGACCAACATTGTACGATAGTGCAGTTAGTCATTGACGAGATGTGTCTTGTGATAAGTTTAGAAAGAGTATTGTTGTTTTGGCATGTGGGCTTCTGGATAAGAGAGGTGCATATTATAATAGTGGAAGGAGAATGAAAAAGCCTGCATGACGCATATTTATACGCTCACATTGATCACACCAGTGCACATTTAACCTTTAACCCTTTAAGCCCTCACGATGCATTCAAACATCATTTTAGATCCTTGAAAATAGACTAAATTCCCCTACAGCCAAGGGTTTTAGAACAAAAATTTCCATGAAACTGGTTTACCAATACATGGTAATTTTCTTCAATTTTCACTCACGTCAAATTATTTTCATTCACTACAAGTCGAGAATTGCGACAGCAATTCGCGGCTTGTAGTGAATGAAAATGACTATGCAACATGGTATCTTTACTACATATCCTCAGTAGCTCTACAATATATTATATTATAGCTATCTTTGCTTACAATTAAATAATAATACATTATTATTGGTACTTATTATTCCATGCATTGGAAACAAATGATAATTAACAGTTGACAAAATGCGGTAGATTTGCGAAGGCCGTGACATAGCAGTCATAGATCTGCAGGTGTAATAGTGTCTTATGTAGGAATCTAAATGCAGCAGGTGTTTGGGGCGCTTTAATCGCCGCTGTGTTTACATGGAGAATTCCAGTGAGCTATAAAGCCAAGGACGAACACATGCCACCTCGTCTTATTAGTGCTCAACACAAAGAACACCGTCTAATAAATGGCAGCTGAAAATTGATCGGACAAAATCAATCAATGTTCATGACAAGACATCAGTTACATTGGATATTGTGCGTATGTTGCGTAGCTTTATCTGAATGGCTCTTGATTAGTGATATTAAAAAACATTGTCATACTATGATCATTAAAAATAGCGAGGTGCTAACTCGAAATAGCACAATATAATCAGTACCGGTATTACGAGTTAGCACGTTGTTGCCAGGGAAATCCCGGGAAAATAGCTTGACTACAACGACTTGACACTTTGTTATCGGCAAAATTGTTTCATCAATGTCATTCACCACTTTGTTAGCACGTTGTTATCATGGTTATAGGATAAAAGTGCAAATTTTAGCACATCGTTACTTTAGATATTACTTTCAATGTAGCTAATTAGCATGCTGTTGCTTATGGAATTAGTGCATCGACAGTAAATTAGTCACTTGCTGGTTGCAACACAAATGATATTTAATAACCAAAATGTAAAGAATAAATAGGCACCAACTAATTATACACTTATTTTAAAAACTATAATGTGTTCATATGAAATACTATTTTTTATGCTTAATAGGCCAATGACACAAATTAAACTGAAATAATATACCCCCCTATATCAGCAGGTTCATTGTTTATTGTTGTTTTTTTCTTTCATTTAATTGTATCGGCTATTCGTTCATCTCAAGTTTGCTGATGCCCCAGTTATAAAGATTCAGATTATTTTATTTGTCATACATGTATAAAAAATATTATTCAAAATAAACAACAGAAAAATCCTAAAACATATAAATATATGAATGACAGGAGACCTTCACTAAGATCTACTGATCGCTAGCGTGAATGCCACCGAAGCATAACAATCCTTAAGGTTATACAGTATTTTTAATTATTTCTTTTTTAATAGATACATTTATAAAAAAGAAAAGAAATAACTATCACAATGAAACATTTTATCATAATAATTATAATACTAGTATTTTGTTCAAAAGCATGTATACATATACAATGAAACCTTATTTTTACGTAAATCCCGATTTCTCGTTCAAAACAATGAACATATTCTGGCAATATTAAAGCTTGAAATTAAAAAGATAAAATTCATTTTATATATTTTTTGTATAACTTAATTTTATTAATTACAAATTCATTTTATACTTCAAGAAAACCAATAGCTCTAAATAGGGGATCACCAAAAATGCAATAGTTTATATGAGGTAATATTAAAGTACTATAAAGCATAGCCAAAATGTCAAAAAGGATGTAATGTCTTAAAATGTTCATAAAACCATTATTGTTCTAGAATTTGTAATACTAATACAGTCAATATGATTTTTTTCAACTTAAGTCTTTTTTTAATGAAATGAAAAATTGTCAACAACTTCTAAGTTGTTATCATCAATCTTATACAATAATTAAAAATTAATTAATTAATAATATCACAGGCATACACATGATACATGCACGTATCATCGTAAATACGGTTATTCCGCAGTTTTTGTAAAATGTTTATTTTCGAGAATTTTGCATAGGCCCTAGACGAAATTAGGTGGAATGTCTGACAATAACGATCATACGCACCAGCTGATGGCTAGACGCATATGCGCAAGCTGGTGCCAGTGTACTGCCTACTGCATTTTTGTCAAATCTGATTACATTAGACCTGAATAGATTGTCGGTGCGTGAAAATAGATGTTTTCATTGGTTTCTGGCATTGCCACACGATGACACCTATACTTTTGGGTGTTAGCAGACTGGCTGCAGGTGTTAGATTGGCGTGGCAGGGCTTTGTCTATTAATAATTCATCACTGCCAATTTGTCCCCGGGGAGGGAAAAGGGCCAGCGACCCATCAGCACGTCCTGGATCCGTAGGCGGGACTAGGAAAAAGGTCTAGCACAGGATACCATCACCTGGATCATCTGTGACAATAATCACACTCTTAAAATCCGACATGGTGAACCATCATGACCAGGTAATATCACCAGGTAATACCACGAGACAGACATTATTCTGAACACACATGATTGAGGCCAAATACATCAGGCAGTCCTCTATGACAAACAATAATGGTCATATACAAGTATAGCCAAACTGGACCGGTTAAATCTCTACCTCAAACAAGTATAAACAGACACAAGTATAGCTAAACTAGATCGAGTAAATCTCTATCACAAACGAGTATGAGAAGACTAAAACAGTCAGATCTATAACACCAGCACGGATAAACAGAAAAAGATATCTACTGATGGTTTCATGGCTAGGCCAATATTGTAATTGTTACGGAAACTCATATGCTTTAAAAAAAGAATAATATTCACCGACATAAAGTACGGATATAAACAGATAAAGCACCGCTGCTATCTGAAACACACACGTCTGACATGCAACCCTGCCCTCTCATATTCAGTAAAACTGTTCCAGAAAATTGACCATTTTTCGGAGAGGTGTTTTGTCTGCTCAGATACACCTCATAATTGACCGGAATATGTAGTACTCCTTTCGTTGCAAGTGTTTTATTCTCTCTAAAAACATAAAGAAGGCGATATAGATCACCAAAACAGATTCGATTTAATGTCAGTTATCACTCAAATAGTTATTCTGTGTGCCAGGGCTAGGCCCTGCGTGGTGGGTAAACGCTGATGTCTGTCGCGCCGGAGCGGGAAATGTTTCTTTCCCGTCCAAAGACTCAGCAGTACTTCGGTGAGTCTCTGTGACTGCGATGTGTACATATAGGCTAAACGGGGGCAAGACAACATCTTGGGTATGGAGAGATGAATCATATAACACTGCCCTCCAGAATGAAGAGTCGAAATTTGAGACCTAGCTGTCTGAGATGGAGAAAGCTTCTTCTCTGTCACACACTATTGAATCTTTATAAGTGAGCGCAGAGAAAAACAATCTGAACCCATTCTGAAATCTGAAAACCACCCGAGACAATAAAACCCTACTCATTCCGAATTACTTGGAGGTAATGATTTGGTGCATGGCACGTTCCCAACCAGTAGCTAACCTTATATATACAACAAGAGGCCTGAAGGCCTATATCATTCCCCGCCATAAATTAGGTTGGACTTTTTGCGGTCACAAATATTTAAAAAGTCGATTTGTGGTGGCCATTCTATATTTCAGTAAAAGCACCTGCACATTTCCAGAAGATAATGTGATTGTACAATGTGAATTATTACTGACTTCAATTTTTCAGTTTTTGCGCCCACAAAAAATATCCATGGCGGCCATTTGGAATTTCAGTAAAATCTTAACAAAATCACTTGCACATCTCTATATCATGGGGAATGTGACTTTCAGTTTTAGAGTTTTTGCTCCCACAAAAAATTTTAGAGTTGACCTCTGGTGGCCATTTTGAATTTTGGTAGCATCTTTAAAAAATCACTTGCACATCCCCATGTTGCTAGGAATATCATGTTAAAATTTCTAAAAAAATCGACCAGCAGTTTTTGAGGTTTTGCGCCCACAAGAAAACATGAAGCCGGACTTGAGATAAAAATGAAATGAATCGGGTTTTAGGCCACCTTTGTGCACATATAAGCTAAATTGGGCCAGGAGATTATACAAAATACAGTAAGCCTATAGTCCAACGCTGATTCCATGGGCCTTCACTAAACAATAGGCCTATGTGCATATTGTTGAAACTTCCTTTCTTTGATCCTATTTAATAGCATGTATATGGTAGGTTCAATGTCGATTATATATAATGATATTTAGGACAAGGAAGAATAACCGTTACTGATCGTTATTGCTTTTTATCCACTATAGGTCTTACTGGGAAAAAAGCGACTCCGGCATCTTCTGTCGCTGCCGATAATGTTCATGTCGATTTGACACACTAAAACCACGTTGACACGGAACGATCAATCGTATGCGACATGTCACATAAAATTATTCGTTCCACGTAGGTGGGCTGTATGCTACTTGCACGCTTTTATCCGTTCATGTCCATTAAAAAGTCTTTTACAAATCGTTTTGAAATACAAATTGTAATATTTCTAAAATATTTCCTGTGGGATTCTATACAATCTTGTAATAAAGCAACTCACGTACATGAACTCCTACATTGGGTAGTAGTAACCAACATAAATGCCAACCATCCACGGGACAACAAATCCTACGATTAATCGTCCGGTGTGAACAGGACATTCAAAAGGGGCCGTCGATCGTTGCCAAACTGGTCTTTGGATTTGTCGATCTGAACATGCTATGTCTATTTATCAGATTAAGAGGTCTCGGCCCTTTCCATTTGTGCATCTGAGATTAGACAGAGAGTGAGTGATTAGGAAAGAGCCAGCAGCGAGTAATTAGGCGGAAGTTAACTAATATGAACCATATCAATTAAGTAGCCCGGAAGCAAGGTATCAGTCGTGTTCGATATAATGACTAATGAGTCGAATTCCCAAGCGCAATATTTATTATCTATCATCCATGAAAAAGATGATGTTTACTTGGAAGCGATCGACTTGAAAGAAATGGACGGGGAGTTATCCCGTGAAGATCTCAGTGTTAGCCTAGGTGTCAGCTAATGGAAAGCCGTGGCGCATGAAGCTGGGAAGCCTGTAAAGCAGCTGGGAGCCGTGCGGATAGAACATGTCTGATGCCCGCAGGCCAACCACTTGTCTGGTAAAATAATGCCGCTTGAGAGAGCCTGTTGTGGGTTGGCTGGTCTTGTATTCAGTTACTACACGAAGCGTTAACACACTGGTTAAAGGGAAGGCATATTTCCTGATGCCCGGATGTGCGCCAATCTCTTGCACCGGTTTAGTACGCATGAGCAGCGTTTGCAATGATGTGACTTCCGATGCTGGTTCATTGTGCATGCTGTTTGGATGGTTTGTAGGTGGCGTTATGTAAAATGGTTGATTCAATGCCCGGTCCGTGATGTATCAGGGATGGTCTGTCAACTCAGAATAAATGTCACATCACTGTCATTTACATGTTAACCCCCTTTTGATAGCCTTCATATACATAGGCCCCTATCTCTGAAGATTTATATTCTGACTAATTGTCATGAATAAAGGGACGAATAAATGAATGAATGAATGAATGCATTATTAAATGAATGAATGAACGAATGAATGAAACAGTTTATCAAAATTTGTCTTCCCCAGTTTTACTTGATTTTTCGTCCCTTCTATTCCCGTATAGCCCTATGTGATTTGTCCATAGCCTATTAAATCAATGATATCACCACGGCTACACGATGTAGGCCTAAATAGTCCATTTGCCCTGGATGCCTTGCATGCGGTCAGCACAACATAAACATGATAAAACATCGAGAAAATATAGAAGAAAAAAACAATTCTAGCAACACTTCTATAATTATAAATATTGGCTTTAGCCAATGCATCACTCCGAAGGTTCACCAGCCTAATAGTTCTCTGGTCATATAAAGCTAGGTGGCTTAAAATAACAAATGATATTTCCAATGTTGTATTCGATAACTTCATTACATGCTTAACATGTTTAAGCTGTCTGGTGTTTTTAAATCAAGATGTAAACCCAACTAGATCAATGTATTCTTATTTAGTGATAATATTGCAACATCCTTGTATGTTGCTCATTTTCCACCGTCCACAAAAATAGGATTAGGGATTTGTATTTAATGTCGTATCCTTCACATGTTTTTGTAAAATAATTTTAGTGGCAAGACTAATTGTGATAAATTTATTATATGAAGAATGAATGGATTCACACTGATAGACCTGCAATTAGCAGCTTAGCAGATGGGAATATGCTTATTGCACAACAGAGTACATTGGACAAATTAGTTTGCCGGCTATTTCCAAGGTCAGTTTCTAATGATCATGGGGTGTTGACAACACCTGCCTCCAAACCCCGTATTTGAATGGTTATGGCAATGCAGAAATAATTGGCCAGGAAATGAGCATGTTTGGTGAGGACCCCTAGCGTGTACAGCTGTTAGAATATCCGTGATCAGGTATTGTGTCGCCTCAGCAGCTCCAATGCGCCCCTGGCGGCCACGGTACAATCAGCACATTGCTGATGAAGATTAGGCTTTCTATGAAGGTGGGCGCTCTAGCAAACAACCTAGCTATACAACCAAAGTTGATTTATTGTTGGGCCAATGTCGAGGACGGTGGGCCAACATTAAACCAACATTGGTTCTATGTCTCGTGTGTGTTGGGCATGCATGGTGATCCTGCGGCGACTAATGCTATCCATAAGTCCGATCCACCCAACCGTCTGAGAGAGACAGAAAGCATTTCCACAAAGTGATTTGTAATGTAGAAACCTCTTATTTTTTAAAATTTAATTGCAGCTGAATTATACAAAAGGAAGCGATTAAACACCGTGTTGGGCCGCCCTGATGGCTCATTCGTATCCACTGGCGCTTGTAACCTGGAGGTACCAGAATCGAATCCCGGTCCGGCCGGATATTTTTCATTGTGGTTGTGCATATACAGTGCTCAAACTGTTCGAATGCCTGGTGTACAGTGCTGTCTATGGTACTGGGCACTATAAAGAACCCTTGAAACCATTCGATATAAGAGTAGGGCATAATCCCGGCTTCGAGCTTCCCTTCTGTCGCGATTTTGCCATCATTGTGCAGAAAGCGACGTAAAACACTATTCACTCACTATTCATTTAGACACCGTGTTACAAATACCTGTGCGTGAAAAGTATAACGAAGATTTATAGTTATTTGGAACGAGTTTTTGATTTAAATAAAACCTGTCATATATATTGTCTCTGATGTTGCGGTCGACGTGATAGTGTTAAGTAAGCTTCAAGCACTAAGATAATTATCAATTTAAGTCTCATTCAGGCACGAGCTTTGTTTTAGAGTATAAGGGTTGTTATTCTCTTTAACACATTGCTCTATAGCCTGAGGACTATTGTTATGGAAGTGTTCTATACTTATATTTAATTTAGTTTTTTGTTTATTTGGAGAGAGTATTTTCCCACTTATCAAGCTTACTGATATCTAAATCTGACTATGTATCCGTTTAGAATTAAAACTGAGACAGCCAAGTCATGTATGTAACATCTCGTTAGTTATTTATGTATACGTTAGAAGCCGTGGTAATTCAATCACCTAGAAAATGGACTCAGATAAATTATCATAGGCCTACTCGTCACCACTCCCAAATCACCACTGCTGATTGACAATTTACCACCACGTGACATACAGTCTGACATTGGTTAGAAATCATGGACGATACGATTTTATTTTGGACGAAACTGTTTTGAAAAAGCATATAATGCGAGTTTATGGATATAATAGAGCAAGGCCTCTATATCATGTGAGTGGGTCAGACGCCGCCATATGTAGCCTACACTGGTGATATGACACTACCGAACATAGTTGCCGTTTGCATACTGGTGATATGACACAACCGAACATAGCTGTTGTCTGCATACTGGTGATATGACACTACCGAGCGTAGCTGCCGTCTGCATACTGGTGATATGACACTACCGAACATAGCTGTCGTCTGCACCATGGTGATATGACACTACCGAACATAGCTGTTGTCTGCATACTGGTGATATGACACTACCGAAAATAGCTGTCGTCTGCACCATGGTGATATGACACTACCGAACATAGCTGCCGTCTGCACCATAGTGATATGACACTACCTAACATAGCTGCCGTCTGCACCGTGGTGATATGAGACTATCGAACATAGCTGCCGTCTGCATACTGGTGATCTGACACTACCGAACATAGCTGCCGTCTGCACCATGGTGATATGACACTACAGAACATAGCTGCCATCTGCACCATGGTGATATGACACTACCGGACATAGCTGCCGTCTGCACCATGGTGATATGACACTACCGAACATAGCTGCCGTCTGCACCATGGTGATATGATACTACCGAACATAGCTGCCGTCTGCACCATGGTGATATGACACTACAGAACATAGCTGCCGTCTGCATACTGGTGATATGACACTACCAAACATAGCTGCCGTCTGCTCCATGGTGATATGACACTACCGAACATAGCTGCCATCTGCACCATGGTGATATGACACTACCGGACATAGCTGCCGTCTGCACCATGGTGATATGACACTACCGAACATAGCTTCCGTCTGTACCATGATGATATGACACTACCGAACATAGCTGCCGTCTGCACTATGGTGATATGACACTTCAGAACATAGCTACCGTCTGCACCATGGTGATATGACACTACCGAACATAGCTGCCGTCTGCACCATGGTGATATAATACTATCGAACATACAAGTAGCTGCCATCTGCACCATGGTGATATGAGACGACCGAACATAGCTGCCATCTGCACCATGGTGATATGATACTACCAAACATAGCTGCCGTATGCACCGTGGTGATATGATACTACCGCACATACATGTAGCTGCCGTCTGGTGATTACTGATATGATACTGTCGAACATAGCTGCCGTCTGCACCATGGTGATATGACACTGCCGATCATAGCTGCCGTCTGCACCATGGTGATATGACACTGCCGATCATAGCTGCCGTCTGCACCATGGTGATATGACACTGCCGATCATAGCTGCCGTCTGCACCATGGTGATATGACACTGCCGATCATAACTGCCGTCTGCACCATGGTGATATGACACTGCCGATCATAGCTGCCGTCTGCACCATGGTGATATAACACTGCGAACATAGCTGTTGTCAGCACACTGGTGATATGACACTTTTGTGGTTTTTATTAAAGAACAATATTTTGTCAGATGTATTAGAGAAAAAGGTAATGTTGAAGTGAGCCAGTTTAACCACTTTTGTATCAAACTTACTTTTGTCAAATCAAACTGATTGTGAGAGCATGTGAATGTATGCATCATTCTGTGAGGACTGTGTACTGAGTCTACCACTCGTAACCAGGCCATATAATCACAGCCTGCAGAAAGTAATCTTCACAGAGTTAATGTCTCCTTTGACTGGTCAGTCAAACTAGTTGTGCACTCAAGATTCCATCCTTTTCAGTCTGCAAATAACCCCTAGATGACCCCAGCGTAAATATTCCGTCAAGTCCGGACGAGGAATACCAACTGCTCTATGGGCTTAATCCAAAAATATGGAAGTCTGTGTGAGCCACATGAATGGGATCCCTGATTCATAGACGTTATCTCTAAATATATCAAGACATGTCTGAATTGGGGCTAAAATGTGAAAACCAGATCCATAGCCATGCTTTTGAGCGCCGGGACAATATTTGAAGGATTCAAAAGATGCTCATTCATGGAAAATGATCATAATATTCATAACTTCTTTGTATCATTCCTACATTCTCATGATTCTACTTGCACAACCGATTTATTTTCGTATACTGAAATTAGATCGTCCCTTAGAAATTGTTATGTCAATATAATTATATTTTTAAACTGTTTTCATTCATACATGTACCATTTTTGCCACATGGAGCGCCAGTCTGCTCAGGATACATGACCTGTCACAGATGTATGATTGTCACGTCAGTAGATGCACATCATGTAGATTGTAGAGGTATTCACATCTCCAGCTAAAAGAGATTCACTACTATCACAGATTATCAGACCGATAGTACTCAACAAAAAGTAGTCCCAGTCGATATTCACAGCGGGTGATTTTCAATCTGTTTACTTGACATTTTACTTTAACCCTTTAACCGCCGGTGTCGCATATATTCGGTTTTTCATTTTTATATTAGCACATTCAGTACTACATTTTAAGTATGTTAAAGATAAAATGTGACATCAACCAGCAAGATTTGAAAAGAGTTGACCACCATTTTGTCGGATCTGATTAATTTTCACTCACTTGAAGTTGTGGATCGCGTAAGCGAGACACAACTTCAAGTGGGTGAAAATTCAAATTGAATAATTTGGCGGTTAAAGGGTTAAATGATACTATTTTCGTAGTGGTAATTACACATACTCGTCCTCTTGGTTTCTATGTTAATAGATCAATAAAGACCAATTATCATAATGTTAATTATATTGTAGATTGTATAACACTATTATCGCAGAGGGAAATAATGTATAAATACGCTGCAGCTGTGATTTTGTTTTGTCTGTCAGTAGACAACATAACAGGAAATGACTACGTCTCTGCTATCTGACATGTTTTTCTGTCACATCTTCTTTCTTGGTGCCTTTTAGACATTAATGTTTGACTTTTTGTTTATCACCCAGTCAGCCACTGCCGGAGGAACTGGTCTCATCTCATCCGGCCATTTCTAAATGGCAGGTGTGACTAAGATTGGGTGCAATCCATGTCGATCCATCTTGGTCAGATAGACCGTCTGGGAAGGCTTTCCAGCAAACGAGGTACTTTGACCCAATGTTGGGCCAATGTTGGTCCCCCGTTTACAACGCTGTCCCAACATTGGCCTAACATTGAGTCAAAGTTTCGTGCTTGCTGGGTTGTCGTGCAAGCGCCGTCCCCCGGGTGCAATTCACAACCAGATTCACAGTAAAAAAGGTCAACCAATCTATAAAGAGGGCAGTTAATATGCATTTTATATCTGTTTATTTAGCAACTACTTTATAGCATAGTTACAAGATAAATGGATTACAGTTATGTGTAATACTAATGTCACAGATTATTACATCGGTGACCTACGTAATAATATAACTGAATGTAATAAAGATTGTGTAGGTGGTAAATATGCATCGTTAATGTCATGATTATAATTAAATTTGTATAATCATGATTTATGACGCTAAATCATGCAAAATACCAGAATTATGTGTTAAGAGTGTGATCGATGATCCTGTGTGGCTAGTCTAATCAGTTATTCAGAGCGAATGTAATAAAGTAGCGCTACATTACATTTCATTTGAAAGAGAAAACACTTGGATCAATAATCCTTGGCGTTATTCTAACTACTGTGTCATCCCACGACAACCTCGTATGTGTGTGTGTTTGTTCTCCTGGAGGTCATGCCAGTAGCAAGTCCTTTTGAATGTAAAAGCAAAAGAAAAGGATAAGAGGAGGAGGAGAGTGGCTTAATGCTGCCTTCAGCTTTAACCCTGTACCAATCACGCTGATTCAATTGCGCATAATTATTATACAGCGTAGACTTCGTGCATAACTACTAAACTGAACAATTAGATTCTACCAGGATACCAGGCACGTCAAATTACACTATATTGGCTACTATTACACCACAACAATGTTGGGTCAATGTTTGGTCGGCGTTGATCTAATTAACCCTTTAGCCGCCAAATTATTCAATGTGAATTTTCACTCACTTGAAGTTGTGTCTCGCTGACGCGATCCACAACTTCAAGTGAGTGAAAATTATTCAGATTTGACAAAATGGAAGTCAACTGTTTTCAAATATTGCTGATTGATGACATTTTTGATCTTTAACATGTTTAAAAGATGGTACATAATATGCTAATAAAAAATGAAAACCCGAATATATGCGGCACCGGCGGTTAAAGGGTTGAGGGTTGATGAGGTTGTAATATGGTTTTGGTGGCATTATTTCGCTGTGTATTGTTGCTGGTGGACATACAAGGTTTACTGTTACGACCAGTGACGAGTAAAGTACCAGCGGTGATGGTTTATAATAGCACTACAGGAAGACATTTGTTACTCCCTGGGAAGTGCACTTGGCTTTCCTGTGACATGCAGTAGACCCGTGAAATATGTCCGTGATATACCTCCTCAATGATACCATCAACATCCCCCCAGTACTGCTGCCATCTACAAATCTATATGCGTCGTCTGGGGGCATCATAATGACATAATATTATAGTATAACATTGGATACGTTCTTTTATTTCCTACATGTATTTATCATTATTAGTGTTCGTGTATTATAGGCCTAACTCTTCGTATAATAATTGTATTATAATTCTGGTACTTTACGAATGCTAGAAATAATACACATTGACAAAGTGAATGTATTATACGGAATAAAATACAATTCACGTTTACGCACCTGACATGAAACATAGACCATTTTAAAATGAGCTGCGAATACATTTAGTCGATATGACATTGCTTCTGTGTTGCTGTGACATATTAGCTGACTGCCATATCATGCTGGGTTGGAGCCAGCGGGTTTCTTTAAAGATGGCCCAGACGACGTCTATAAATCCAAGTTTAGTTGAGATACGGTGGGGCGACTACCAGAGGCCGTACACTATGACTCGGCGGGATCGGCACATGGCCCATAGTGACACTGATCATCCACACAACTCACACCACACCACATCCATGCAGATAATAAACGATAGACGTTCACCTAATGTTGGTTTGATGGTGGCCCACCATCAAACCAATATTGGGTCAACGTCTGCTATTTGATGGGATGCTGCATCAAACCAGTCGCTGTCCCGAAAAAAGGCGTCAAGCTCAACTCGTCAGTGACAATATTTTTTATTTGTGCTCACTCACTCACGATAAAGCAGAAAGTAGAATATGCCAACAGCTGGTGAGATGCCCCTCACACAGCGATGATTCCCTATTGGACATGGTCTTCTCTGGGCAATCCGCTCCTGGGAACGTCTGCCAGACTTTAGAAATGACGCCATCCCTCGTACCAGCCAACAACAATGGTGGCAGATGATTGTTTGATTGTTTCCAAAAAGCCCATCAGGGACGTAAAGTGAATGGCAAATACGAAGTGATTCCGATTGCGTTCATTCCATGTGAGCTGGCGCTGTTATAGTTATGTCATGTCGCCTGTATTTACTTAATGGAATAGGACCTGATCCCATCATCAGATAGATTGAAGCTCACCACAACGGACCCCACGCGTATCACCATGCTCAATCGAAAGTCTATTATTTAGGGCAATAGGCCTACTCGAGTAATTCGATGAATTGATTTTCACTCGCGGGAGTAGGGCGTTGAGCTATATTACTGAATGCTACAATCTTAGTTAAACTTGTATCATGTCCTAATCCCTTTGTCGATTTTGACAAAGACATGCTGGCCAGGGAGGTTCAATATATTATCCATGGGCTGATATTCTGATATCAGTGACGAGGGAGGCTATGTATCAACATCTTATAGTCAAGTAAGGCTAAATTTCGTTTATTTGTTCCAAAATAGACCATTTTCATATTTTATTTATGCACGCACATCAATAATTATCAGTCTATAATTTGAATTGTGCTGATTAATTATGCTAAATTTTGAAGCTGTGCTGGTTTCGTGGTCAATTGCTGTGTGATCCACAACCCGAAAATAGTAATTATTATGATATAATGTACACAAGATAATGACAGTACACTATGCTAGTCAGAACACGTAAATGACAGGTCAAACATTTAGGAAGAACTGCATGAATATAAAGATATGACCTACACACAAGCATAATATGTCTAAAGGAGTGGTGTCAATGTATGTGGGTTGTTGGCGGGTTGTTGGCTTACCATAATCTGCTGACACGCTCCTGATTCGGTGGATCTATAGCATGACAAAGCACGTGCTAACGGTAGACTGCCGTGTTACTTCATGTTCTAAGGAAACACATGAAACGAGACCTCCATCTACCCAGCAAACACGAAACGTTAAACCGATGTTTGTGTAATGTTGGTCCATCGTCTACGACGCTGGCCCAACATTAAACAAACATTGGTTCACAATGTTTACTGGTTAATACAACACGCTAATTCGATGTCTGATCAATTCTGGGCCCCATTCTGCGCCGCTAGCACGACATTAAGCCTGCTTGGGTTCAACGCCTTCTGTTTGGTAGACAGCATTGCAGCACATCAATAGCCACGGTGACAAGTAGGTGTTTCAGATCTCACGCTTTTTATCATTCTAATCACACCAGTCAATATCAGAAGTGCGCAGCGACATTCAAACTGTTCTTGTTTACTGTCAATCAAGTTGAAGTGGATTTTGTGTTTAAAAGAGTATTCACAATATTAATGGAACGCAAATGCAGAATGATCTGTTACGTTGGCGATCGTAAACATTTGATCGACCATAGAAATATGTTATTTTAATTCTGAAAATAGGCCTATCAAGACAAAATGAAGCTTTGTTTTGAACTATTGAATCTATAAATGTAATTCCGACATATAAATACATTCATAAGGTTTCGAGACCCAAGTATGATGATGTGCTCCAGATATTTGATCATATAACATAATAATTCGATCATCTACACTCTTAGCCGGATGAATGGTCCCTCACTCCCGGTTGCGTATCAGTAGCCGGATCAGGAATTGCCGGATCAGGTATCAATGGTACCTGGCTACAATACGTACATTGTAGAATGTGACTAGCTATTTATATTAAGATGCCACCTTCACATCAACATGTTAACTACATACGTCAATGTGCATACATACAGACAGACAGATATTTTATTGACAGAAAAAAAGTCATTTCAGACTTATTTGTCATAGAAATGAAAGAGATATATGTACATGTATACACGATTGTTAACTTGTTAAAATCATATGATAATATACATGGTATGACACAGATAACTAAAATCATGTTAAGTGGCATTATATGGCATTAATATAAATGGCTACTACTTAAAATAAAATTAAAAGGCATTGCCAATATAACATAGGTGTCTATCATACAGTAGAATAAAGTGTTTTCATAAAAAAAATAGTGACATGGAGCCTATTCAATGTCCGATTGGTCGCTTGGTGTGACGGGAAAATTACCCTGCCAAAAAGGCAGTTATGACTGAAATCATTGCACAGAGCCGTGATATATGATAAGAAGAGAGAACTGTAGAAGTGGGTCAGCAACTATTCTTATGACAATTTAGACACTCAGCAATGTCTGCATACCAAACTATATTAGCTTCATATGCTACCAAATGAGAGGTTCTGTTTCTCAGATTTGTATTTGATAGACCATCTGGACTCGGAGGAGCCAGGTCATCTGCTGCAGTGCAGGACATGCCCGTCCCTTCATAAAAGACACATTTCCTCAGCTGGGCCAAATGATATGATCGCCACTTTGAGCTTAATGGGTAATTACCCCCGGCTGGCGAGCTGTGATGAAAATTGTGCCGTTCATCTCGGTTCCCTATCGATTGTCTGAGGCCATCTTGGCAGCACTAAATCCCATTTATGAACTCCTTGCCGAATATGTTTTGGCGATGTAACACGGTTTTATCTAAGATCGATGTGACTGCTTTGAAGTTGATGGTAGCCAGGGGTTGTACCCGACCATGTCAAATAGTCCACCTTTAAATGGCCGACTGGCTGAAATATCCCACATCGGCACCCCTTGATTCCCATAGTTCACAATATGGTGTGCATCAACCTAATGTCACGGCGATCACAATAGGCCTCATAATCAAGCGCTGTTGTAAATGGCATTTAGACAATACATCGAACAATGATTATTACTTCTTTAAGTGCTGCATTACTTTGCGTTTTTTCATGATGCAAGTATCAGTTTTAAATGAAAGAAACCCAGCTACATGTTTGAAAACTTTGTTGAAATATACAATTCTTGAAATTGACAATTGCAGCACTTGATCTACATCTGATCGAAATAATTCTTGTCAAAAATCTGTTGGCGCACATAGTTATTTTAATCATCACCCGCACCGAAAGGGTTAATCGCATCATGCTCTAGAAACCACACGGCAAAATATGTATTTTAACATATCGTGAATAAAGACTTTTAACCCTTTAACCGCCAAATTATTCAATTTGAATTTTCACCCACTTGACGTTGTGTCTCGCTGACGCGATCCACAACCTCAAGTGAGTGAAAATTATTCAGATTTGACAAAATGGAGGTCAACTCTTTTCAAAGCTCGCTGGTTGATGTCACATTTTATATTTAACGTATTTAAAATGTGGTACTTAGTGTGCTAATAAAAAATGAAAACCCGAATATATGCGGCACCGGCGGTTAAAGACTTTTAAAGTGTCAGGTGCCTGATGATTACTGAACAAGATAGGCTTACACGAACGATACCACTCTTATATTCCGACTGATTCCAAATTACGCATTTGGCGTTCTGTTGGGGAACCTTTTTCTTTTGATTTATTTGCTGTAAGCCGCCAGAGTTTTTTCGTTCTGAATCGATCCTGTAAATGGCAAATGACCAATTTGGGGCTCTATAAGGACGAACACACAGAAACATGCCGACGAACCAGCCATTCCAAATTCTTGTAGCTTGTCAGATTTTTGACCTCGTGTGGCCTATTTGTTTGAATTGATGGCCGCGTTACTGGCTTTGATATTGTAGTTAGAGATGCTTCTTCAGAGACCGACAAAGCTCGTGCTTAGTACGATACATGTACGTGAAGTGAAGAGACTATCAGTTCACACGACAGGCTAGCCCAGCGTCACACCACAATCCACAGCGTCACACCACAATCCACAACGTCACACCACAATCCACAAAGTCACACCACAATCCACAACGTCACACCACAATCCACAACGCCACACCACAATCCACAACGTCACACCACAATCCACAACGTTACACCACAATCCACAACGTCACACCACAATTCACAACGTTGTACCACAATCCACAACGCCACACCACAATCCACAACGTCACACTACAATCCACAACGTTACACCACGATCCACAATGTCACACCACAATTCACAATGTCACACCACAATCCACAACGTCACACCACAATCCACAACGTCACACCACAATCTACAACGTTACACCACGATCCACAATGTCACACCACAATTCACAATGTCACACCACAATCCACAACGTCACACCACAATCCACAAAGTCATACCACAATCCACAACGTCACACCACAATCCACAACGTCACACCACAATCCACAAAGTCACGCCACAATCAACAACGTCACACCACAATCCACAACGTCACACCACAATCCACAACGTCACACCACAATCCACAACGTCACACCACAATCCACAACGTCACACTACAATCCACAACGTTACACCACGATCCACAATGTCACACCACAATTCACAACGTCACACCACAATCCACAACGCCACACCACAATCCACAACGTCACACCACAATCCACAACATTACTGCACAATCCACAACGTCACACTACAATCCACAACGTTACACCACGATCCACAATGTCACACCACAATTCACAATGTCAAACCACAATCCACAACGTTACACTACAATCCACATGTTTGGTCAACGTCCTGCGTCAGCTGGGAGGGCTGAAAATAGTACTTTATCTGGTGCGTCCTGTGTCAGCAATGAGGGCTGGCAATAGTACTATATCTGTTACTTCATGTGTAAACCGGGAGGGCTGGCAATAGTACTATATCTGGTACGTCATGTGTCAGCCATGAGGGCTGGCAATATTACTATATCTGTTACTTCATGTGTCAGCCGGGAGGGCTGGCAATAGTACTTTATCTGGTACGTCATGTGTCAGCCATGAGGGCTGGCTTTAGTAGTATATCTGTTACTTCATGTGTCAGCCGGGAGGGCTGGCAATAGTACTTTATCTGGTACGTCATGTGTCAGCCATGAGGGCTGGCTTTAGTAGTATATCTGTTACTTCATGTGTCAGCCGGGAGGGCTGGCAATAGTACTTTATCTGGTACGTCATGTGTCAGCCAGGAGGGCTGGCAATAGTAGTATATCTGTTACTTCATGTGTCAGCCGGGAGGGCTGGCGATAGTACTTTATCTGGTACGTCATGTGTCAGCCAGGAGGGCTGGCAATAGTACTATATCTGTTACTTCATGTGTCAGCCGGGAGGGCTGGCGATAGTACTTTATCTGGTACGTCATGTGTCAGCCAGGAGGGCTGGCAATAGTACTATATCTGTTACTTCATGTGTCAGCCGGGAGGGCTGGCGATAGTACTTTATCTGGTACGTCATGTGTCAGCCAGGAGGGCTGGCAATAGTACTATATCTGTTACTTTATGTGTCAGCCGGGAGGGCTGGCAATAGTACTATATCTGGTACGTCATGTGTCAGCCAAGAGAGCTGGCAACTGTACTTTATTTGGTACGTCATGTGTCAGCCGGGAGGGCAGGCAATAGTACTTTATCTGGTACGTCATGTGTCAGCCAAGAGAGCTGGTAATAATAATTTATCTGGTACGTCCTGTGTCAGCTGGGAGAACTGGTAAAAATACTTTATCTGGTACGTCATGTGTCAGCCAAGAGGGCTGGCAATAGTACTTTTTTCTGGTACGTCCTGTGTCAGCTGGGAGGGCTGGTAATAATCCTTTATCTGGTACGTCATATGTCAGCTGGGAGGACGGGTAAAAGTACTTTAGTTGGTACATCATGTGTCAGCCGGGAGGACTTGTAATAGTACTATATCTGGTGCGCCATATGTCAGCTGGGAGGGTTGGCAATAGTACTTTATCTGGTACGTCATGTGTCAGCCGGGAGGACTTGTAATAGTACTTTATCTGATACGTCATATGTCAGCCGGGAGGACTTGTAATAGTACTTTATCTGGTACGTCATGTGTCAGCCGAGAGGACTGGCAATAGTACTATATCTTGCTTTTTTTGGTTTAGCGCTTAGCACATTTTCTACATTCACATTTCATTTGAGAATCATTACAAACATCAGACACACGTCAGCTTGATTGAAAGTAAAATATTAGGTTTTAAAGTGTGGTCTGTGTGTTTGACAGATCAGCCGCGAACTGACAGATAAGGTGCTTTATCTGGTCAGACGTTAAGTCAGTTTGATTAGGGACAGTGATAAAAACATGCACAGTTATGACAGGAAACGATTAAACTAAGATCTACATAAATTGTCCTTGGATGTACATGTGATGTCATCTCACCAATGAAAATGTTATTCATGTAATGTAATATTACTTGCTGTTTTTTTTATTGTAATCAGGAAATACAACACAGCCTTAACGTAATATGTACAATTTATTGAAAAATGTATATAATACGCGGATATATTAGCTTTAAGAGTCACTTTGGTATCAGTATTACGTTTGTAGTACTAAATAATTACTTCTGAAATATTGAGCAATGATTTTGAATTACTGTATCACTAAAATTCATACTGTAACGGTAGTTCCAGAGTAGCTGTGACAAATGGTAGATCTCTGTTTCTTAGCACACAGTGCAAACGCTATGCTTTCTAATTAAATCACATCACAAGTAGGCCTACAAAATAACGGCTGCCCATGCTATAGCATGTGCACCTGAAAATACTACATGAGCATAAAGTGCGCATTCCATAATTGTCATCCGCACCTCATCCTAATCGGATAATAAGTTAATTTATATAAATATTTGCAAATCTATTACTTTTTTTACAATATTATTTAACCCATCTTATAACTAGAAAGTCGTTCACAAAATGATTAATCACTTATTCAATTGCAATAACAAGTTACGCATACATAAATAGTTGTCTTCTAGAAAGAGCAGCTGACCGCTGAAATGAGTTTGTATGGCTTTGCTCATTTACCGCGTGGTGTTCTCTTTCTTGGTGTGAAGTCCCTAGGTGATGTTTACAATCTGTAAATCAATGAAGCAATCACTTACAACCTGATTCTATTCCACCACTGTTGATGCTCCCTGTGGGTTCGTACACCCACTACTATAGTACCTTAGTTTTATTTCTTCAATTTGTTTTCACAATTATTCAAGAAATCCGATTGATTAACGCTGATAGTATTCATCAGCAGAATAAATACAGTTTCTACACTCTCGTGCAAAGTCAAAAAATTGACCTTACTGGGCAGTAGAGCAGTACATGCATGTTGGTGTATTGTATATAGGGCCTACAAGGTAAATGATATATGGGTGATGTATATATGTGTACCGGCAGAAATAATGAAACGTATGTTTTGTGTCTTAAAATATGACAACGTCTGCTGATTATTGAATAACGAATTGTTAAATCATGCCAACATATATATTGTTAACTTACGGTGGTTATACACTTTTTTCAGCAAAATACCGTATTTTTTTAATCACGATTGCGGTTAGTTTACTTCTATCACAATATAAGTAATTGTAATTCCATTGGTCTGCTTGAACATATTTGGTCATATCAGAAATGCACTATACTTATGTTGGTGTTGGAGGATTAGAGCATATTTATCACTAAAAAAACACAGAATTTCCATTTTGAGACAACCGCTAACCACTTATTTTGCTTTTAATTTATATCACAGAGAAATACTTGCCATTACCATTCAGCTCAGTGTGTCTGAGGTAGGCTTGTATTTACCATTCAGCTCAGTGTGTGTGAGGTAGGTTTGTCATCACTATCTAGCTCCACCAGTGTGTCTGAGGTAGGATTGTCATTAATATTCAGTACCATCAGTGTGTCTGAGGTAGGATTGTCATTACTATTCAGTTCCATCTGTTTGTCTGAGGTAGGATTGTCATTAATATTCAGCTCAGTGTGTCTGAGGTAGGATTGTCATTAATATTCAGTACCATCAGTGTGTCTGAGGTAGGATTGTCATTAATATTCAGTACCATCAGTGTGTCTGAGGTAGGATTGTCATTAATATTCAGCTCAGTGTGTCTGAGGTAGGATAGTCATTACTATTCAGTGCCATCAGTGTGTCTGAGGTAGGATTGTCATTAATATTCAGTACCATCAGTGTGTCTGAGGTAGGATTGTCATTAATATTCAGTACCATCAGTATGTCTGAGGCAGGATTGTCATTACTATTCAGTTCCATCAGTGTGTCTGAGGTAGGATTGTCATTAATATTTAGCTCAGTGTGTCTGAGGTAGGATTGTCATTAATATTCAGTACCATCAGTGTGTCTGAGGTAGGATTGTCATTACTATTCAGTACCATTAGTGTGTCTGAGGTAGGATTGTCATTACTATTCAGTTCCATCAGTGTGTCTGAGGTAGGATTGTCATTAATATTCAGCTCAGTGTGTCTGAGGTAGGATTGTCATTAATATTCAGCTCAGTGTGTCTGAGGTAGGATTGCCATTATTCTTCAGCTCAGTGTGTCTGAGGTAGGATTGTCATTAATATTCAGTACCATCAGTGTGTCTGAGGTAGGATTGTCATTAATATTCAGTACCATCAGTGTGTCTGAGGTAGGATTGTCATTACTATTCAGTTCCATCAGTGTGTCTGAGGTAGGATTGTCATTACTATTCAGTTCTATCAGTGTGTCTGAGGTAGGATTGTCATTAATATTCAGTACCATCAGTGTGTCTGAGGTAGGATTGTCATTACTATTCAGTTCCATCAGTGTGTCTGAGGTAGAATTGTCATTAATATTCAGTACCATCAGTGTGTCTGAGGTAGGATTGTCATTACTATTCAGTTCCATCAGTGTGTCTGAGGTAGGATTGTCATTAATATTCAGTACCATCAGTGTGTCTGAGGTAGGATTGTCATTACTATTCAGTTCCATCAGTGTGTCTGAGGTAGGATTGTCATTAATATTCAGTACCATCAGTGTGTCTGAGGTAGGATTGTCATTACTATTCAGTTCCATCAGTGTGTCTGAGGTAGGATTGTCATTAATATTCAGTACCATCAGTGTGTCTGAGGTAGGATTGTCATTACTATTCAGTTCCATCAGTGTGTCTAAGGTAGGATGGTCATTAATATTCAGCTCAATGTGTCTGAGGTAGGATTGCCATTAATATTCAGCTCAGTGTATCCTGGTATCTGAGGTAGGCTTGTCATCACTATCCCGCTCCATCAGTGTGTCTGAGGTAGGATTGTCATTACTATTCAGCTCAGCATGTCTGAGGTAGTGTATAAACTATTCAGCTTGGCGCATGTTGAGTAAAAAATATCTCAGTATTGTAGTCCACTTTAATTTGAAAAACTAAGGAATGATTTGTGACGCAGCATGCCAAAACCAGGCTCTTCTCGAAAATAAAGTTTTTTTTAAAAAATCCACCATCTGATAGCGCTTTATGTTCTGTGCATTTTAAAACAAATTGTATGAAAATCGGACGAGTATTTCCAAAGATACAGCTCCTCAAAACAAAAAAGTCCAACCGAATTTTCTGGCATAGTACTATTGAGAAAACTGTCTTTAAAGGTAACCATTAAAAATAAGATAACTTGTAAACTTGTACAAGAAATCACAAAATTTGTCAAATTTTTATATAAGAAAAACAGTTTCATAGAACATGAAAAATGAAATCGGATGGAGACAAACCCAATTACACATGGTGACATAGGTTGGAGTTGGGCTTAAGAGGGGTGTTCCCAAAGGTCATCTCAAGGTCATCTCAAGGTCACAGCAAGGTCAAATCAACTAAATAGAGCAAAATATAGTTTTTTTTACCAATTCTGTTAACTTGAAGTGTATGTGATGGTAGAACCCCGCCTAGACCCCAACATGGAGTTATACTGGACATAAACAAGAGGTTAAAGGGGAAATATAGGGGTTGGAGGGGTGATACCCCATTAAATCACATTGATGTCACCCTTGTCTGAAATGGCATAAGTGGACCAAAAAACACAATGATTGTCATGTTTGGACTAATGGTCGGTACTTTAATTTAATCTGATAAAGCCCAATCCAAATATGCATGATGACATGGGTTGGTGTTGAGCTTCATAGAGCTGTTACCCCAAGGTCATGGCAAGGTCATCTCAAGGTCACATCAAGGTCAAATCAACACAAAGGGGTGAAAATAGCTTATTTTTGCTGTTTTTGTTTAAATTTAGTTCAATTGAGATATCTATGATTGTTGAAACCCAACTAGACACCAACAATGAGTTATACCAAACATACCCTAATAGGTTACAGGGGTGATATAGGGCTTGGAGAGGTTATACCCCAGCAAATCACGCATATGTCACCCCTGTCTGAAATAACAGAAATTGACCAAATAACAAAACGATTGCCATGTTTAGACCAATGATAAATACTTCAATTTTATGTGATGAAGTCCAAACCGTGTGCACACGTGGTCCAAAGGGTTGAGCTTTATAAAGTTGTTACCCCAAGGTCATGGCAAGGTCATCTCAAGGTCACGGCAAGGTCACAGCAAAGTCAAATCAATACAAAAGTGTTGAATAAAGCATATTTTTGTTGTTTCTGCTCCAATTTTGTTCACTTGGGATGCCCATGATAGCTAAAACCCAGCCGGACCCCAACATGGATGTATACCAAGCATACCCAAGAGGTTACAGGGGTATTTTTGAGTTAAAGAGGTCATACCCTGTCAAATCATGCTTATGTCATCCCTGTCTGAAATGGGCCAAATAACAAAATGATGGCCGTGCTTAGACCAAACCAATGGTCAATACTTCAATTTCATGTGAAGAAATCCAACCGAAGTACACATGGGGACATGGGTTGGGGTTGTACTTCTGAGGGGTGTTACCTCAAGGCCATGGCAAGGTCATCTCAAGGTCACAGCAGGTCAAATCAACACAGAAGAGGGGGAAATAGCATAATTGAGTTGTTTTTGCTACAATTTTGTACACTTGAGATGCCTAAGAAATAGGAAACCCACCTGGACCCCAGCATACATATCAAGCATACCCCAAGATGTTAAAAGGGTAATAAAGGGGTTATCCCATAAGGCCATTGAATCACCCTGATGTGCCCCCTGTTTGAAATGGCAGAAAAGGACCAAGTAACACCATAATTGCCTGGTTTAGACTGAGGGTCTTTACTTTAATTTAATACATGTATGTTATGAAGTCCAACCCAAGTAGGCTTACACATGATTAACTGGGTAGGAATTAGGCTTCATGGGTGTTACCCCAAGGTCATGGCAAGGTCATCTCAAGGTAATTTCAAGGTCAAATCCAAGAAAACTGAAAAGTAACATTGGTTAGCATAAAGGTGCACTGATATGCTTATATTATACTGGTGGAAATTTGACCCAGGATAGCGCTAATTTTATTTTTACCAACTTGTGTCTGGCAGGCTACCGCGATCTACAACTTTAGGCGGATAAAATTGCTTATAATTTGAATAAAAATATAGTCCTATGCCAATCAACACACTTAAAAAAAATCAAAACAACATTACATTTATGAGATAATATTTGTCAATTTAGGTATTTATTGTTGATCACACCAAGGCCACATGAAGGTCAAATTTTGCTAAAATATGTTAAGTAGACTTTGGTGTTTTTCTAATGAATTATTCAAGATACATTTGTACACAAATTAAGAATACAATTATTCAGCATCTGGTTATTCAGTGATTTGAGGTATCAAATGTTTCATCATACACCAGTGACCACAACATTATACTATAGTCTAGCATAGCCCAGAGGATGGACAAGCTTCTCCCCACAATGTCACAGTTGTGTACTTTAACAAATAGTCATATAGCCATCCAAAATTGACCTCATCCATTTCAATGAATTATTCAGGATACAAGTGTACTGAGACTTAGAAGATCTTCCTTCATTCAGCCTCTGATTATTCTGTGATTTGATGTACAAAAAGTTATATCATATGCCAGTGACTACAAAATTATACTATAGTCTGTCCACAATTTTACACTCCTGTGCACTGCAACAAATAGAAGTCATGTAGATCTGGTCATCCAAATTGACACCATCCATTCTTTTCTTCTACAATATCTACAACTCCAGGTATCATTTTCTGAAACATACATTACACACAATGATGAAAAGGCTATTACATCCAACATAATAATTTCAGATATTAAAATATTTAACTTTTTAATGCTGATAAATTCTAATCAGTTGTTAATAGTGAGAGTTAATAACTTGTAAATCTGCTGATATAGCTATTTGAAACGAATACTTCAATACTAGCCTGTAACTTTAAGATACAACTGATGATCACACAGGATGAGGATACAAATTTTAAAAATGTACATAGCTAATGTTGAGACTGAACAATTCACTTACTTATCTCACTGAATAAATATATTAAGGTTACAAAGAATGTTGGTTCAACGCCGGTCCGATGTTGTATACAGTGGACCAACATTGATTCAACATCTTGTGTCTGCTGGGATATGACAGAAATACAAATTATGGAACAATATAACTGCATAACATGTATAAAGACCATTATTCTGGTAATGTTTGTAGTGTCTATTTTAAACAAGGGAAGGTCAGTGAATAACAAAAAATAAGAAATGAAAAAAAAAAAAAATGTGATTTGCTTGTTTTTTATATAGTGATTATTTCATGATTCCAACTTGCAGGATATATCAGACAATTTAACAAGAGGGTATGACAAAAATCAGATATTTTTTGTGGTGGGCTATGAAATGGGAATATGGTTAGGTTTACAATTAAACCTGCGCTAATGATACTAACCTTACTGTACATATTTAGTGACTTTTTTGTTTTCTAGTCTGGAATGTCAGATTGCTAGCAGCTGCACATATTTACTATCATGCCATTTTGCAGTGAGAATTTGATCTTTTCTGAACAAAATCACTATATTCTTTGGTACCTGCCAAATGTAAAAACAAAAGACATTTGACATTTTGAACCATCATTTTTATCCACCTGGTAATTCATATCTTATATTATAGGCATACCAGGTACATATTATACAGTAGTCTATATCCTTACAAATCATATGAATTTTAAATACTGTACTTAGCTCAAATGAAGTTCATATCATAAATGTGCTATAATAATTTTACTAAAATGTATCTATTAGAATAATGAAGCATTACATGTGACCTAAATTAAATTATAGTGTGAAATGACTTACATATTACCGGTAGTGTCTTGCTGTCAGTAGAAATATATTTTATGAATAGGTGAAAGTTTGAGAATTACATGTCTGTTAAAAAAGGTTTAAAACAATAAATACCTAACTAGTCTTCTTCGTCAAATTGAGGAGATTTAAGGAGCACTTTCAGTGAAAAAATTCCGCATGCAGCCTCAACTCAATTGAAGTTGCTGTATCAACTTGCAAAGCTGTTTCAACCTGAAAATGATAAGTAGCAAAAAATGAAAAATAGCAAAAAGTAATTTCGAGATAATTTTATTTTATTTATAATTTGCGCACAGTAATCCATATTCAAGTTATGATAAAAGAAATATGTTTTCAAACTGAAAATCAAAAATGGAAGTTATTTTTCAATTTTCATTTTTGGACAAAATCCATCAATAGTAGCCTACTGCTGGACAGACAATGACATGAATGATAAGTCTATAACGTTAGTCTAGACTAGGCTAACATAATTAATTATGCCCAGATAGGGCCTACCTATGATACTCGGGTTCATAATAACCAAGAAAAAGTGAATGTATTTAGCTGATGTCTCAGTCAACTCTCAACTAATTTTCATTCAGTAGGCCTAGGGCCTACTATTTTCAGTGATGCAGTGACTACCCTAAGAAAAATGTTAGCAATTATAGGCCTAGGCTAATACTAGTCGCAGCATAACTTCAATGAAAAAACAAATTTTAGTCAATAAATATTTTTTAAATATCAAAACACATGGTTCGCGATGAGGTATGAACTATAGTCATGTAGGCCAACTGGCTTATTATAATACTAAAAAAATCGCACAATATTCAAAGTATCGTTAGTCGCCACATTCATGACTAGAGGTAGAACATTTGAATAAATATTGTGTGAAACGTAGGCATTGGCCTAAAATGTAAAATCTCATAAACATGGTCAGTGCCATTGCCATTTCCCCCCCCCCCCCCCCCCCCGCATTGGTTGATAGGCCTACTGATAGGTGTAGGCCTAGGTCTAGGCCTAATTGACAGACTCTGAGTGAGAAAACAGCGAAATTCATTCAAACTTGACGTGGTTAGGGCCTAATCACTAGCCTATAGCTGATGTGAATCTGAATTCTATTTTCACTCACACTCAGCGTCTCTGAGAGAGCAGGGACAGTGTGCCACTGATGTGACTGTCACTGTGAGACTGAGTCTGAGTCAGTGAGAGTCAGTGTCACTCACTCACTGACACTCAATTACTGACGTGCCAGTGACACCGGAAAAACTGCAAGTGCGAGCTTTAGAAGTTTAGGCCTTTACAGTCTTTACTAGATATAAATCTTTAGACTGTGTCAGTGTGTTCGACTGTGAGCCAGTGCAGTGGCTGGAAGTGTCCGCGAATCAAGTGTCACTGTGACTGTCAGTCAGTGAGCTGGTGAGTGACTCACTGCCGAGTCATCCCCCGACAATTTGGATTTTCAATTTTGGCTTGGCACGGGCGATATTTGAGTGGACTAACGAATGCTTACCTGTGACTGTGTCATTTTTCTCATCGGCAGGATTAGTTTCAGGAAATGTGCATCAACGATGATATATTCTGTTTTCAGGTTCAGCAAGTGAACTTTCAAACACATTTTCTTGTGAAATTACCCAAAACGCAGACCTGTCAACCCTCCCGTTTTCGGCGGGAGCCTCCCGTTTTGGAGGGTCATCTCCCGACCTCCCGTTTTCACGTCATTTTCTCCCGTTTTTTAATTATTTCGACCTCTGGAAAATAAATGCTCTGTTTACCATAGGCCTATATGCAAAGAAAATTGGCCTCGCTTCGCTCGGCATCGTTAACTGACACTTAATTTCTTAAATTTCTGAAGCCTGGCTTCGCTCGTCTCTTTGACCCCCACACCTACATTAAGCCTACTTTGAGCTCCAACTTTGAGTCAGAAAAAATAAATTATAAGAAAGTGAAATCAATTTTGCTTGTGTGGAATAAATAAGATATTGGACATTTTGCAGACAGGAGGTGAAATAAATAATTTGTCCAGTTCAAAAACCCCAACTACCTCCCCCCGCCCCTACAATAGTAATTTAATTATGGCCCCCTAAGCACTCTTGGTATTCTGATGTTGGTTTGATGTTGGACACTCATCATCTACAACGCTGATCTAGTTTTAAATTTGGCTACCACTGCGAAACGCCTCGAGTTGGCGTGGGATATCTTCTGGTCTGTCAGAGGCAGGATGTGAAATATGTAAACCATTTAAGCCCTAAAAACGATTATGGTATGTTTAATAGCAGGATCGAACAATATGCAGCCGACCAATACGGCCTACGTATTTTTCAACTGACCATACAAGATTATGTTTCACTGTATATAAAAAATCTGGTACAAAAAAAGGAAATTCGGAGAAAAGTTTACAATTATAAAAACGTTGATTGAATTAGGTTAGGAGCTTTGCTGAGTGTTAAATGCTCCATAAATTAGAACAGACTAATAACAAAGATGTCGATCTGGCCTGGGAAAGTTGGCTTCAGCACTATGATGATGCTGTTGAGACACATGTGTACCTAAAATTACTGTAAGAAAATTAAATTTAACACCCTGGTTTGACTCTGCAGGGAGACGTTTAAAAAGAAAAAAGAAGCAAGCTTGGACAAAAGCTAAGAAATTTAATAGAGCTCATCACTGAATTTTTTTTAGAAAAGTAAGAAATTAATTTCAGAAATTATTGCAGGTCAAGCATAACCAGTTCATTGCTGATTTGCCTGACATACTAAAAGAAAACAATAAACGATTTTTGATCAAAAAATAACAAAGACCAAATATCTACCTAGTAAAATTTGTCATGAAGGTGTAAATGCTACTAATCCCAATGGTATGGCTTGCATGTTTAACAAACAACACTGGTGTGTCATCAGCTGTAGCCTACCAGATATTGATTGATGTAAAAACATGTTTTTGTCAAATATATTTTTTACAGAATCAGATGTCTTCAAGGTGCTCTTCAGTCTGGACGGCAGTAAAGCTTGTGGACCAGATGAAGTCTCACCAGCTGTAATAAAACAGTGTGCTAAAGAATTGACTCCTTCTCTTGTGACTTTGTTTAATTTAAGTATGGAACAGTCTAAAGTTCCGACTTATTGGGAATTGGCCAACGTTATACCTGTTCATAAAAAAAGGTGACAGGGATCATCCTGTTTCTAATTACAGACCAGTTTCTTTAATAATTATTGTATCAAAAGTGATGGAATATTGTATTCACAACCATGTTAGTATAATTAGGCCCTACTAATAATCTGATTTGTCTGAACAACATGAATTTATAAAAGGAAAATCTTGCAGTACCCAACTAACGGGTGTTTACCATAAAATTGGTTCACATCTGGACAGCTCAATTCAAACTGACATAATATATTTAGACTTTAGCAAAGCTTTTGACAGTGTAGGCCTATCGCACAGACTGCTACTTGATAAATTTAAAATGGTTTTATTAGTCGATTGCTAGACTGGTTTACCTCTTATCTATATCATTGTATATGATAGGAAACAGCGAGTAGTTGTAGAGGGTGTGGAATCAAGCTGGTTGAATGTTTCATCTGGCATGCCACAAGGTTCGATCCTGGCACCTATGTTATTTTTGTTATTTATTTATGATATGCCTAAGGTTGCAAGCTCTAGTAAGTTGAGTTTATTTGCTATACTGAGTTATCCCGATGTAAAATACAGTGAGGGATGTACCATATTTAATCTGCACTGTCATTTGGAAGAGATTGGGCAGATATAATGTTAAATTTTAAATGTTTACATGGATTATACGCAGTACAATTAGAGGATTTTTTAGACACAAATTCACACGACAAATCTCTTCGTTCGACCAGCGCAAATTGCTTCTTTGTGAGACATTTAAATTTATTGTAATTGTTCTTTTGTGTTGATGACAAATAAATAAATAAATGAACACTTTATACACATGTTGACCCAATTTTGGTTTAATGTTGTGTTCAACTTCAGGTCAACATTTCTTCAACCGCTAACTTGAAAAAGTTTAGTAGGGCCAATATTGTGGCTTCGTCTTGTCAGTTTCGTCGATTAGAGGAAACCATGCAGTTTCGTCAGTTTCGTTTTTTCGTCAGTTTTGTCGATTAAACAAAGCCGTTACAGACACAATAATTGATAAACATCTGCCTATGATACAACATTTTTTTTCTTTGCGAGATCAGCTAAGTCCAAATATTTTGATGTTCAATACTGGCCTTGATGAATGATGATACAAAAAATTGTTATGATTTTTTTAATAGAATTTATCAGTTAAAGGTGCCAGGAAACAGTCGGAATGCCCTCAGAAAAGACTTATAACCCCTTAGCTTCCGGGGGCCGCCCAGACCCCTCGCCTAAGTGAGTGTACGCGAAACCAGATAAAATCTCCCTGTTTCATATTTCTCAATGTTGACAGGTATGCAAAACGTGGACGTAGTCCTAGAAATGGCGCGGAAAAAAATGTAAACAATCGACCAGTGAACTGTTTCCGGTAGATCTAGAGTCGTTGTCAGTTATGTCAAAGGTTGCCGGCAAAAATCGTCTTAAAAACCTTCGAATCGGATAAAAAAGGTGGAAATAACTTCAATAATGTGTTAAAAACATATTATTCAACGTCAAAACACTTAATTTGAAAAAAGCATAGACAAAAAATTATTCAGTATTTGGCAGCTTCAAATCTGTTTTACGCAAATCAACACTGTGCGAGAAGCGCCTGGTTTTGCTGTGGCGCGTCACATTTGTTGTAATAGGATGATTGATTTCGACAAATGATATTACCAAACAAATCTATTCAGGAGACAAATGGCAACTTATATTAAGGAAAATATTGGAATTGCAACGCACTTTACGACACTTCATGTCAGTGACAATTCAAAATGCTTAAGTGAACAGTAAATTGACAAGATCAGGCTCCCATTACTAATAATAATTAGAAAAATAATGTATTCCTCCACCGCATTTCGTGTCATGTGCACGTCCTGTAGTGTAGAGATTTGCATTACAAACTCAACAAGCGGGAACCATATATGTTGGTTTGATATTGGTACACGGTCTTCGACGCTCGCCCAGCATCTTGTTTGTTGGGTTAGTCTCCGTTGAGTGACTGTCATTGGCGTGGCTGAGCTGTGCTGGTGTGGAGGCAGAGAGGGGAAGGTGTCAAGGTCCACTCAGCCCTCTGTCCACCCATCAGTCATAGCATTCATACAGAGCTAGTCAGATGGGCAGAACCAGGACAAAAAATGCCACGGGACCGGGATATGAAATCTAAATTAGCAGCTCCATCCATCTAATATCTGTCATTGGCTTCCAGTTATGTTCGGCAGGTTTCGTTGCAATTTCCACCTTGTGTGGCTTTGTCACGCAATATCCAATGTATACGTACGACGTGTCTATCGGAGAACAACACGACATAATTACAGATAACATCACTTCGTAACATTCCATTGCATGTATGCTTGGACAATGCATAGTTCATCTATGCTGTTGGGAATTTATAATTTATTATACAGTCCTAATAAAAAATTGTATTATTTTACCGACCTTCAAAAACCGTGCTTCACTAAAACTAATTACAGTGGTGCTGAACATGTTTAGAGTAAGCAATAGATCAACCTTTGGAAAATAACAGTTTCTATGTTTATCAATACACCCTTTTCAATAACAACTCGCCATACAGTGAGCAACGCTGAACTGTTTTAATCAGACAATTGTTCACGCGCAAACTCGTGCAAGCAGTCTATTGTGATGAAAACAAACAATATTTTTCGTGAAATGAATCGTATTGTAAGAGCCTACATAGAAACTGATGATCTCTTTATCAAAATAATTTCCTTTCTCATTTGAAATATTATTCACACCCTACCTAAACGTAAGTGCATTGATTATTTTTTTGCGCCTGGAAGTATATATATTTTTTGTGAATTATTCTTAATTTTGAAAGAAGTCTGTACATGGGCTCATGTACTGTTTTACAATCATATTCTTTGTGAATAGAGATTAGTGTTGCTTCCATCCAAAGTGTGACATTAATCATAGCACCTTTAACACCTGACCTGGGCTGTCTATCTGGTGTGGTCCCTGTCTTACTGGGTGACCTTTCCATCAATCAGCTGTGAGACTCTCCAGTCTGCCCAGCATCTTCAGGATCATCACATTCATCTACTCTTAGTAGTCAGTTTGTTGGCATTCCACGCGCGCTGTCTATGCCTGCCAGAAACCAGCAACACTGAAATGTCCGCCCAATGTTAGTCTGATGCTGGGCCAGCGTCGTAGACGATGGCACAACATCAAACCAACATTTTGTCGACGCTCGGGTTTGCTGGACAGCTAAATTGGCCACGAGGGAGCTACCCGGTGTGACATCTTCCGCCTACTTTACCTAGAATTGACAATCAATTTGTTCAGCATTCAGTCGGGGAGTCTGAGCTACCACTAACCAGCAATAATGAACCGTACATTAGTACTATATCAAGTTATATGTCCTCAGTTGGCACAGCTAATATGATTTATAACAACATTATATGGATTATATTATTAATGTTCAATTGTAAATATTAATAAAAAAAAGTACTTCAGGGCACTTGTCCTCGAATGTATTATCACTAATTATTTGTCGAATTCACCTCATTCGAATGAAACATTATTATGTAATGTAAATTTTACGATTTGATCAAATTAAGGTAATTTAACCAATTTTAATAGCTGAAAATTTATTATCTATAGTTCTTAATATATCATTTAAAAGAGACAACTGTTGATGTAATCCTTGGGCGTAGATATAAAATAAACAATTGATGTTGTTCTTCATTATTGTCATGATTCAGATTTCCTTTGACAAATTGTGTTTATACAATGACGTCTTTCAATCAGATCTTGTGTCTAGCGGACGTCACCTATGTAGAATGAGGGCAAACAGCTGACAATATTTAAACACTTCACTTCACACACTGCAATATACTAACCTTTTTTTTATAAGAGTAACGTATGCAAATATTGATAGGTATGAAACACAAAATTGTGCTGTAAAATAAAGTTGTACATTTTATCAAATTATAGATGCTCGTCTCACTAGCGGCATTAGACAATTGATAATGATACTTTGTTTATGTAACAGCGACATTTACTACTGGATAGGTTGCTCACAATAAAGTCGTATCATACATTAAGAATGGAACATCAATAGGCCCTATGGTATTTTGGAGGGACATTTTAATCACATTTTGTATATTGATAACTATTTTTGACGACTAAACAACAATCGGATGACACTCTACAGAATGCAACGTGAAATATCTAAAACCCATTGAATATCGATCGTTTTGGTTTCAGTTTCTCCTGGCTGTTAATAACTGACAGCATCAAATCTGTCACCGGTAAATAACCTAAGCTGAGATCACCAAACCTCTCACTGGTAAATAACGTAAGCTGGGATCACCAAACCTCTAACTGGTAAATAATGTAAGCTGGGATCACCAAACCTCTCACTGGTAAATAATGTAAGCTGGGATCACCAAACCTCTCACTGGTAAATAATGTAAGCTGGGATCACCAAACCTCTCACTGGTAAATAACGTAAACTGAGATCACCAAACCTCTCACTGGTAAATAATGTAAGCTGGGATCACCAAACCTGTCACTGTTAAATAACGTAAGCTGGGATCACCAAACCTCTCACTGGTAAATAACCCAAGCTGAGATCACCAAACCTCTCACTGAAAGATAACCCAAGCTGAGATCACCAAACCTCTCACTGAAAGATAACCTAACCTGACATCATTAAAACTCTCACTGAAAGAAAACCTAAGCCGACATCATCAAACCTCTCACTAAAATATAACCTAATAAACTGAGATCACCAAACCTCTCACTGGTAAATAACGTAAGCTGAGATCACCAAACCTCTCGCTGGTAACAAAAACCCAAGCTGAGATCACCAAACCTCTCACTAAAAGATAACCTAACCTGACATCATCAAAACTCTCACTGAAAGAAAACCTAATAAACTGAGATCACCAAACGTCTCACTGAAACATAACCTTAGTGACATCATCAAACCTCTCACTGAAAGATAACCTAAGTTAACATCACCAAACCTCTCACTGATAGATAACCTAAGCTGAGATCACCAAACCTCTCACTGATAGATAACCTAAGCTGAGATCACCAAACCTCTCACTGAAAGATAACCTGAATGACATCATCAAACCTCTCACTGAAAGATAACCTAAGCTGAGATCACCAAACCTCTCACTGAAAGATAACCCAAGCTGGGATCACCAAACCTCTCACTGAAAGATAACCTAACCTGACATCATTAAAACTCTCACTGAAAGAAAACCTAAGCCGACATCATCAAACCTCTCACTAAAATATAACCTAATAAACTGAGATCACCAAACCTCTCACTGGTAAATAACGTAAGCTGAGATCACCAAACCTCTCACTGGTAAAAAAAACCCAAGCTGAGATCACCAAACCTCTCACTAAAAGATAACCTAACCTGACATCATCAAAACTCTCACTGAAAGAAAACCTAATAAACTGAGATCACCAAACGTCTCACTGAAACATAACCTGAGTGACATCATCAAACCTCTCACTGATAGATAACCTAAGCTGAGATCACCAAACCTGAAAGATAACCTGAGTGACATCATCAAACTTCTCACTGAAAGATAACCTAAGCTGAGATCACCAAACCTCTCACTGAAAGATAACCTGAGTGACATCATCAAACCTCTCACTGAAAGATAACCTAAGCTGAGATCACCAAACCTCTCACTGAAAGATAACCTGAGTGACATCATCAAACCTTTCACTGACAGATAACCTAAGTTAAGATTACCAAACCTCTCACTGATAGATAACCTAAGCTGAGATCACCAAACCTCTCACTGATAGAAAACCTAAGCTGAGATCACCAAACCCTCTCACTGATAAATAACCTAACAATCTCCAATCTAACATTTTTCTCTTATAGATGCATATGTGTCCGGGTTTAAAACATCAAATATCCATTGCTAGTTTTAAGTTTGGATGAAGATAAGTATCAAATAAAAAAAATGTTCTACATCTGAATCAATATGCGTATTAAGCATCTGTGTAGACTGTAGACGCCTATCAGTATGAGTGAGGCAGGAGAGCATCTCGTGACAGCGTGGTGTTATATTACTGCCACAAGGCCAAATTGGTTCACGTCTGATGTGCTGGGTTTGATGATCAGACTAATACTGAGTGAGCAGCCCAGGTGTGAGAGCCGTCATACACCATCAGAGCTCACCACAACCTAACCTTAACCCACAACGTCATTATATGTTATTGTACTAAAAAATGTATATAAAATAAAGCTAAACCTACAAACCCTCATGATGCCCCAAAACATCATTTTAAATCAATGACATTTTTTAATTTCCTGGAACGAAAATAGTCCATATATCATAATAAAGATAAAGATGTCAATGGTATATTCAGGCTTGAAAGGGTGTAGTAATCATTTATAAAAGGCAGGCATGTTTAGATGAGCACTGATAAAATCTGACATTACCGATATGGAATGTCATCTGGGATGATGCTGCTGAATTTAGACATGTGTACTCCATGTCCAGTCACATCACGACAGAATCACAGAGAACAAAAAACCGCAATTGCAAACTTGGTAATGAAACAGTGTTATTCCAATTATATCACAACAATTATGTTAAAGATGAAGGTAGAGGTTTATAGTCAGATATCAACTGAGGAAACCATTTTTTGAAGTTGGAAGCCAGCATTGAAGATGAGCAATCTTTTCACCACCATTTCAACTAGTGTTCAGTTCACTCCGGCAAACAGAGAATACCTAGAACGGAATGAGAATTAGCATAATTTAATGAAATCCGCAGAATGTGCATTATAGAGACTAAATGCGTGCAAACTGATGATAGAGTTGTCATGTTTTCTACCTAGTCTCTGGTGCAGAGCGGTGAATAAAGGAAACATGGCGACAGAGGCTGATAAAACGTGATCATTCTGGTACTGGCCATATAATTATAGTCCCCAGTGCATAAAGTGGCAGATAAAGACAAAATGGCGACAGAGCCGATATCAGCGTGATTGCGAAGATATTGCCGACATAGACACAACAGAGCCTTTTTCGCTGGTGCCGGAAATATCCCGGTATCCACAGCTCAATTTGTACCGCTGTCAGTTTGACGTTGGATGACCCTTGGATAGGCCCTAGATGTGATATTGGGGCGGTACCCCAGTAAAGCACAATATTACACTAAAATTACGCTCTTTTTTTACCCCTACCCCTTCTGGGAATTCGGATAAAAAGTAATTATATCGTTTCATCGAACCACCACAACATAGTAAGCCACCACAACATTGTAGATATATACCAACCACTACAACATGGCAGGTCTAGACTCTATCCCAACCACTACAACATATTAGGCCTATTCCGAACACCACAATATAGTAGGCATATACTAACCACCACAACATAGTAGGCCACCACAACATAGTAGATCTATACCAACTACTACAACATGGCAGGTCTATATCCATCACTATACATAGTAGGCCTATAACAGCCACCACAACATAATAGGTCTATAGATCTACCATCCACCACAACATAGTAGATCTATACCTACCACTACAACATGGCAGGTATATATCCATCACTATACATAGTAGGCATATAACAGCCACCACAACATAGTAAATCTATAGATCTACCATCCACCACAACATAGTAGATCTATACCAACCACTACAACATGGCAGGTATATACCCATCACTATACATATTAGGCCTATAACAGCCACCACAACATAGTAGGTCTATAGATCTACCATCCACCACAACATAGTAGGCCACCACCACATAGCATGCCTATACTAACCACTACAACATAGCAGGTTTATAGTGACACCAACCACTACAACAGAGTAGGCCTGCATGTATGTATACTAGGGACCACTACAACAGAGTAGGCCTTTACCAACCTCTACAACAGAGTAGGCCTTTACCAACCACTAGAGTAGGCTAGGCCAATACCACTGAATACCAACCACTAGAACAGAGTAAGCCTTTACCAACCACTATAACATGGACCCCGATCCTAAGACGTTTGAGCGTAATCAACATATATAATAGTCACTGGGCGGAACAAAATAACTTATTTCATTGAAATGCAATATTTTCATTGTTATGGAACGTTCTGAATGACAGAGATATTAATTCAATTACAGGGCGAATGTGTGAGTGGCATGTCTTTTGTGGGATCTTGTTTCTATTCGCATCACGGCTGAATGAGATATGATTTAGTATGCAACAATAACAATGATTCTATGGCTAACATTTTTTATCTGATACGAATGAATAATAAAAAACATTAGCATTTGCCAAGCTTTATCTTCCTTTTGATAAGTAAAATTCGCGAATTCAAGTGTTAGATTGATGGTCGTCAGACAATCAGTTCTAACATTATTTGGTAATATGCCTACAGTAATCACTCAAACATAATTAATCGATGGTTGAAAGCGGAACTGTCACCAGAGATAATTGACATTGAAATTTTCATAAAAATAATTGCAAATTGATTTAATTTTTTTAAATGCCGTCTGTATTGGGCCACAGTAGGACCATATCCTTCTGGATTTATTTTTACATGCTACATGCTGCTATACTAAAAAATTCCCCATGCTTACTTCTAGGTCAAAACACAATTCCATATGCATCAGCCAAAAATAATTAGATCTTGTCATTAGAGCTTGCCAAGCAATTTGCAGTGGCACTGGTCAGTGGCAAGTTAGATTATTGTAACTCAATTTTTCACAATATAGCAGAAAAGGATATCGCTAGATTACAACGCCTTGAGCTGTTGGGAACTGCCTTGCAAGAGTGGTAACTAGATATAGAGACGAAATTCACGTATTTCCAATTTTTGACATGGTTGCAATAATTAGAAATCAGGAATTTCGCCTCTATATCTAGCCTAACTGGTGAATGTGCAGCACAAAAATTAAAAAAACTTTTGCAGTTCTAGTCTATGGACATGTTTACATCATATGGTAATATTAAGACGCCAAAATAAAATCACCGATTTTTTAAGGATTTCAACCTGGGCCAGTCCCTTTAAATCTCACCTATTTGATTTTGCTTTCCACCACTAGCTCCTCAGCAGCCCGGCTCCATGTTAACGGTACTGCTTTGGCCTCGATTATGACATATGATTACGCTAAGGATTAGTGCATCTAATTGATGTATTGATTAATTATTGATTGATTAATTGATTGATTGATTGATTGATTGATTGATTGATTGATTGATTGATTGATTGATTGATTGATTGATTGATTGATTGATTGATTGATTGATTGATTGATTGATTGATTGATTGATTGATTGATTGATTGATTGATTGATTGATTGATTACATTTGGCCCATTTTCCCCAATTGAAGCCATTAAAACGACCACCACCAGGTCCAATACTGGGTACGGTAAGGAACAATTTTTCTAATTCTACGGTACTAGCCTGTGTGTCTTATATATTCATTTTATATTGAGTTCTAAGAGCCCATGAATATATTGGAAGAAAAACCAGTTTGGTGGGTGAATACTGCAGACACTTCTGCGGGATCTAGGGTATGTAAATTACCTGGATTTCAGTAATAATAGAATCCGTCTCTGGATGACATTTTATTTTTACGACTCCGCTGCGATGCAGTCCCGTCAAATGGTTTAAATTTTAAATCCTAAAGAACCGTACGACATATTGTGCTGACTATGATTACAAAAACTACTTGATAGTCTATTATTTATCGTATTTTTGAAAAGAACTGTATTTGTATGGATGTCAATTGTGACAAACATGATAAACATGAGTGTATCCAGAGAACATCACCACACTCATTCCCTGCTGATGGACAACCTACATCGTCTCGCAACCGCAATTACGGACAATTTGATACTCCAGACAAGTAACATTAAAGTATGTTGCCGACAATTTTTTCAAACGATCCAGGGTAGTTTTTCGGGGGGTATAGCTAGGGCCTTCAGCGGTGCTTATATATAACACCGTCATTTTAATAAATCTGTAAAAAGAAACAAAGTTTAATTTACATGTAGGCCTATAAGGGATAAGGTTAATCCTATTTTCTATTGTACCCCCCACCCCCCTCGAGTCCCAGCAAACACAGATCATCTTAATGAATTATATTTATTCGCTGTACACTCTCTGTGTAGTGTTCACGTTGGCGGAGGTGTCCTGCGGAAGTGTTACCTTAACCCACCAAACGTGAGACATGGAGTATGTGTCGGTTTAAAGCTGGACCAGCGTCAGTGATGCTGGCCCAGTAAGAATACAGTACAGTGTGCACGTTTAGCGTTTGCTGTCGGTCGTGTCTTTTCCTGTCGTGCTGAATGACATGCCTGCACCCCCGTGTCAACTCTCAATGTCATTTCCTTCATCTTCACAGAGTCCCACAGCAGCAGAAACATAGGATTCTCTGCCAAGCCATAAAGGTTGTATCTGTTTTTTTTAGTTAAGCAGTTACTGCGCTTTGGCTTTCCAGAGCACTGTGGTCATCCATCACACCCAGTGTCGTGGGCATAAATTATGGTGCCTACTCACTCATAAATCAAGGTCAGGTCATGCGTTCAATATTTGGAGCAAGAATAGTAATTTACTAAATAATTACAGTGTTATGTTACTTTATTGCCGGCGTGAAGTCTATTATTATATATAGACTTATGTGTCTGAGTACTACTGACAAATTTAATTTAATTTGTAAAAAACATCGCAACCAAATGGGGTTTTTTCAATTTGAAATCATCATAAATATCTTAGTCAGCTCTTTCTGATTCGTTTGTATACATATATGTTATGGGTCTACGACCATTAGAAATATTTCTACTCTTACAGCGCTGGGATTGACTTTAGTTGTCAGAATCTGACGTCTACAAAGGGTTAAAGTGGCACGGTGTCAGCAAATCATAATGGTCTCTAACCAAAAGTGGTTTAGAAACTTCCATTTCCAACTTCCTGTTTACTATAGTGGTGAAAATAGTCGCTAACAGTAACATATTGAAATACGATGCGGTCTAGATGACAGGTGGAGATTAGAAGAGGGGGCGTGACTGGGAACAGGAGTCGTGAAACAATCAGGCAGGTTCACCTCTCATGACATGGAGAGGTTCAGGTTCTAATAACTTACACAGTCACTTCTATGTACATGTCATGTCAATGACGGTCACATACGGTCAATAGAAATAACAATCACTTTTGGTCCATACCAAAGTTATGATATTAAAATATACACCACTCACCGACATTTTTGTCAGAAAGAGATGCATTTTATTACAAATTTAATGCATTATAAAACTATATTTTTGGAAGTGTCAATATTGATGAGAATCACCCCTCTCATCCAATGCATGTTGAGACAAACAAATATTGGTTGCTGATGAGTTTAAGTCGTAGATGGTTTGCCCGGCCCATTTTAATACCCGGTAGGCCAACTGACAAGTATCAATGTCTCGTATGTGATGGGTTCTGTGCCATGTAGTACCATCCAATGGACGACATACTCATCCTGATACCTCAACTAAAGTACGTAATAAATGTAGATAGTACATGATTATATGACATACAGGATACAATACAGCGTTTTATATCTAGTTGTTATGTTACCTGACAAAGCTTTAGGCTGTTATTTTCGGGAGTGGTCACGTGAACACCACGGGGTATGTGTGTATCTAGCAGTATGCATATACAGCCAAAGAAACCTCTATTCGCCTGATTAATTAGATTGTGAGAAATGCGACCTAATCGAAAAGGGCAATACGATATTGCGCAAAGATTTCCTGTTTTTAGGTGTGCGATAATAGGATTATCGACATCACCATAGCGGTGACCACGGTGGAGAAACGATTCACGTTTGAATGTGGTCTCATCAAGTATGTCAGGCAACTCTTTTATAAGAGTTGATCTTTATTATTATGGCAGCAGCTCACAACAAGTGCCCATAATGGGCACACATTGCTGAGGACAGCTCTACAAGGCGATGTCGTGCTGTGTGCCCCCCTTTGCTCAGACGCCATGTTCAAAGTTGTGGATCACCAACCCAGTACATGACTTCTTCCATTCCCATAATATAGCAAATACTACTATATAGATGTATGTCATTAGTTATTGTAAATCATCAAACGGAAATATTTTTCTATAGTTTTAATTTCCAGTGTTAATGTTATTTAGTATAATTATTGCATTCATGACTAAGCAATGCATTCTGTCGCCATTTGTAGTGACAAAGAAGGAAAATACTTAGATTTAAAGGGACAATCAATCTTTAAAACATAATGTATTTGTTTATTTTATTGGGCAACTGGAACAATGTACATGTATTTATTAACAATACGGTATGGGGTTTTATGTCCATGTATATATTTGTGTCAGACAACGAAGCCAATAGTGCAATAAGAGAGAGACACAAGGAGCATGTGGTTTACCGGTAAAGATCCTATCTGACTGGCCACCTAGAGAGACTATTGTTAGATATGTCATCTTATTATTAACTTCCTCCACTCAGACAAGCTCATTAACACATTTTGCATTGGTTTCCTGTTTGCTCGAAGGGACTATCAATCCTAAGCGGAGGTGCAAAACCAGAATCACCCCCCCCCCCGCTTTTTTTAGAGGCTTGCTTGGGCGACACGACCCTACTTATGTGGAAGCAGAAAAAACATCGCTATCGACATAAGACATACTGAATACTCTAAACTTAGATTATTTAATAAATCTGTCTTCAGTGAGTGAATATTGCTTTGTGCTGCTTTCTGCACAATCATGACAATATCGCGACAGAAGGAAGCCCGAAGCCGGGACTAAGCCCTACTTTTATTCGAATGACTCCATGCCTTTGAACAGTGTGGAGCACTGTGTCATCCGTTGTTAATAATAATAATAATCTTTATTTATAGAGGGCTGCTCATTGAGCTTTCGCTCATCTGCCATGAGGCCCTCTTCAAAATGGTACATAATGTTCAAATAACATATCATACAAGCATAGATTATCAATAAAATAGATTATTACAAATATGAGCAATATAAAGAAAGTCAATAATATACATAGTATAAATACATATAAGCATGCAAATAGTAGGAATATAATATAACTATTTTATACATCGATCTATTCAGTAAGTTTATCACAGTTAAGGCTAGATAAAAAATTAAATACTTTTGACTGAAAAACAGAAAGAGAAATTGCTTGTCTTGTTTCGCTGTCCAGGCTATTCCACAATTTAGGGCCATTGAAAGATAAACTCCTGTTGTGTTTTTTCGGAACATCTAAGCGACCTGTGTTTGAAGACCTTAAATTATAACGCTTTGAATCTAGTTTGATGCTAAACATGTTATGTAAATATTCAGGAGAAATGTTGTGAATGCACTTGTAAACTAAGCTAACTTGGTGGTATTTAACAATATCAGAGAACGGGATCCATTTCAATTCTTTAAATAAATTAGTGCTTGGTGTGAAAAAGTCGGCATCTAAAATTAATCTTGCAGCCTTTTTTTGAAGTTTTACAATTATATTTATATTTTCTTTTGAACAATTACCCCATATACTGCAACAATACTACAATAGTATGGCTTTATGTAAAAGTTATAAAATGAAATCCGTGTATATTTAGGTAGAAAATGCCGAATACGCTTCAGGAGGAATAATTTATATATCACTATTTTTTTTACATGCGATACCTGAACATCCCATGTCAAGGAGCTATCTTTGTGAATGCCAAGTGATTTGGTATTGCTTATCTGCTCAATTGGGGTATTATCAATAAGTAATTTAATATATTTTTCTGATTCACTTATTCGGTTTAATTTTTGCCTGGATCCAATAAGCATTATTTTTGTCTTTTCTATGCTCATTTCATTCTGTTAATTTCACACCACTGGTTAACCGAGGTCGCCTTTATCTGTAATTTAGACGAAATATTCTGAATATTTTTGCTCGTATGATGATCTGTAGCGTCATCGGCAAATAGGGACATGTTTTCCAATGCTGGATATAAAAATATGTCATTTATAAATAAAATGAAAAACAAAGGCCCCAGGACAGAGCTTTGGGGAACACCGGATTTGTTTTCTAAAGGATCAGACAAAATTCCGTCTATGTCGACTTTTTGACTACGGTTAAATAGATAGGAAGTACACCAATTTAGGGCATTTGTAGTGCAACGATATATTTCTAGTTTTTGCAATAATAATGAGTGATCTACCAAGTCAAATGCCTTGCAAAGATCTACCATCAGAACACCAGTTAATTCACCGTTATTCATTGCTTCTAGCCATTCTTCTGTCATTAGGGTTAAGGCGGTTTGACAAGAGTGATTATAACGAAAGCCTGACTGTCTTCGGTGTAGCAAATCATTATTATTTAAAAACGCATAAAACGATAATGCAATATGTTTTTCAATAATCTTCGATACCACAGGTAGGATGGAGATTGGTCTATAGTTATTTACATCAGCATCAGATCCCTTTTAAAAAAGGGGAATTACTCTAGCAATTTTCCAACTATCGGAAAATTGTCCTTCTGCTATGCTAACTTTACATAACTTTACTATGATGTCAGTAATGTATGGGACGAACATTTTTAAGTATTTTGCGCTAATTCCATCCAGGCCGGTAGCTTTAGAAGACTTAAGCGAGGAGAGAAATTTGAATACAAATGCATGTGAAATAGAAGGAATGTTGTAAACAGTACCTGGCAAGAGTTTAGCATTTACAAAATTTTCTAAAAGCGTAAATTTGGTCGCTCATTTTCATTTTGACCAATAAGTTTATCTATCAAAGTTGTGAAATGTTGATTTAATTCATTACCTATTGATTCCTGACTGTCTATATCATGTCCATCAACTGTTAACTTGTTGATTGTTTTTCTATGTTTAATTTTAGATCCAAGGTCTTGAAAAATTTTGGAAATAATATTTTGGTTATTTTTATTTGTTTCTATTAAGTTTATGTAATACTTTAATTTAGCTTTTTTGATTTCCTTCTTGCATTTATTTCGTAATTCCTTGTATTTTACAAAAGATTTAAATGTATCTCGTTCTTTCATTAACTTTCTTATGTCGGCCGTTAACCACCCAGGTTGGTGTTCTTTTTTAATACGCTTGGTTCTTACTGGCCAGTGCGTATCCAATATAGATAAAACGCGACTCGTCCAAGAGGAGGTCAAATCATTTACATTTGTATCTTTACTATTATCTATGAAGTTTAGTTTATCTAGGATACACGGGCCCAAAGTGTTAATATCTACGTCAGCCAGTTTACGATAACTAATTGTTTTATGTTTATTCTTTATCTTATCGTGGTTCGTTACATAATTTGACTTATTAATAGTAATAAATATAGGATAGTGGTCACTAATAGCCCAAAGTAATAAACCTAATTTGGAAACATTCACATCTTCGGAAACATAAATATGGTCTAATAGAGTTTTACTATGCGACGTAATTCTGGTGGGTTCATCAATTAACTGATTTAGATAATAGCTTTGAAATGTATTTATCCATGACGTTTTCTGTACAGCAGTTGGTAAAAGATCAATATTAAAATCTCACAATAATTTTTTTTTTTTGTATGTATTGTTTATTTTGTTTAGTAGGTTATCCATAATTATAAGCCATTCAGAATAGTTGACCAAATTATTATTTGGTGGCCTATATATAAAACCAACTAAAATATTTCCATTGCTAAATTGAAGTTCAATAAAAATGGCTTCAATATTTGGTAATTCTAACTCAGGAATCCTTCTATAATTAAGATGTTGTTTTACATATATTAAAATACCGCCACCGCCACTACATATTCGATCTTTTCGTACCACATTATAATTATTGATAGCAATGTCGGAGTCGTTTACATTTTCATCTAGGAATGTTTCTACAACACCATAAATATCCACCGGGAAATACACTTTGAGATAGTACCGAATTTCGTCCATTTTTGAGTAAAGTCTATTTATGTTATGACATGACACACTAAGATCTTTAGCCTCTAAAATGTCTGACACTCTATGATGATTATTTTGATCTATACTAGGACATATTGTCAGTGCGGGTGAAATATTCTCAATGTCACTAGGGTCAATGCTAACAATTTCAGCAGAGTCACAAAAGTTCGTCACTTCTCAACTGATGGGTAATTGATTTGCACACTTCAATTGTCGTTCACTACTTGTGCATAACTTCTGATATGGGGCTCGTCTCGATGAATTTTCTGGTGGCCATTGTGAAAATGGGTATTTGATAACACAAGTTTGTTGATGTTGCTGGCTAATTGTGATGTTCCGGAATCGTTCAGATGTAGTCCGTCTCTTTTCAGATGTGCGTAGGTTATGTTGCTATTGTCCATGAATGTATAGTCCTTTTTGACGCATTGCGTTTTAGCACAGCATTGATTGTGGTAATTGAATTGTTCAAATCAGGTCTGTCTAAACTTGAAATCAGACCTGATACCACTATTTTTGTAGAAGGATTTGCCTGTCTGCATTTTCTCACAAGATGTTCTATCTTACTAATCACAGCCCTTGGTCTCTCACCACATGATAGGTTATTGGTGCCGCCCATCAATGTCACAGTATCTGGCTTATATGTTGATATCATGTCTTTAGCGCTATCCTCAAGGTTTTCAGCTTTAGCAGAAGGATGTACCATGCCAATGCAATTTGTGTCGTGGACGGTGCGCATCTTATGCGCCACACCTCTCCCCATGGAACTGCTGATAATCATAGAACTTTTGGGGTTTTCTTGTTTCCTGTGATGTTTTTTTTGGCTCTTGGTTTTTGATAATCTTTTTGTAAACATGTCTCTGTGCGGGTAAGTTCAACTTTTTCAAGCTCCTTTTTGTTGTTTTCCATTTCTGGCAATATATCTTGTATTTTCAATTCAAGAACTTTGTTTCGTTCTATCAACGCTTTCACAGATGCTTCTGTCTGTAGTAATGTCTCTTTGAGGCGAGTTGATGCTTCATTTGCTTGGATTTTGTTCTATAATTTTGCTAATTCTTCATTTAATTTAGTAATGATCAAGTCAGATGCTTTGCATCCATCACAACCTGAGAATGTATCCAATGCGGTATCGTCATCTCGGCTGCTGGTGTCACAGATGAAATCAATGTCGCTCATTTCTTTTACTTCTTCTCAAAATATATTTAGATCTCTCAAGTTATCTTGGCGAGCTTTTACTGCTGGATCACTGATGAGACTGTTGTCACGTGATGTTGAGACAGTATCCTCTGATGAAAGGTTTAGTTGAGGAAGAGATATAGTCGAGTCAACGTAGGCAGGAGTGCTGATCAATTGTTCTGTAGGCATATTTTCCGGTTTAGGTACAGGTGTGATAGGCGCTACACTTGAAGGTGTTTTTTTCACTGTTTGTCTTGACTCGTTCAGAGATTGATTTATTGCAGTTTGGTCGTCTTCCACCAGGGCGCGTATGACTTTTAAATCACGCTCTACTCAGTCCATGAAGTCACGTCCTTGAATCAAAACTACCCCTGACGTATACACAAATACGGTGACAAGATATTCACTACTGCCGTGTGGATAGTTTCCTCGTACTAGCAATTGATCACCATTCTCAGACGGTCGAAATGTTGGCATTTGACTGTGGATGTTCTGTTGATAAAGGCCCATGTGGTATTGTAAGAGTGCGTTTTTCCACAGTACTGGCCGCTCTGTGTAGAACTTGGCATTTGTGGGCTCACCTTCTACAGTAAAAATTCCAGAACCCTCAAGATCCACATACTTGTAGTCAATGACGACGTGTTCCTGATGGACGTGTACATAGACATGTATAGTATACAAACTATCTAAAATAACAACTAATATTGGCTGTGTATATACATCAAACACCTGAGAAAGATACGCCACTCACAACGACGCACTGTGCGTTTTTACATGAGTCAATTGTGTGTCATGTATACGTGACTGCGAAAAAGTGAGCCGGCGAAATTAGAACGAATACCGAGTTGGTGCTCTCTGTATGGGTAGCGCTAGTCTGGCACTAGTTTGACGTTCTTTAGACATTTATATTCATGCGCCAATCAGCGCTCACACGTTTTGGACATGTTTTGGACACATGGTTTGGACATAATGCTAACAGCTTGACACACACAGTACGCACATAGCGTTGTTCCAGCGCCAATGACAAATCAGTAACGAATTCTGAGACACGTCTAGGTAACATTTTCCAATGCGCCCGACCAATGCGTTGGTCGTGCGTGAGGGTACAGTATATGGCTGAGCCTAGGTCAATATCAGCTCACAAATGACAATATTTAATGCCAGTATTCACAGATCACTTTAACATTGGTAAAACAACATATTCATCACAGAATCACAGGCTACAGCTAGGACACAACATGATTATTTAGTATTTTCAGTGTCTCCACTTTATCAGTGACGATGAAAGATCCTGTCGCCTCAGGAAGAACAAAGAAGATCGACCAAGATTAAAATTGCACAAATGTTCTATATTTCTATCACCTGAATGCTTTATATTAAATTCACGTTCAGGTAATAGAAATGTACAATGTTAATGCAAAAAACGTCTCAAGAATAAAGAACACAAGAAGCTGTTGACAAGAAAATAATCATGGAGAAGCCACAATCAAAAGCCACGAAAAACGGACAAGAACAAGTACATCCAATCGCATCCCAACATACTCAAAACATGCATTTCATCAACATGATCAATTGAGATGTTCCAATCGCCTAGCGCTGATTCTTATTGTAGCCATCAACACAAACAGCTTTAAAATACAACATTCCAATTATACAATATCTCAATAATTATGTATTAAGTGCATACAGCCAATAAGAAAGAATTCAGGGCAACTAAATTTAGTCTTGATACCATTTAGAATAACAAAAACACATGCGAGATGTAGACCTACGTGATGGAAGCAATTTATTACATTTCCGTTATCATGAAAAGAATGATCAATTATTGGTTTAGAAAGTATTCCGGGAGGATTTGCAGGTGTTCGGGCGCAGTCCTCGAATGACCAGAACAATATAGTTATGTTTATCAGGCGAGAACGCGCAGCTGGTGGCTGCAATTGGAAGCAATTTATTGGCGAAAAACAATCACCATAATAATACCTCACAGATAAAGACGGAAAATGAATGAGAGAAAATATGATTTCGCCCACATAGTGAAGTTGCACACAAAAAAAAACGAAATTATCTCTAGGTGTTGAAATAACGCCTTCCTAGAAGATGTAGTGGGACTACAAGTCGCACTGGGACAGTGAGACTACACGCCGCACCGACAGGATGAGATTATAAGCCGCACCGGCACAGTGAGACTATAAGCCGCTCATACACAGTGAGACCACAAGCCGCACACGCACATTGAGACTAAAAGCCGCTCCTACACAGTAATACCACAAGCCGCACACGCACAGTGAGACTATAAGCCACTCCTACACAGTGATATACCACAAGCCGCACCGGCACAGTAAGACTAAAAGCTGCTCATACACACTGATACCACAAGCCGCACACTCACAGTGAGACTAAAAGCCTCTCATACACAGTGATATATCACAAGCCGCACCGGCACAGTGAGACTATAAGCCGCTCATACACAGTGAGACCACAAGCCGCACACGCACATTGAGACTAAAAGCCGCTCCTACACAGTGATACCACAAGCCGCACACGCACAGTGAGACTATAAGCCGCTCCTATACAGTGATACCACAAGCCGCACCAACACAGTGAGACTATAAGCCACTCCTACACAGTGAGACCACAAGCTGCACACGCACAGTGAGACTAAAAGCCGCTCATACACACTGATACCACAAGCTGCACACGCACAGTAAGACTATAAGCCGCTCATACACACTGATACCACAAGCCGCACCGGCACAGTGAGACTATAAGCCGCTCATACACAGTGAGACCACAAGCCGCACACGCACATTGAGACTAAAAGCCGCTCCTACACAGTGATACCACAAGCTGCACCGACACAGTGAGACTATAAGCCGCTCATACACAGTGATACCACAAGCCGCACCGGCACAGTGAGACTATAAGCCGCTCATACACAGTGATACCACAAGCCGCACACGCACAGTGAGACTAAAAGCCGCTCATACACAGTGAGACCACAAGCCGCACACGCACATTGAGACTAAAAGCCGCTCCTACACAGTGATACCACAAGCTGCACCGACACAGTGAGACTATAAGCCGCTCATACACAGTGATACCACAAGCCGCACCGGCACAGTGAGACTATAAGCCGCTCATACACAGTGATACCACAAGCCGCACACGCACAGTGAGACTAAAAGCCGCTCATACACAGTGAGACCACAAGCCGCACACGCACATTGAGACTAAAAGCCGCTCCTACACTGTGATACCACAAGCTGCACCAACACAGTGAGACTATAAGCCGCTCATACACAGTGATACCACAAGCCGCACACGCACAGTGAGACCAAAAGCCGCTCCTACACAGTGATATACCACAAGCCGCACACGCACAGTGAGACTAAAAGCCGCTCGTACACACTGATACCACAAGCCGCACACGCACATTGAGACTAAAAGCCGCTCCTACACAGTGATATACCACAAGCCGCACACGCACAGTGAGACTAAAAGCTGCTCATACACACTGATACCACAAGCCGCACACGCACAGTGAGACTAAAAGCCGCTCCTACACAGTGATATACCACAAGCCGCACACGCACAGTAAGACTAAAAGCCGCTCATACACAGTGATACCACAAGCCGCACACGCACAGTGAGACTATAAGCCGCTCCTACACAGCGATACCACAGCCGCACCGGCACAGTGAGACTAAAAGCCGCTCATACACAGTGATACCACAAGCTGCACACGCACAGTAAGACTAAAAGCCGCTCATACACAGTGATACCACAAGCTGCACCGACACAGTGAGACTATAAGCCGCTCATACACAGTGATACCACAAGCCGCACACGCACAGTGAGACCAAAAGCCGCTCCTACACAGTGATATACCACAAGCCGCACACGCACAGTGAGACTAAAAGCCGCTCGTACACACTGATACCACAAGCCGCACACGCACAGTGAGACTAAAAGCCGCTCCTACACAGTGATATACCACAAGCCGCACACGCACAGTGAGACTAAAAGCCGCTCATACACACTGATACCACAAGCCGCACACGCACAGTGAGACTAAAAGCAGCTCCTACACAGTAATATACCACAAGCCGCACACGCACAGTAAGACTAAAAGCCGCTCATACACAGTGATACCACAAGCCGTACACGCACAGTGAGACTATAAGCCGCTCCTACACAGCGATACCACAGCCGCACCGGCACAGTGAGACTATAAGCCGCTCCTACACAGTGATACCACAAGCCGCACACGCACAGTAAGACTAAAAGCCGCTCATACACAGTGAGACCACAAGCCGCACACGCACAGTGAGACTAAAAGCCGCTCCTACACAGTGATACGACAAGCCGCACACGCACAGTGAGACTAAAAGCCGCTCATACACAGTGATACCACAAGCTGCACACGCACAGTGAGACTATAAGCCGCTCCTATACAGTGATACCACAAGCTGCACCGGCACAGTGAGACTATAAGCCGCTCCTATACAGTGATACCACAAGCTGCACCGGCACAGTGAGACTATAAGCCGCTCCTACACAGTGATACCACAAGCTGCACCGGCACAGTGAGACTATAAGCCGCTCATACACAGTGATACCACAAGCCGCACACGCACAGTGAGACTATAAGCCGCTCCTACACAGTGATACCACAAGCTGCACCGGCACAGTGAGACTATAAGCCGCTCCTACACAGTGATACCACAAGCCGCACACGCACAGTGAGACTATAAGCCGCTCATACACAGTGATACCACAAGCTGCACCGGCACAGTGAGACTAAAAGCCGCTCATACACAGTGATACAACAAGCCGCACAGGCACAGTGAGACTGAAAGCCGCTCCTACACAGTGATACCACAAGCTGCACCGACACAGTGAGACTATAAGCCGCTCCTATTCAGTGATACCACAAGCTGCACCGACACAGTGAGACGATAAGCCGCTCCTACACAGTGATACCACAAGCGGCACCGACACAGTGAGACTATAAGCCGCTCCTACACAGTGATACCACAAGCTGCACCGGCACAGTGAGACTATAAGCCGCTCATACACAGTGATACCACAAGCCGCACACGCACAGTGAGACTATAAGCCGCTCCTACGCAGTGATACCACAAGCTGCACCGGCAAAGTGAGACTATAAGCCGCTCCTACACAGTGATACCACAAGCCGCACGCGCACAGTGAGACTATAAGCCGCTCATACACAGTGATACCACAAGCTGCACCGGCACAGTGAGACTATAAGCCGCTCCTATACAGTGATACCACAAGCTGCACCGGCACAGTGAGACTATAAGCCACTCCTACACAGTGATACCACAAGCTGCACCGGCACAGTGAGACTAGAGGCCGCTCATACACAGTGATACCACAAGCTGCACCGGCACAGTGAGACTATAAGCCGCTCCTACACAGTGATACCACAAGCTGGACCGGCACAGTGAGACTATAAGCCGCTCCTATTCAGTGATACCACAAGCTGGACCGGCACAGTGAGACTATAAGCCGCTCTTACACAGTGATACCACAAGCTGCAACGAGACAGTGAGACTATAAGCCGCTCCTACACATTGATACCACAAGCTACACCGGCACAGTGAGACTATAAGCCGCTCCTACACAGTGATACCACAAGCCGCACACGCACAGTGAGACTATAAGCCGCTCCTACACAGTGATACCACAAGCCGCACACGCACAGTGAGACTAAAAGCCGCTTCTACACAGTGATATACCACAAGCCGCACACGCACAGTGAGACTATAAGCCGCTTCTACACAGTGATACCACAAGCTGCACACGCACAGTGAGACTATAAGCCGCTCCTATTCAGTGATACCACAAGCTGGACCGGCACAGTGAGACTATAAGCCGCTCCTACACAGTGATACCACAAGCTGCAACGAGACAGTGAGACTATAAGCCGCTCCTACACATTGATACCACAAGCTACACCGGCACAGTGAGACTATAAGCCGCTCCTACACAGTGATACCACAAGCCGCACACGCACAGTGAGACTATAAGCCGCTCCTACACAGTGATACCCCAAGCTGCATCGGCACAGTGAGACTATAAGCCGCTCCTACACAGTGATACCACAAGCTGCACACGCACAGTGAGGCTAAAAGCCGCTTCTACACAGTGATACCACAAGCTGCACACGCACAGTGAGGCTAAAAGCCGCTCCTATACAGTGATACCACAAGCCGCACACGCACAGTGAGACTAAAAGCCGCTTCTACACAGTGATATACCACAAGCCGCACACGCACAGTGAGACTATAAGCCGCTTCTACACAGTGATACCACAAGCTGCACACGCACAGTGAGACTATAAGCCGCTCCTATACAGTGATACCACAAGCTGCACCAACACAGTGAGACTAAAAGCCGCTCCTACACAGTGATACCACAAGCCGCACACGCACAGTGAGACTATAAGCCGCTCTTACACAGTGATACCACAAGCCGCACCGGCACAGTGAGACTATAAGCCGCTCCTACACAGTGAGACCACAAGCTGCACCGACACAGTGAGACTATAAGCCGCTCATACACAGTGATACCACAAGCCGCACCTGCACAGTGAGACTATTAGACGCACCGGTACACTGAGACTATAAGACTGAGACTATTAGACGCACCGGTACACTGAGACTATAAGACGCAGTGGCACAGTGAGACTATAAGACGCGATGACACAGTGAGACTATAAAGCGCACCGGCACAGTGAGACTATAAGGCGCACCGGCACAGTGAAAACTATAAGCCGCACCGGCACAGTGAGACTATTAGACGCAATGGCACAGTGAGACTATAAGACGCGATGGCACAGTGAGACTATAAGACGTACCGGCACAGTGAGACTATTTTTATAAGCCGCATCGGCACAGTGAGAGTGAGAATAAGGACGCAGAGCTGTCAATCAGGCAATCTATAGGAGTACATGGCGCTATAATTAATTTTGCGCATCTCCATTTTGTGACCCGAATGAAATATTTCTATCTGAAACAACGTCTATAGTATGCTTATATTGATACATCGCATATTTTGCATCAAATTTGCGTAACCGACTATATATAAGATGAATATACGGGAATATTCCCACCACTACAAATCACATTAGACTGGTCCCTATAAATAGGCCTATACTAAAACATTGTGATGTTTTTAACACAAAAGTTCACGGAAATGAGCGTTTCAGTGGAGGGCCTCTAACGTATAGTTAGTATACGTAGACAACCTTACAAAAGTAGGCTTACGGTTTACTACTTTAGTATTTTACGATTAATTACTTAAGTATGTTTGTTTGTATAATTTCACATTTATTCAGACTGTCGTAGGTCTATGTAGTCTAGAAGTTTTTCTCGCATGTGTCGACTGGTTCAATCGATGACATATATAAATCAATTGTTAGAGATGTAAATATAAGCAGTTAGGTCAAAATACAATTTCGTTTGTTTCTAATTTTTTCAAACGTAAATTTCCGTCTCAATTCCCATGTTGCCATGTGCAATATGAATGCTTAGCAGTGTCTCTATCACTTTTCTCCTTGTAACCGATCGCTCACCTAAAATTTTCGACTGGTGTCGGTGGAGCGGGTCATCGGATCCCTGGAGAGATTAGAACTCCAACCCAGTGACTGAATTGACGATATGTCAGTTGTGGTTGTGGCCTCTAGGTCCAAAACACATTCTGACTAACTCTATGTACATCCGTCACGCACGACTTGAGATTATCATGTGTACTGTATATTATAGTCAAATTAAGTATAACATAGGATATTATGAATTATGATACAATGGTACGATCGGTAAGCAAGGTATAGGAAAATACAGATCGGGAATGAATACTAAACATCAATGGCATTGATGCTACCAATGATGACGATATCAGAAATAGGCCACTTGTGCAGACACGAATGATTATATAAAATATGGACAGTTATATAAAGCACTATTATATAGGCCTACTTTATGGGTTGGTCTACAGCTCATTATAGCTGTACATATCAACACTTTACAACAGGGTGGCTGAAAACAATACCCCCGATTACACCTACACATGTGCGCGGAACTGATCATTAAATGGAAAATCAGGAGTGGTCATATATGATCAGCACCTGATATTCGCCGGTTCGCAAGATCACTTTACAAACCTAGTCAAAGCTCCCTGTGATTAGCCCAGATATTCTGGTCCGTGGACACCCCGCCAATAAATTATGTGGCTCACTAAATACTCATATTAATAACAAGTTCAACGTGTTATCAATATTATGGCAGCCTTTGTGACCTTGATACATCATCGGCATATGGTTCAGTCGATTTCTCGTGTATGGTGGGAAGGATGTAGAAAATAAAATATGAAACAAGAAAGGCATGTGGATGCAGATAACTGTAAACGGACGACTCACTTTTCAGCCACAACATCATCAGCTACACTGGTGCCTCTGAGTCGCCGAGGTGTTATTCCTGGTCTTGTTCAGAAAACCCTGACCTGGAGGAACCAGGATTGGACAATACCGCCTAGCAGTGACCATGGGGGACCAAGGCTGACATCGCCGTCAAGACCACTAGCCACATCATCCATCACAACATGTCATCTCCTACTCATAGTCAGCAGCTACACAACCAGCAGTTTATGCCTTGATAACCCATATTTTAATTTATCTTCGTACATTTCTATTTTCATTACAAATATATATTTTCAATAATATATCATTAATATGGCATCTTCTGATATTTATAACATCCGCCATCTTTTCACAATCGCCAATTGTTTTGTCTTCCTTTTCACTCACCAGGTGAAGCTCCAGATGTTATACAAATAACACGCTTTGTGTGTTTTGTATACTAATATTCTGATTAAATGCAACGGTCAATGGATGGAAGGCCATTGGGGGGGGAGGGGGGTAGTAAACCTGAATCACCACATTGACAAATAAATCGTAATTTTATTTCAATACACCGTCTCGACTGGTTCTGAGTACTAGCAATGTACAAAGATACATGTCGTCACACATGCTTTTCGATGTCATACAAATGTTTCTTGAAAGAGTCTGTCTGTATTTATATTTACGTGCTTATATCAGAGCATTATATATATCCTAAAATATAAACGAGTTCACATATTGCTGGGCATTTGGCGTTTGTGTGTAATTCGGCTCTACAACAGACAAATTAATTCTTTATTTCTTTTAAAAAAGTTAAATAAAAAACAGTATCCCTCCCTCAAAAGTAGGTTCGCTATAAACGGGCACTTTAACCCGAATTTAATGTCTAGGTCGTATATTCTACTCTTATCCCACTAAACTCCATAGCAAGCTGAATATTAGCTGATACCTCATAACTCCGCTGTCCATAGAGATGCCCGTGTATGGCTTCACTCCTAGAGCAGTGCCGCTTCCTCACTCGCATACACTGCTCAGATTGTTAGCTTCCCGCCAATAATCGCCACTGTGTGTGGTCTGGTGCCTCGTGTTCAGCCGCCAGTCAGATGTCTCAGCATCTGACAATTTCAAACATATTCTTGTCTGTGGTTGGTCAATTCCCACCTTCTTCGCCTGGTGGCTATTAATTGCAAACCCAAGCAAATATACCAATGCCTGAGGCTCCCCCCCCCCCCTCCAGAGGCGTGTAATGATAAATCTGTGAAATATATAGCAGACTATAAAATAACACCTCATGGCTCCGCTGTCCATAAAAATGCCCATATATATAGCCGGCAGAATATCAGCTGACATCTGATGGCTCCGCTGTCTATAGAGATGCCCATATATAGCAAGTTGAATATCAGCTGCAATCTCATGACTCCGCTGTCCATAGAGATGCCCATATATAGCAAGCTGTGTATACCGGTCAAAATACAAAATTATCACATTTCGACTGTAGGGAAAAGTTGAGCTAACGGTCGAACAGTTTTTCATTATACACTTCAGAATAAATTTCCTCGTTATAAACTTACATCAATTGCACCATCAAAAAGTATTGTGAAGTACATTTACTTCTGTTCTTCTATTTGTTCTAATCATACTTGTATTCAACTTTTCAGTTGTGTCTTTTTGGTGAAACTGTTAGCCATATTATTTTGCTGTCAAGAGAATGCTGACCAAACAACTTTCTTTAGAAATAATAACATATTGAACATCAGTAGAATGAAAAGGGCAAGGTCGAAACAATTCTCACGACCCTGTACAAACCTGGAGCTAGTCTTTGTTTTTTATTATACAATAACATAGCGGGTATTGTTTTGTATCAATATGAGTTATGATGCCAGATGAGTATTTTTCGGTATATAAACTTCCCCTTCCATCACTCCCACATCTGCAAGTATTATTCTCAGCACTGGGCCATCATGGTCTGACGTTGGTCCAGCGCTATCCCGACGTTATGTGTTTGATGGAGGCGAGATAAAAAAAGGGACCGGGGCCTCTTTTCTTTATCCACCTGATATGCCGTCTTCTTTATCAGATTTCTAGATATTATTTTCTGACCACTCAGAATCAATTTGGACAGGAAGGTGTCTCAATCAGTTGAGCGTACCCAAACGTCATGATGTGCATCTGATACATCTAAATTCTTCTTCTGCTGCCGACATTTTGCAAGAAAATACTACCTTTAAAAAAACATTGCGTATCAATATGGACGAAAACAAAGAATTGGTGATGTATTGCTCTCCCTTTACTTCCATTTTCTCACTGAGAAATATAAAATACAAGTATAACATAATTATTCACTTGATTATTAGGCCAATTGTTGTGATGTACGAATGGTGTAAAAGGATTTACGATTGGTTTTGGAGATAATACGAAAGTTGTTTCTTGATATAATACCGTACTACGTCCAGTTACTTGAGATATTATTATCACTTTGCAGGTTCAATAGCAGGGTTCAATATAAGGCCTATCACTCAGACCTTGGCCCAACCATACTCCAGGCTGTTGTCATGATCTTTTCTGTTGGTGAGCCAGACTCCGTCTGGTGAGCGTAAATGACACTGCATGCCACTTTGCAGCCCATTATTTCCGGGTGCAGGAGCCCATAAGTCTCACAGAGCCTCACAGCCTTTATGTCCCCTTCTCGTCAACCTCTCCCATCCTGACAAGAGGTGAGAAGGAGTTTCAACTCCTAGCTCAAAAAAGAACACTTCTGTTAGAACCCATCCGCTTTTAGAAAAACGTACATGTAGTAAATGAAATGAAATGAAATGAATCGGGCTTTAGGCCACCTGTGCACATATAGGCTAAAGTGGGCCAGGAGAACCTCCTGAGGATGGTGAGATGATTGAGATGACACTGTCCTCCAGACACAGGATTCGAAATTCGAACCCTGGCGGTCTGAGGCCGAGCACGCTACCTCTCGGTCACGGAGGCTCCCCACAATACTAACTTTCACACGTGGATGGGGAAGAAACATTTTTGTTTCTTTCAAACCGCCGAGACCGGGAACCGAACCCCGAACTCTGGCGTGAAAGGCAGCGGTGCTAACCACTACCCTAGGGCCCCCGCCCCGTACATGTAGTACGGTATGACGGCAATAAGAAAGTGATCTGTGGATCTCTGCGTGGGCCACATATTACATGATATTTATATGCCTAGATCGAACAGACTATAGACAGATTTGAATACATTATTATTTGATAAACAAAATCAACCACCGTATGAACATAATTAGGAGGTATAATGTTTGACTTGCTTTATTTTGAACAATGTTAAAGATGTATTATTATTGTATTGGTCGCCATAATTATGCTAACCAACTACTTCAAAATATATATATAATTGAATCCACAAAAATAACATATTATAGGATCATGTTCAAATGAAAAAAAACAAGACTTAAAAATAGCCATTGTTCCCAGCATCATGTGATGGAAATAGCAGCAACGCGACCTGACTGAACGGAAAATGATGAAATAATGAATAAATACAGACCCATTTCATTAGTCTAACCACCACCACCACGGCACTGAACACTCAAAGTGTCGTAAAAGTGGCCATCACTCACCATGTGGCTGGTTCTCGTGTTCACATCAATAATATTTACATCATTTATTTGAATACCAATGAGCGTGTGCACACGCTTGGTGCCAAAATATAGGTTCGTTGCATAATAGATGGTGTGCAAACTGTTTGTTCACACAATGCTATATAGGGATTGGGGGCTCGGTGTAGCAGTTGAACGCTGACGTCTGACACGTCGGATATTGTGGGTTCGTCCCCTGCTCCGATAGGCCTATTCAGGTTTCAAAGAAACACTATCTCCTTTCACTGAGCTATGAGCTATGGTATTTCGAGCTAGGTAGGCTACACTTATTTATTCTACATGTTTAGTAAGTCTCCACATATTTGAATGTATCAATTACATACCCATACTTAAGATGCATACAGTAACTCATTGTAAAATCGTTTGCAATAAAAACTAACTTATTATTGACAATGTACGGTATGAGTTCAGTCAAAATTGATAATAGTCCAATTCTGTCAATTTAGTATGAATATTCAAAACAAGTAAACTGAGTTCATTGTGTGCTGAGTAAAAGTTGTGGGTGGTATAAAGGATAAATATATAATATTCACATCCAGTAATGTGTTGCAAAACACAACGTCATTAAACTAGATACATGTAGTGGAGAGGTTCTATCCATTGCGTAGTGTATTGTAAGTCTATGTACATGTATATTGAAATTTGGCGGGCATGAGATCAGGAAGGTAAAAATATCCTTACTGAGTTAACACTACACCAGAACAGAAGTAGTACCGGTGACGAGGCATATTGTGTGTGTCATAGGATTGTGAATTGATCTTTCAACTCTTTGATGATTGCGTTCTATTCAGTGCAATAAATTTCTTCCTAATAAAGGTAAAAGCTGTTAACAGTCGTTGACTGACTAGAAGTTGCTCTAGCAGACATGTATGCTTATTGACATCTGATCAGTGATCTATGAAAAATGATAACCACTGGCTTAGAATGCTTTAACTCTAAATATTATTTGACCCCGACAGATATTCATCTCTAACAACATTGCTGTCTCATACAACATGTTTTTTAATTGGATCGCTGACCTCTGATAGTTTTTAGGAGACCTATAGATGAGGTTAGGGTGATTGACCGCTGATATTTGAAGTGTAGGGATTTCCACTATGGGATGATTAGCCCTGGTAATCCTGGTGGGCTTAATGGGCTATCCGGGTGTATGAGGATCAGCTGTGACAGCGAGCCGGAGATGGAGATGAGAGACACTAGACAGGATACAATCCGCTTTTTATCTTTCCTTCACATCCTGACCATGGCCTGTTTCTTACACAAAACCTGTCTGCCGAAAAAATACATTAGGCCTGGTATTGTAATAGCGCGATAATTGAATACAATTATTCTTTATTGACAAGTTTAAAATATAGTTTTCAATACAAAAAATAATAACGATACAAATTGGTGATATTACATTACAATTTTTAAAATTACACCAACTAAAAATAAACATATAATATGACAGTAAAAATATGCGATATTTTGCTTCACCACTTATCACTTGTAATGTAGGATACATGTATAAATGTATACGAAAACCCTGTTTCTTACGACACCTGCATTTTATTTAAAGACAGAAACTAACTACCCGTTGATTTAACACCTGTCACCTGTAAAATTACCATATGCCCTTTTACGGCAACACTTTTGAAAATGTGACAGCCAAAAATCTGTCTTTCAACACCTGCACTTTATGAAAAAAAATTATCCATTACTTTAAGACCTGGCATTATATGGAAAGTCACATGCATCAACAACTCAAATAGATTAGAAATATAACTTTGCATTGTGGCAAGACTTAGTTCTAACACGTGATATAATAGTCTATCTATGAATCTATTATAAACAACGCAGATAAATCCATTTACTTTAACACCTGTTATTTTATGAACAAAAAAGTCAGATACCACCTTTGATTTAACGTACTTTTATACTATGGCACATGCGACACTTTCCGTCAACGCCTGGAATTTTATTGAAAACACATCCCACCCTGTGACATGTGTTCTGTCACTGTATTATAGTGACAATTTTTTACACAATAATAGCTTTAGATATTCGTCATACGTTTAAATCCAGGTATTGTAATCCCCATACCAATCAGTGGAGACTTAAATTACCATGATTACGAACCTCAATTATGTGTGAGTGAACAGTTGCCTATTTTCTCTATTTCATAATAATAATAATAATAATAATAATAATAATAATAATAATAATAATAATAATAATAATAATAATAATAATAATAATAATATTAATAATAATAATAATAATAATAATAATAATAATAATAATAATAATAATAATAATAATAATAATAATAATAATAATAATAATAATAATAATAATAATAATAATAATAATAATAATAATAATAATAATAATAATAATAATAATAATAATAATAATAATAATAATAATAATAATAATAATAATAATAATAATAATAATAATAATAATAATAATAATAATAATAATAGAAATAATAATAATAATGATAATAATAATAATAATAATAATAATAATAATAATAATAAAAATAATAATAATAATGATAATAATAATAATAATAATAATAATAATAATAATGATAATAATAATAATAATAATAATAATAATAATAATAATAATAATAATAATAATAATAATAATAATAATAATAATAATAATAACAATAATAATATGTCAGACCTAAACAGTGAGTCGGTCAGTCGGAGACTGAAAACCTCCTTTATATTACTAAAATGATATATTATATGTCAATTTCCACTTCAGATTTTCAATAACTATGTATCTGTCTGGAACCTTGTGACTCCAATCAGATGATTTTAAATCGCTGACACTTTTACTATGCTCACAAGAACGGAACATGTATGTATGTAGTTCATGGGTTATGCAGACCACATTGCCATGGATGGATCACCTTCATTTTTTGCACCAACATAGGCCTTGACCCAGAGGGTAGCCAATGGGTATTTAAATTATAATTAGCCTGACTGATTCCCCCTAATTGGACCCACAGATATTCCCCACTACGAGCCTCTGCAACAGGCCTAGAAACACCACACATGGGGCTTAGTTATTGTTACGCAGGCCAAATTTGGCGTGTGTGCAAGTCGATTACATGAGATTTACATAGTAAAACACTTCTGCCATGGGGTATTATTACCGCGAACTTAGGTGAGCGACAATTTATATAGTTGCAAACAAATAATTATAGGTTATACTTGCGCAGGAGATGATAATGGCTAAATTTCCGTGACCACGAAAATTCCACCGGTCAATGTACTGATTCCGCTATAACTAGAAGATGATTAAATGTAGGCCTAAATAGTAAAACACTTCCGTCATGAGGTATTATTTCCGTATCCACTTGCCTCTCATTACACACCCTCCATTAACGACTTATCTAGAATTTCTAATCCAGCAATTGTACCGCGGGCAGAGAAGACTGCATTTCCATTAACATGATTAAGTAATGTGTTGTTGATTTTTGCTGTTGTTTGCAGCAAATCCGTTTTTATGACCTTCAAGAATATCTATGTTTGGAAAAGGTTTATACGCGTAAAACGCTTTTTTCACTTGACCGCGGCAATATTTTTTCCACTCAACCACTGCATCAGGCATATAAATGTGAAGGATTGATAATGTGATCGCTTAATAATGGCGATAAAAAAGTTTAAAAAAATGATAAAATATGATTTTAAGTGAATTATTTCGTTTTTTTTAAATTCTTTTTGAAAATGAATAGGTATACACCCAGCAGATCTACTAATAATGTCATTTGCCTCCTGTATATAAAATCCTATCATTATGCATGTTATGATATAAATTCCTACTAGGCATGTTCTCGTTGAATTAAGCACGGCCGGCTATTACATTACCAGTACCGCATCAACATGTCAACATATCATAATCGTGATGCGGTAATGGCCATGTCACACCTTGGTGATCAGCGTCAATGATCGCGTAAAACATGAAAAAATCAGCAATAGCTGACCATCATTATGATCATTATGATCATTGTTCTATGCAATAATAGTCCTATAACACGAGAAAATGTCCAATTCAAAACAACTTTCACCAAAATATCAATACACTGTCTAACAAATGTCTTTTTTTTTAATTCCACATGTTATCCGATGGGATAATTTACCGCTAGAATTAGCCTACCACTAGAACTACCAAAACAAATGAAATACTGCAGTAAAACGTCGTGGCTTTTTTAAATAAATGACTTGATCGTAATTGTGCGTTGTGGAAGTTCGAGCACACACGCTGACAGTCGCTCCCCATTGCGTTATATAATATATATAATATGCGCTACTCATGCGCTACTCCTACGTTTCCAATTGGTAGTGATCGCCGAAGATACATGTAGAATTACAAGTAAATCACAGATTGCGTGATGTGCGTTCTTCAGTCGTCATTCACGTTACTCTAACGATATTCATGCGATTATGAACGCCAGACAATCGTTCTTGATTAATAGTCCATACATTGCCAGCGTTTTAGGCCCGGCCGTAGGCCAGGAGCCTATTAAGTTTATTTTGCCTGAGTTTATGTACTATTTAGGGGAAATAGGGGTGCTGTGTGTGGGAAACGGCTGACATTTCTGTACGTGCACCAGTCCTTTTGAACTTGTCGAATATAACGTTTGCAGTCCCCAGGTTAGGTACTTTCGTCTTTCAAAAGGGTTCAGAAAAAATACATTCACGAATAAATAAAGTGATTAGAGCTTAAAGGGTTTCGGTTGGAATAATGTTGGCCCCGCGTCGCAGACGGTGTCCAAGCATTACATCAGCATAGGGCCAATGTATCGTGTTATCTGGTGTTTCTGGCGCCGGGTATGAAAGCGTCACCGGCATAACAATGCAGCAGTCAGAAAACACGGTTCAATCACCCAATGCTGTTTCAAAGTTGGGCCAGTGTCGAAAACTCTGGGTCAACATTGAAACAGCATTGGGTGAATGTCGCGCGTGTTTGTTGTTGTTGTGGCGCAAAGTATACAGCAGACGCTGGCCCAACATTGGACCGGAATTTCGTGGGTAGGCCTACATCCTCTGTACGAGGTACATCGTATTCAATTATTGAATGAATGTTGGCCAGCACCGGCGATTGCGATACGGGAATGCTTGGGGCGGTCACGTGTAGGCCTATATAGTAGCCTATAGAGTACATGTTGACTGCATTAATATCAGCAATCAAACTGATTACAAGATACTACTCAAACGAGATATTGACCTAATGCTGTTTTAATGTTAGACCAGCGACACTGGCCCAACATTGAACCAACTTTGGCAGAGTGTACATTGTTTGAGGAAAAGCTGTCAACTGTTTCGCAATCCCACCAGTAATAAAGTCAGTTAGCTTGCAAACCCAACGCCCAACTAAGAGCCAGGGCTAAGAGCTTTTGTGGAATTATTAACTCATAGATGTCGCTGAAGTATATATGGACTTGCTATGATTTGGGAACTTGTTCTTAATGCGGCGGTGGATAATGGGTATGAAACGCATATTTTAGTATTATTGTGATATAGGGCCTGGGCCTACACACGGGCCCTATTGCATTCTGGGTTGCAAGTTTTAACAGTTGACTAGACCTTTAATTATTATATCTTGGACATTTAGGATTCTGGCCCATGAGGAAGACCAATACACTGTTATGTTTACAAAATATTAGGCCATTTTTTTGTCTATAGCACTCAAACAGACTAAAGCCGGGCCTCGGAGTTCGGGAACTCCTGTTCTAGTTTTTAATAATTTTACTTGCGTTAGGCATGCGTTGACGAGGATAGGCAGCTTCATAACGTTTGATGTACCAAAACAACAAGAGCACACTCGACAATAGCCCGCCGCCATTATTGAACTTGTCCGAACTGGTTACTATAGGAACATGGAGAACAAATCTGAGCAGGATGCATGATCAAGTAAAATTAAGAACGTAAAATGCGATAAATCGGCCATTTTGATTTTTTTCAGCCATTAATGAGCTTGTCGGAGAAATGGTTATTAGTAACATGTAGAACACATTTAGCAGGATATATGACAACTTGCCCAGTTATCGTGCCCAAAAGTTAATATTAACGTCGACGCTGACGCCGATACCGACGACGCTGAACTTCAATTGTATTAGCGCACCTTTAAAATAATAGGCGGGCTAAAAACATTAATAATTTTTTTCTCGATCGCCCATCTATGCTTGTCACTGTCCATTTCAGCACAAAATGATATGCATTAGGCAAAGATGGACGAATAACACCTACTTCCTACTATACACGTGTTCTCGTAGTTCTCGCTGACGCCACTTGTGACGCCACAATCAGCACCAAGTGGGTCATCAGCAGGAAGGTGGCAAATGTCAAAACACAATGACGCATGCAATTTGCGCAGATAAATTATCTTCAGAGCTTTCAGCTTTCTGCAGCAATTGCAAAGAATCCTGAAAAACAGCCTCGTGTATTCAACTGGCTGCCAGCAACAACACATGCCAGTGGTGATTGAATGGCGTACGTCCTTTTCAGAGCTACCGTCGCACACAGTTGTATAATTTGCAAGACGTTGTCATGGCGACATAAATCCAAACGGATCAAAATGCCCTTTTATGATGCATGAAGCCGAGCAAACCACTCACTTGTAAAATGCATTCCACAGGAACGTTTACAATGAAATTCCTGTCAATAATAATTGTTCTCAGAAAAAATACTATTCATATATTGCTCCACATGGTGGAATTGCGGGGAAGTCATGGTTAATTTAATCAAATGTAAGTGAAAGGGCATATAAATTAAGGTGCATTTACTAGTTGAGATACGCAGTATCAAAGCAGAACCGATATCTTTTTCGCTTTGCCACTGATTTGTCTCTGACAATTATTGTTCTAAGCTCCCTAACTTTCTAGAATAATTAAACTAAATCATGAAATAAAAGACTTCGTCGAATAGGAAAAATTGGCATTAATTTGTCTTTTGAGGTCTTAGTTCACTTTGAAATATTTCATTATTAAGACCAAGAAATAATTGAAAACTCTAAACACTGAACGTGCTTATCCTACGATGTATCCATGTTGAAAATGTAGTATAACCTCGCCTAGGCCTACCAATAAACATGTAGAATGCTACAGCATGTTTTCAAGAATGTACATTTAGTTTTGTTTGTGTGTTACAGGTACCACAGGACAGACAACATGGGACGTGAAACCGGACACCAGCTATGATGATGAGCACTGTGATAGAAACGAAGCAGCGTGTCTATCTCTGAATGAGGCCATTGTTATAGCAAACGATCATGACATAATCCGTTTAAACGACAGCTCTGGACGTATTCACAGTTTATGTCACGAAGACGCCGATAAAGCCTACTTACTGCTTTTCAGCAAAAACCTAAAACTGATCGGCAATGGTAATGTCCCAGCTAGAGTTGGCTGCCAAACTCCCGGACCATCAGTTTCTAATTCCTCTTCGCCATTGATTGCGTCACCTCGTGGAGAAGGTGTGTGTCATGTCGCCTTCACGAATATCATTTTTGAAAATGTGTTATTATTGCTCGATAATTGCACAGCCGTTATTGACAACTGTACATTTAGCAACGCCAGCATACGTTCTCTGGGTGATCAGTGTGAACAAGTGGATGTAACACTTTTCAACTCCCGATGGATGGGTAAACAAGAATGCAGCGACAATGGTTCATGCATACCTTTTCATCCCAGTAATCTCACATGTCATAACGTTACCCTCAAGGTTCAAGATTGCGAGTTTCTCCATACTTCACTAGCTGTGAAAGGACTTGGTTGGACACGTGTCCTGATTGATAACAGTGTATTTTCCAAACTGCCTGATCAGATCCAATACCTCGGAGGTCTTCACTTGACATTTAATGCTCAGTGGGCTCGCATACTTATAAAAGATTCATTGTTTGAGAAACAGATCCATCCAACAAGAGTGCAAAGTGTTATAAATTTGTATGAATCCGCTATCTGGCTGAAGGCAAACAAGGTGGGAAACCAGCAAGAGATGACCCAGTCTGTGGCCATAATCACAAACTGTCGCTTCTTTGACAATGAACGTGCAATTACCATGGTAGGGCCCTTCAGCAAACTAAGAATTGAGAACAGCCACTTCGAGAAGAACATGGCCATGCACGCTGGGGCCGCACTATTAGTACTTGTTAGTCATCAAACAACACTCAGAATAGATAACTGTTCTTTTATTAACAACGTAGCTGGAGAATATCGCGATAACTACCCTATTCGTGAGCGTGATGGAGCTTTTGAAGTCGTGGGGAGTGAGGTACATGTGAATACAGACTGTTGTAAAGGTGTGATCACATTGGTTGGTAAAGGCGGGGCAATTAGGGTACAGCGAGGTGTAGCTAACATTAGTAATAGTAAGTTTATTAACAATACAGCACGACTACTGGGAGCCTGTATCTTTGTTGACATCGATGGAACGCTATTACTTAAACAATCCTACTTGGAAAACACCCCTGTACATCACCACGCATTGCAAGGAGACATTCTCTATTCCGATGGAATAATGTTGATTAATAACGTTGTACTCATGGTACGCACTGCGGTCAACGGATTGTCCCTTCTGAGACATAGTGGTAAGCACTGGACACTGGACATAACAAATGTCTGGGTTGAATGTCCCATCGGCTACGATCTGAGAGCAACAAATTCATCAGCATATGGTGTGGCAAAAGAGGGTTTGCGACGATCGTACAAGCTTGACCAGCTGTCTTATTTCTGTGAATCCTGCCCACGTAATAAGTACAGCTTAGACCACGGCTATCTCAACTATACCATGGTTTTCAATGAGTTCTCTTACTTCACGTTGCTTATTAACAACTCTGTACCGAAACCAGAATATACGGGTAAATACATACATCACATTATTCAATGTGAGGATTGCCCTTACGGGGGGCACTGTGTGGAGGGCATCACCGCGGTGGCCAACTTCTGGGGGTATGAACAAAATAAAACGGTGCGCTTCCAGCACTGCCCCAAAGGCTACTGCTGTTCTACACCAGAATGTGGTTCAATAGATAGCTGTTCAACACATAGACATGGACTACTTTGTGGTCGCTGTAAGCCTGGCTTCTCAGAGGCATTATTCTCTCCTGACTGTGTGCCAAACTCAAAATGTGGACCCAGCTGGCTCTACCCATTTGGATTCAGTATTGGTTTGACTTATGCGCTATTTCTGCTCCTGCAGACAGACTTGAAAGAATTTCTATTTACCGGCCCACTCACTTTCAGTGCATTTTGTAAATGTTTCCATCGAACTAAAAAATCTCCTTATATGAATGGAAAGGTGAGCTTGGATATCAAAGCTGATGGTTCTGATTCTAAATTTATTCCTCACAGTAGCAGTAATTCTTCTGATGAAATTATCAAAGATGGCAACGCAGAGGGCACAGAAAATAGTGAAGATCCAAATGATCATCGAGCTGTTGGATCAGGTCTACTAATAATTCTATTTTACTATTTCCAAGATGCCCTTCTTCTCCATGTGAAAACAGTTTATGTGAATGCCGAAAGTAAAACGCAACAATTGGTAAAAACAATACTCTCTGGTCTGTTCAAATTCCAGTTAGATCTGTTTGAGTTGATTGAAGAAGTGTGCGCTATTCCCGACATGTCTGCTGTACCAAAAGTGGTATCCAAAGCACTTATAGTGCCATACGTCATCTTAATTTTCTTCATTATGTACTTGATTCATCGCTGGATTCGCTTTCTCCGGAGATCAAGCACTGACCTTCATACTACATCTGACACAAGTGAAATGATCCAAGTTAAAAGATACAAAAAGTCGTTCTCAACACGTCTCTCGTCTGGCTTTATATTGGCACTTATGTTCATGTTTCAAAAGCTGGGAACATCCACCTTCACACTGTTGAATTGTGTACCTGTACACGACAAACGGGTACTCTACATCGATGGGACAATTACATGCTATGAACGCTGGCAGTATGGTGCTATGGCATATGCTGTGCTATGTGTCAGTCCATTCTTCCTAGTACTGCTTGTGGGACCATCATTGCTTACCCGCAGACAAATCAGTTTATCTCAATTTTTCGTCGCGTGTCTCTGCCCCTTACCTATGCTACTATGGTGGACATGTCATCTCAATTCGAAGTCATCTTGCTGTCATAGGACATCAACACGAAACACTACAAAACAGAAGTGTCTGTCAGAGGATACAGAGGTAGTCCTTCAGATACTTCAGGGGCCCTTTAAAGAAAACCGGTTTGGTTTGTGTTGGGCGGGTATCCTGATCGGGAGACGGCTAGTACTGATCCTGCTATTTACGTTCGTCAATGACTCACTGATTCGCCTCTTATGTATGCTTCTCACCTGTTTTGTGATACTTTTACAGCACGTTCACGTGCAACCTTATAAAGACGCTCGTGGTAATGTAGCCGGTACCACATCTGCTGCCGCTCTAGTAACTCTAGGGTCAATAAACCTTGTCCGGGCGGGCTTCGAAGCAGCAGAATACACACCGACAGGGCCTAATGCTTTCCTAATGAAAGTGTTTAATGAAATAGAAAACACGTTACTACTGTGGTTACCACTAGCCATCATGTCCTTGGTGGTGCTACTACTCTTGTTCAGAATAGCCTGTGCGTCAATGCGCATCATTTGTGGCAACCAACATAACATACAAAACCACACACCACCATCGCCACAAAGAAGGGTACGCCTATCAGTGCCAGAACTGGAAGTGAACGGTCTAGATATGTAAATACTGTTTGTGTAGACTTGGTGCACACATCTCAAGTAACTATGTATAACAAAAGACACAATTTGCGTCCAGACCGCAGACCTCGTGTTGTACATTAATCATAATGCCCTGTATTCACCCACATGTCAGTATTGTACATTATTAATAATGTCCCGTATTCACTCACCTTTCGGTGGGAGCTAGCAGCTGACTGTGAAATCACTAGATCTGATTCCATGTTGACATTTTACGTCTGCTGCGGCGCCTTTCACTGAATAAACAGCATCCTGCAAAAATTATAGTGATTGTATATACTGCTGGTCACTCTGGGCGAGTTATTTGAATGTATTTATATCGTCGACCTCCTGCTGAAACCTATGTCCATTTGATATTTTTCGGGACAGGGTAAAAACGTACGCAAAACAAAAAAAAATTAAAGATTACCACGCAGCAAAATGTTACTTCACAAAGGAAATGTTTTGAAAAGAATATTAATCATATAAATTAAAAATAATGTACATGGGATGTTCCATCCTTAGGTCGACGATATATTTATCACAATTAACTTAGTTATTAAAAAGGTTGTTAGTATTTTTATCTAAGGCGGATTCATTTACAGATGTAGTATTCCCATAGATTGATAAATCGACGTGTTGTAGCGTCAATGACGACTTTCAATACCATGGACGTCAATATTTGGTTATCTTTGGATTATTGAACAATTTACCACAGACAGACGGACAGATATTTTATTGACACAAAGAAAAATTTATTACGGACTTATTTGTCATAAAATGATAGATTATAATGTAGTGTATATATACAAGATGGTTAATTTTCTAAAATCACACAACAATTTACATGGTATCACATGTAAATCATGCTAAATGTCATTGCCATAATAAAACACTGGATATTCCGATAATATAAGCAGATAAATGATCACTACTTGAAACAAATTAGAAGGCATTACCGATATATGAACATAGTGGTCTATCGTTCTGTTTACCACTCCAATCCCAATGTTACTGAGTATTTTCGATGGAGTTGAAATCTTACAAATTTCATGATAAATATAAAGGTTATTTCTGACTTAATTTAAATAGATACAATTTGGCTGAGAAATCAAACAGTTGGTATTGCCATATCAATATGTATATTAGTTGGCATGTATTTATAAAAGTATTTCTACTTGAACGCATTTTAAGACATTATTAGAGATAAGATCGACTATTAAGACACTGGACAGTTTATTGTCATAATATGGTGAGATTTACCAATCTCGATAGCTTTATTTATTGTCTTAGTATTGGCAGTTTATCATTTTTTACATTGTTGCGGTTATGGTGTAGCCTACTCGATTGTATCAGTAAGTGATATTATGTTACGTTACTAGAGTGGCATGGATACATGTCGATGTTGTCTGTTAAAATATGAAAATTATTCATTTGAATAAATTAGTATCTGGTGAAATAATGTCAAATCGTTTTCCTTTTAAAACATTGAAAACTAAATTTAATAATGTGCGTATTACTACGATATAAACTACGACAATATTCGTTATAAAGTTTGTATTGTGTGAATCTTAATTTAAATAGTATAGGGGGCCTACTGTGTTGTTCTATCTGGTGCAAATGCAATTGTTGATATTTTGCAAAATATTAGTGCTAAATGAGAAGCAAGCTGTGAACGTCATGTGCCAGTGGTGGCCATGCAGCGAGTATAAGACGTGTCCTGAACATTACTTGAGATAACGCATTATGTCAAAGCATGGTGACTTATTGAGAAGAACACGAATCATCTTATTTAGAAAATGATGGTGTCCTCATCAAAAAAAGTAAATGCATATCGTATGAGATAAATAATAGATGTATATCATGGATACCGTCTGTATAGAAGTGTGCAACATAAATCAGCCTTTATTGTATTATAATTCATCAAGTCTGACTGCTTATGTTGATGTGAAGATAGGTATCTCCACATTATTAGTGTACTACGGTATATCATTTGTTATTAAGCAGTCGTTCATCCTTAATTCATTATGTATATACCGTTTCATCTAATCAAGTATTTTATTTAAGTCAATAGACTGTAAGTCTATTACGTACATGTATAGGTATTTAATCAATCATGACTGGGAAATGCATTGCTGTAAATAGTGATTTATTTGTCTCAATGTGTTTAGTTATCTCGTTATAGAAAAATTAAGATGGTAAAATACATTCTGAAAGCCAAGACTGCAATGATATTCACGTAAATTATGTATGCGATACTAATAAAATCTAAGCTGTACATGTAAGTAATTCGATATATTTATAATAACTAGTCAAATGTGCAAAGAGCACGGATGGGAAAGCGTCATTCGGTTAAAACAGTTCTTGTCTTTAATTAGGAAACATGACTCCTGCATGGATATGGTTACATGTACACGGACCGCATTTACCACGCAACGGATGACCATAACAATGTACCCATTTTATAATGATTAAGGTTAATACAATGTATACACCGAATATTCTACATCTATAGTAGGCCCTGTATAGAAGATTTGATCAGCTAGTATGACCATCCCTCTCACTGACGCCCATAACAACATACCTATGATACATACATATGTTTATTACTAGTGCACTAGCAGACATTCTACATATTATCACGGAATTTAAAATTCTATATTCCTTGATATTATGTAGGACCTCCGACCACACTTCTCACTAAAGCCCATAACAACACCAATAGTTATACAGGCCTTATTCGTGTTACTGATTCCACCCTACTTTCATAGGTATGGCATATATAATAGGTACTACCTATATTGTTATTATCCATTTGTGCTCCTCCCTTTTATTATCAACATTACAAATACTCTACAACTATATAAATGCTTATGCCAGGGATATGGTATCAATAAATTTAAACTGTCAATTGTTTGGCACAATTTGTGTCAGAATATTTATTATCTATTATACAAAACAATACTTGGTAGTATTATACACACACTTACTATAGATATGAATCATTAAGGTGTTTGATTCAGTTTCGTCTATTTATCAAGATATTTCTTCTAGTATCTACTGATTTGCAGCCAAATGCACTTGAACAAAGCTTAATGTGTATTGACATAATGTCGTAATGCTGGCTTGACACTCGCTTCCTTAGCATCTTACTTAAGTTTCGATGTTAGTTTAATTATATATGATTGTGTGTGTTTTACAATTATTTCTTTCACTTGACACGTTGGTAATGTAAACATGTGCTAAATTACCAGTATTGTATTTCCTTATTAATAATATGATTATATTTATGATTTATGTTAGGATTGTGTAGACTATATTCACTGCTTGAATTAACCATGAACAATATACTTGAAAATCCTGGCTATGTTTTTTTTGTTCACCGAGGATTGTAATGTGATAATGTATTCAACCTATATATTTATTCACTTATTATTTGTGGATTTAATATTACATATAAAGCTATGTGTCTTAACGTTAAGAGCTAGATGATTTGTCTGCACCTATATTTTATGCAAAAAAAACTCAATAAAGTTGTACTGTTAGTCTAACGGACTGATTTAAGGGAAATATTGAATAACATTTTATCGTTATGGTCTGTTTCTTCACAGATATACTCCAGAATAGCATAACCTACAATAAATTTTAGAGTGTTATTTTTTGGCATAGCCCAGAACAACATCATCTATGATGGTATATGTCCTGTGTATAGCCTTGTAAATACATAATATTACACTCGGAAAATCATCCATCATTAATGATTCAGGCAAATCAGTCAACTTGAAAAAAATTGCCATATTTAATTGTGTGATCCCACTAAGAATTTTTACTCATGTTATTATTAACAGTTGATTAATGTTGCATGAAATATGGGGATAAAAACATTTTTTTTAATATCCCTTAACGTTATTATATATATCTGGTCGTAATATAAAATTGCACATGAATACCAAATGTCACGTAAACATTACAGCTTTAAGTTAAAAATTATTCTACTGTGTGAAAATTGGACAACAGTCCTGTGAATATAGTTCATTTTATCGGTTCTTTTTGCCTCAGTATCTCAAGAGGCGATATGTCACAGATTAAAATTTATATGGCCGCCAAATTGACTTCCGCTATATAAATTCTACAATAGTGTCCTCTAATTATGCTAGAGATCCATGATATACATTAAAATAGGGGGTTTTGGAGGGTGCTCTATTGGAATATTTACACTAGAAAGCTGGATAACTGTTATTTTAGAGTTATTGGCCATGTAATAATAAGGACACTGTGTTTTGTGCTCATGAACAGTGTCGCCACATCTAGTCAATTCATAGATTATTTCATTATTATATCGACAACCTCACATAATATCTTCCATTAATTCATCAAATTCAACTTTTTGAAATTATGCTTTGAAGCAATATTACCATACGAAACAAATGTTATATTTTGTCAATGTGAAAAAACTGTTTAATAGATAACACTGTTCATTTACATAAATTCCAGTTCACGTGTAGTGAATGATCTCACAGTGGGCTACGGTAAAATTGTTGTCACTGTAAATCATCACAGCGTCATTTACTAAAACCATTATCAAATTATTTTATATCATACAAGTAGTGTTTCTGTACATATATATACAAATTGTATTTACTTAGTATGCTCTATAATTTTCAACTTATATGTGTATGTAAATTCTACATTTTTGTGTCATCTAAGACAGTTCATAGTATGTATATATTATGTGTATATTTTCAGCCGCTTGACCGCACTATTGACATGTATATTACTAATTAATAAAATAAAATAAAAAATAGGTATGTGTGTTCACTCTGGTTTTTTTCTAATAATGATGTATATTACAATGCTGCCTCAAGCACACCAATAAAATGGTGTATCAAGCACACGCATAAAAGTCCCGCGTTCACTTTGATAATATTAATGCCTTTTTAAATTCAGAAGTATCCTGTCATTCTTAACCCTTAAAGCGCTGAAATATTTTGGTATAAACCCTGGAGACCAAAGGTTTTCTATATTTTGCAATTTTTGTTTTTTAAATTTCAGTGTGGGGACAGTCTTTAGACGTCAGAATCTGACGTCCACAGACGTCAGATTCTGACGTCTAAGGACGGTTCCCGCGCTGACGTCTGAAGACGGTCACCGCGCTGAAAGGGGGAACCCTCGCCCTGCTGAATTGTCAGTTAGTATTTTTCATTCGTTTGAAGCTGAAATTGCCGACGCAATATATTACAACTTCCAGCAATATATTTATACCTACTAAATATAAACATATCCTAATTAATTTATCAATTTCACTGAAATTTTATTTGGTTGAAATCTTTTTGGAAAACGTATAAAGGCATAGCGGGACAATCAAAGTAATTTGTGTCCTAATACAAATGACACGAGATATATTGCGTCACATATAACATTTAAAAAAAAGATAACATCAATTAAAGACCGTCAAGGCCTACAATACTTTCGGATGAATAATGTTATATCCTTACATTTTATTTACATCATTTACAGGGCAACGTTTTAGTTGAATTAAACCGAATTATACATACGATGTGTCTTAGGAAATAGTAAATTAAGGAAGACACTTGAGCCCTATTGAGATTATTAAATAATCTAATTATCTGGGAAGTACTAATGATTGAGGGTACATTTATCCTCATTTTACCACCACTATCTCCCACAATATTCGGTTTTGGAAAATTACTATTACGCAGATTCCAATAGTTAATTATATTGAAAATAACTGTCACGTCGAAAACATCACAATTAGCTGGATTTTCTCAACAATCCACATGCGGCCTATGCGTAATTCATGTGTGACCCAAAACAAAGTGCAATAGTATTTAAACCTTATTTATTTATGATTAAATAGGTAGGCCTACGTTACAATGGGACATCATATATAAATCGACAGAAAATCATTCAATGGAACACGGCTTTGAGGGGTTAAAGCGACACAATCAGCCTAAAATCATTAACAAAATGGGTAATTTTATCCTGGCTTCTTAATATGACCATATGATGGAAACATGTCCATAGACTAGAACTGCAAAAGTTTTTACATTTTTGTGTTGCGCATTTCCCATTAAGCGAGATATAGAGACGAAATTCCCGATTTCTTATTTTGGACATGCATGTCCAAAATAAGAAATACGAGAATTTCGTCTCTGTATCTAGCCTAACTGGTAAATGCGCAACACAAAAATTCAAAAACTTTTGCAGTTCTAGTCTATGGACATGTTTACATCATATGGTCATATTAAGAAGTCAGAATAAATTTACCGATTTTTGATGATTTTAGCCTGATTGTATCGCTTTAAAATCTAATTCCAACGGTTTCAGCCACAGATTGCGACGGGACTAAACGGGTGCGATCTAGCAAAATTAGTGGTTAGCTCCAGAAATATGACCCCAGAAATTCGTGAAATATAAACTCTGAAATTGCGTGATTTTGCGAAGTTCAAAAAGGCAATTTGTACGCTTCTTGGAAATAACTCACAATTGGGTTAAAGCTTACTAAATAGAATAAATTGGCCTATTCATGTTTTATACGTATGGTTAATTTTTTTTGTGAACTTCAACAGTGTATGCCAGATGCTTCAAATGTCAGAATTTTTACATTGCATGAACATTTCCTACTTATCGGCGACTGTTATCATGGCAACCTGTTAATACTTGTAACAACAAATATCCCTGATTATAGCATAAATTAGACGAAAATTAATATAACAGATTTAAAATAAGTTACATGAGAATAAAAAAAATGTAAAAATAAAAAATATGTCAAATCGAGATTATTTTGCCTTTCAAGGGCTGCCATCATGTTGTCAAGCTGCGATTACGGCTCATTTAGTGAAATCGGATCACCTATGTGAATTGGCCGCGATTATTAAAGTCAATCATATTTTTGTTAATGTTGTGGGCATGTTTGCGATATTGTGATGGCGATTGCTCTAACACACCAGCAAGTCCAAATCAATCCACGGTCTACACCTTTAAGACGTGGGACTGTAACAGCTAGGTCTCCCTTTTTAATTGATGAATCTGAATCTGGTAGCGATATAAAAAATTTGATGTTAAATGAACATAAGAGTAATACGACACGACAAGATAATAAACTTATATGGTACCTAAATCAGCGGTGAACCGAGCCTTTTTAAGAAAACATTATCTACAAACTGATATACTGTGTAAATTCAAAAGCAGTCTGGATAAGAAAAACAGTATAAAATGTACTATCATGAGATGACTTGTAAGTTCACGAGTTTTTTTAAACAGTTTTATGGACTATAAACAAAACGTTTTGTTCTTATTGCTTAGTAATCTGCGCAAATATCAAAACTTCCCAGCTGTTTGGCATGTTTGGCGGTAATGTATATAATTCCCCGGAAAATAAGAAAATACCACAATAATTCCAAGGCATTGCCGCTTAAAACTTTGTAAAACTGACGGATAACATGATCCATCGAATTATTGCAAATGGAAGCAAATTGCACTATTATTTAACCCTTGAAGTGATAAATTGACTAATTTTTATTTTCACCCACTTGAAGTTGTGTCTTGCTACCTCGACCCACAACTCCAAGGGGGTGGAGTGTTTAATTTAGTACAAAATATTTGCAAATCTTGATGTTTAAACACTCTTTTCGTCCCAAATAACTGCAATTTAAAATGTTAATAAAGTAGCTATAGTTTTCTTAGTGGTGCAAGGGTTAAACATCAACAATGATTTTACCATAATATAGAACACTACTGATGATACGGTGAAGGGTTTGTCCTAAAATACTCACAGAGTTGATTAATTGTATTAAATGTTTCAACAAAAGACACACATGGAATAGACGGGATCTTGATCTTGAAAGATCTGCATACAGACAGACAGATATTTTATTGACAGAAAAAAGTCAATCCAGACTTATTTGTCATAGAAATAAAAGAGATATATGTACATGTATATACAAGATTGTTAATTTGTTAAAATCATATGCCAATATACATAGTATGACATACAAAATTATGTTAACTGGCATTGCCATAAAAAGACTGGGTATTACGTCCTACTTAAAATAAGATTAAAAGGCATTGCCAAGATAGCATAGGGTCTATCATTTTGTTTCTCGCACCAAAACCAGAGATAAAATATCTACTATAAATATATCTCGGTGAAGGTTATCATGTTTATTGTTTTAAAAATTAAATAGCAGTGCTTCTCGTCGAAAGAAAGGTGGTAAAGTACCTAATTTGTCACAAATTTTACACCACAAATATGCGTATGCACCTTTCTGTAACCATTGACATGATGGGGGTTGAATTTAATTTGAACACACTTAGATAAATAGATGAATATTTATTGTCGACAGGAAGTCTATGCAGACATAAACCCCCATCGGGTCATTTTTATGCAGTGTATAATATAATAAAAATAGATAATGGTGTAAAATATATGTACACGCATTAAAGGGACCCTTGGGATGAAGCATTTTCAATGTTGTCAATTTTGAAAATTTAATTTATATGAAGCTATATAGCCTACTGATCTTAACTGAAAATACGAAAAAGTTAAAAAACAATTTTAAAGCACCGAAAAAGAGTGAAATAGTTGTATTTCCAGGTCGTATATTACCATGTAAACAAAACAAGTCAGCAATATTCAGCACTTTACATCAAATTTTCCCACGTATCAGACGGTAAGATCAGAGCAGTCGCCGCTAATTGGTGTCTTATAGACATGACACGGGAGGACACACCTGCAGCACTGATTGTCTACCCAACGCTGGGCCGATGCCATGAGCATGTGGCCCAATGCTGTGAAAACATTCAATCGTCCTTCAGGTATACAAATAGTTTGTTTGGGTTACTTATGGTTTCATAAAAATGTTGATTGAAAAAAATTGTAAAAATATGAAAATTCTGAAAAAAATAAAAGCATGATCCGTGGGATACATTACTTCAGTACGGGATTAAAAACAAAAATTGGTGTCATCCCAAGGAGCTGCTTTAACTAAAAGAAATAAGTAGAAAATATAAATGATAATTACATGATGATACTATACATGATACATATTAACTACATATTATTATTAATAGTAGCAAAAAGACACTCTGGAAAGCGTATACACATATAAAATTATTACAATGTGAAATAACTAGAGTATGTATAAAAACAATATTAAAAAAACATATAGTATTCAGTAGAACATTTTCAAATAATCTAGTATGTACGGAGTGTCCAAAATTATTGTTTGGTGAAGTGTCGGGCACATAATAGGCCTACATTATAATACAAATACATGATGTGAATGTAAACAGATACATTGGACGTTGTTAAGCACAAGGGAACCAACCCACGTGACCATAAAAAATGAGATTTTTGTTTTATAACGTTGCCAGTACACCAGTCGTCATTAAAAAAAGTTGACCTAGACGATTGAACGAAATTTCACGCCGCCTAGCGAGTTGGGACCAAACCACAAACGACAAATGGGCCAATCTGAGTTTTGCACAACAGAACCTTGCCTGGCGAGCCCGGCCAATTTCATTTATGGCCGGGTATTGGCCAAGGTTCTTAGTCACGTGACTATCATGCCTGTGTTATGAGGCCGGTGAATAATTTTCTGGGTCAAGTCATAGGAAATACGTCAGAGGGGAAATACAATACCGTGAACAACTCTTCATCCGGGAAAGTGACCTTTTAAAAATGTCTGAATTAGGGGATTACCCTATTTTAATCTAAAAATAGCAACAAGTCACAAACATTCGCCACTGGGGCATACCAGAGGCTACATGAAGCTCGGCCACGCCGCGTAGTGTGGCTCTGGGAACCAGAGTAAACAGAACCAACCCACACATGAAAATGCGATAAGCTGTATTATAAGCTGTTCAGATTGTTCTAAAAAGTAGCAGTGTAATATCTTGTTATCAATTATGCAACATATGTTTATAAAATTATTTGTACGTAACAGGTAATGCGATACATCTTTTCTGATGAATCATTTTGCTATTTGTGTACGTTGGTTCTCTTTACCGAAATTAACAATGCAAAAATTGTCAGTTATTTGAATAGTATTTTATTTTACAAAAAGTAGCATCAACTATAATTTGAGTGATTCTCGTCTATTTTATTATTACATTGTTTTATTTTAAACATGATATATTCCATTTCAATACTTAGTTTTAGATAAATAACTATCATTTGCCACCTTATGTGGGTTGGTTCCCTTGTGTAAAACGATATTTTTGCTCCAGGTTCCAGTGATTTAGATTCTGATGTTAACCTTATATGTTAACAGCAATTATATTTCTAATGTTCATGTGATCTTTATTGCAATGTGTGTTTTAACAGTAAGACATCACATAATGGTTCGCGGTTTTAAAAATAGTTTGCAACAGTGTTTATTAATTTGAGAATTGAATATGCGTGTTTTAATCACGTTCGTCTGACAATGAAATAGGGAGGATGAAGTGTTCTGAATAGCCTACATTTTAGCATTAACTATGGTGTGTTTGATCGCATTCTTCTGACAGAGAAATATGGAAGACAGAATGTTTAATATTTTAGCATAAGTATATTCGTGATTTTATTATTTATTCCAACAGTGACATAGCGAGTAAGCGCAGCTTCCTATGAAGTATATTTATATAACATGCAAATGTTATCAATGATAGCCTTAGGCCTATCATAATAAAATATCTTCAATAACTTACATGACATGCAGATTCATATATAGGGTATATTATGAACGAAGGCGAATAAGGTGCATTTTATTGTTGTAAGAGATAAGCGATTTGTCAAATAGTAGGGGAAGGGCGGGCAAAGGAGGCCACTTAACGTTTCTATGGTATTTAAGAAAAAAATCGAACTATTTTAAAACCAATGACTGTTCTATGTAAGGTACATGCAATGTAAATACATATAACAGACTCACTTAGTGTTTCAAGGATACCTTATTTTAATTGTGGGCCAAATAGATTTGCTCTCAAAGTGGCCCCCTTTGCACAATAGCTTGGGCAAAGGGGGCCAGCGCATTGGGCAAAGGGGGCCACCCCCACCTTTTTATTATTTTGATACACAAGTGTGTACATTGAAGTGAGCCTAATAAAACAGGTATGAAAAAAACCTTTCATTTGATGTATATGGTGACATGTGTTGTTGGACATAATACTAAGTAATATACTAAATACTTTCGTTCACTGGGATTAGTGTGTGAAATATGTACCCATTGAAAGTTAGCGGGCAAAGGTGGCCATGCTGTATGGTCTTTGTATTGAAATGGCCTGGCCCCCTTTGCCCTGGCTCCCATTGCTCAAGGGGTGGAGGTGGGGAATTTAGCATATTATCTCTCCCCAAAGGGATCTCCTGACTAAAGTAATGACTAGAAAACAAAGCAATATAATGTACCACACAAAACAAACAAAATCACATAAATTCATTAAGAAATTCATACAATTATATAAGCTTATATTCATAAGATTGTTGCCTTAAACTTCCTATCGTCTATTATTATCTAAAATATGTATGAGATGTCTATTTATGTTTTTGTATACACATGTTCATAATTCATAACAATGACAACATTAATATTTCATACAACATGTCACAATTAAAATATCACTTATGGCCCCCTTTGCCCACCGCCCCCTTTGCCCGCCTCTCCCCATTACATAATTTCGCGATTTTAGTTGTCACTTGTCATAGTTCATCATGTTACTACACATATAGCGCCAGGGACGGATGCCCGCATCACATGTTATAGGTCCTATCTCACAATGTGTGAATGGATGATTGGAGGTTTAGGCCACCTTTATACATATAGGCAAAACTCGGTGGTGAGAACCTCCTAAAAATGGTGAGATCACACTGCCCTCCAGACACAGGATTCAAAATTCCATCCCTGGCTGAGTGAGGACGATCACGCTACGTTTCGGTCAAATACGCAAAATTCCGTCATATAATATATATGTTCGCGTTAGATCTAAGCTAAAAATTATTCCATTTCCAATGTTTTCATCATAATGCAGGGACAGATGTATATGGTCTTAATTCAATTTCAATTCAGTTTATTTATTTATGCTTGAAACATACATACATGCAAATAATTATAAAAATGCAAAGGAGACCTGCAAAAGGCTTATGATAAGCCGCTTCCATGCAGGCCACCCTTCAATAAAGTAATATATATAGTTTCTGAAAAACAGCATACGTCGCGGAGAAGGCGGAGAGACAAAAAGACGTCCAATAATAAAATAGTAACATTAATGCGGAGAGAGAAGCAGACAAATACGAGTGTAGTCTATGTATCCACGCAAAAACACAGACACAAATTAAATATATGAGGAACGTTAAAATTAGCGGACTGCACGGATATAAAATATAATAATACGATCTTCTATAATAACCTTCATCGTGGCCAAAAATAGGGCCAAAGAGGGCCAACGTTCAAAGTGCACCGAGTATTACGAAACAGCAATTTTTGAACATATATAGCAGTTTGGTATTAAACATATTGAGTTGTATGCATTTACAAGAAAGCATTTAAGATATACTGAAAATCCTTTTCGACTATGAGTTTTTATTTTATCTGTTATAAGGCTGCTTGATTTATTTAAAATATCCGGAATACAAAAACGCATACATTTTTGAGCAAATACATGTTTTACTCGTGCAACTGAGTAGTTTCTTTTTTGTCTGATGTTATGATGGTAAATTACTGGTTGTAAAAGTGAAGACATGTTAATGAAATATGCAGGTAAATTGTTATTTATCAGGTCAAAACAAAACGTTAACAGTTAAAGCTTAAACATGTTCAAACTAATATTCTAATAATCCCATGCAAACAACTCTCATTATATTTCCCGAATTAATACAGTTCATCAAGCTTTAAGTTCATTTTACAGAAAATTACTTCCTTGTGGGTTGGTTCCCTTGTGCTTAATAACGTCCAGTTACCCAGAACTATTCTAACATGATTACAAAATCTAATACTTACAGAATATCTAAAATTATCGTTTGACATATCTTTATATAACCATGAAACCGGTGACCATGGTACACTGAGTCATGTAATAATATTTAAAATACGATATAAAGTAGGCTCTACATGTTCATTAAATGAATAATAAATTGATTCGAAATAATACAATAATAATAAAATAATAAGTTTTATACTACCAAGCTATTTAGTGGTTTTTGACCTGTCCCGAGCATTATCATATTTTACGGCCGTATTCACAAAGCAAGTTTAGGACTGGTTTAACCAAATTACTGATGTAAACACGATTTTAGCATTAAACCGTATGCACAAAAGGAGTTTAGGCCAAACACTGGTTTAAACCGGAGAGTTTATCGACATAAAATTAAACCTGCTGAAGGGGTAGTTTAAGTAGTTTAACATGAAGTGGAATGAACATTTTAATGATAATGAACGCAAATATACAAAATAGAAGAGAATGGGATAACAAATACACAGACTGATTATTTGTTATAAATGTACTTTTCTTTCGTTGATTGGTAAGTACTTATTTGAATTGAATAATAAAAGATAAAAAAAAAATATAAAATACGGATGTGAGAGGTAAGCCAATTGGCGTAAATAGTATTGTCAATATATATTTGGTTTAATGCCTATTATTAACAGAAGACATTTTACTACTATGATCTTGCATGGTTTTATTTTGACATAATCGTACATAGCATTACTTTCATCGTTTCTCCTTTCTCCAGTTGAAACCCCTTTCATTACACGGAACACCTGTCTTATGAGGACCGAGTATCGTATTCTTGACCCGTCCAATGGCAGAGTAATCCATCCATTCCGTCATTCAGTTGTTATTGTTAATTAAATTAGGGTGGAGTATGCCATACTTGGGCTGTATTTGACGGATTACCAATTAATATTATTCGTAAAATAATAATGAATTAATAGGGCTTAAGGCCACCTATGTGTGTACATATAGGCTAAACTGGGCCAGGAGAATCTCATGAGGATGGTGAGATGAATGAGATGTCACTGCCCTCCCGACGCAGGATTCAAAATGCGAGCCCTGGCGGTCTGGGGCCGAGCACACCACCTCTCAATCACGGAGGCTCCCCCACAATATTGAATATTTACGAGTGAACGGAGAAGAAACATTTTGTTTCTTTAAACTTTGAAGGCCAGAGTGGGTTTCGAACCCGCGATCTCCGATTTTCCAAGTAGGCAGGTTCAACCACTACACCAGGGCCCCCGCTCTAAGGATGAACAAGGATTCAGGGGCGGATTTAGACCGGGTTGACAACCCTGTCAGCATTTTCAAATCGATCGGATTACAGTGTTTTAGACATAAAAACGATATTTTTAGGTTTGGAACCCTGTCAGCGTTTTACAAACAAAATGACCGGGTTCCAAAACGAAACTAACCTTTATATTTCGTTATTATTAATTAAGGAAACAAGTAATTTACAGTGATAGATAAGCCTAATCGTTGGCGCTAGAAGGTGTGGAGGGGGCAGTGATGAGGGGGCTGCACTAGACCAATTAGCAGGTACAATTAGTTGTCACGCCTCACTGATGTGTAAACAATAGATCACGCCGACGGTTGCGCCTTAACCATTACATAATATTCACACCCCTTTTGTCCTAGGACCTACATAATATACTATAAAGTTGGCGATTATCACAATAAAATTTGCAGTTTGATCTGATATCGCTTATTTCCGTTTTGTCCATTCACCTTTATCACGCATATTTATAATTGGGACTTTAAATTAATATATATTATATATAATATAATATAATGATACAACGCAGCTAACACCAGCGTATATACACATATGATACATGTATGATACATATATATAAACAATACGAGTAAATTGGAACCCTGTCAGATTATTTTCTGGATCCGCCCCTGGGATTATTATCGGAAAGTTATGTTTTATACAACGTTAGATGTTATATTTTATGTTACACAAACATATGTCGGTAATACTGCATTTAAACGATAACAAAATAACTATATATCTTCTATATGATATTAATGACTTGCTCAATAAACTGATCATGCTGATAAGAGAGCAAATCATCTATTTATACGACCCAGTAAACGATAGATCTTGGCTCACTGTTGGTTTAATGATGTACCACTGTCTAGCATTGTGTTGACGTCTCGTGTTATCTCGAACGCGCTTTTTCCACGCCATGGATGACGTCTAAACTACTAGATTGTAAAAGATCATGCCGTCAGCTGGAAAGGTGTTGGAGGAGATCACGCTTAGGTTATGACAGATCAAAATACCGCAACTATCGAAATTTGTGCAATCGTTTTATGACAGAGGCCAAATCTCAATATTTTTCAAATCTCATAGATGTAAATTCTGAAAACCCTCGCCGCCTTTGGGACACCATTAACAATATTTTACATAGAACGCCAGCTGCAGCACTGCCGGAATCAAATAATGTAAAGTCCCTTTGTGAGCATTTCGCAAAATATTTTTGTGACAAAATCAGAACAATCCGGGCCAATTTTTCAAATCAGGTGGATGATGTACCATCTGTTCAGAAGCCTAAAATAAGAAATTAACTTTTCAATTTAGAACCAGCATCAGAGGACGAGGTCAGGAAGATCATTATGAAGTCTGCATCAAAATCATGTGACCTTGATCCGATTCCAACGAACATCCTCAAAGCCTTGTTGGATATTTTAATAAAACCCATAACAACTATAATTAATTTATCACTAGAATCTGGAACATTCCCACTGTCATTCAAAGAGGCTCATGTCACACCTTTACTAAAGAAATCAAACCTTCCTGTTAATAACCTCAAAAATTATAGACCAGTCTCCAATCTAAGTTTCATTTCTAAAATTATTGAAAAAGTTGTTTCCAACCGTTTACAAGCTCACATAAACTCCAACAAATTGAACAATCCAATGCAGTCTGCGTACTGGAAATTCCATTCCACCGAGACAGCCCTGTTAAGAGTTCACAATGACATCTCAGTTTCTCTTGACAAGGGCTATGTCACAGCTTTGACTTTACTTGATTTGTCTGCGGCGTTCGATACTATCGACCACAACACTCTAACAAATAGACTAGCTGAGTGGTATGGTGTCTCTGGTATGGCTTTGGCTTGGTTTAAATCCTACCTTTGTGGCAGGCATCAAAAAAATTAAAATTGACAAATCTTTTTCTGACTTTGCTCGAGCATGGAGTGCCGCAGGGTTCTGTACTTGGCCCTCTGCTTTTCAGTTTGCACACCGCTCCTCTAAGCACCATTATTTCAAGTTATGGATTGAGTCATCACTTATACGCCGATGATACACAAACTTACATCTCTTTAACAGGTGACACAGCTACTGAGTCATTAAAAATGCTTCAGAGCTGTATTACCGGGGTATCTGCTTGGATGGCTCAATCCAAACTAAAACTCAAACCTAGCAAGACTGAGTTTCTTCTCATTGGCTCGAAATCGCAAAGGGAGAAGTTTATTAACCTTTTCCCCCTTGCGGTGTTGGACAATGAGATGAATCCAGCAGATTCCGCAAGGAATTTGGGTGTCTTTTTTGACAATGGTTTGAATTTTCGTCAGCACATTTCACAGGTGTCCAGTTCCTGTTTTTATCACATTAGAGATCTTAAACGCATCAGAAAAAATCTACCTCTAGCTTGAGCAAAACAAATTGCAGTGGCACTGGTGACAAGCAAATTGGACTACTGTAACTCATTATTACACGAAATTCCAGCTGAAGATCTACAGAAATTACAGCGTGTTCAGAACTGTTTAGCAAGGGTTGTGACAAAGGCTCCTCGTTTCAGTCGCTCTATTCCGCTATTTAAATCATTACATTGGCTTCCAATCAAGTTTAGAATACAATTCAAAATATGTACTTTTGTATTTCGTTGTCTCAATGATGGTCAGCCATCTTATTTATCTAGCCTTCTTTTTTCTGCAGACTCCGTAAAACATCTGCGATCAAACAATACAAATCAACTAAAAGTACCACGTATCAGAACTAAGCTCGGTGCGCGTGCCTTTCCTGTTTCTGGTCCTACTCTCAGGAATTTACTGCCTGCACACCTTCGTGTAGCTAAAAATATTTCCTCTTGCAGAAAACTGTTAAAAACGCATTTCTTCGATCTGGCTTTTCCGCCCTAGCTCCTCTGCGTCCCGGCTCCCGGATGACGACCATGCTTATTTCCCTCGACTCTTCTTTGGAATTTGATAAGGATGGATTGCGCCTCTGAGCTCGGCCCTCCGAGGAGTTAGGCGCTATAGAAGTTTTCATTTCATTCATTCATTCAGAGTATTCAATCGTGTATGTCGCGTACACAAATTGTATGCATTTTGTATGTGGACAATCATCATTTTGTGTGCATGAACGTCGGATCAAACTGTAAAACCAGCCAGTTTAAACGGCATTCTGAAGTTTTGTTAAACTGGATCAAAACTGCTTTTGTGAATACGGTTTATAAATTATTTAAACGTCTGTTTAGTTACACTCGTGCTAACCCCAAGCTCGGGTTTGGTAAAACTTCTTTTGTGAATACGGCCGTTAAAGTCTTGTCTATGTTAAATGGCAACACGGAGTATGTGCATTTTCGTCGTTTAATAGTGAATCAATTTTGTGTAATTTGGTTTCGACACGTAAACGAGATCACTGTTTAAAAGATGAACAATAAATTAAATAGTGAATGTGATCAGCAATAGTGTTAGTAGATGTACATATGTGATATATGCGGTGTTCCAGTGGTATGTTTTGCTGTTTAACATGCCTTCCTCGTCCTATATCTAAAGTATTTGGGATAATTCTTAATCTTTATCGACCTTGTAAATCAGATAATCCTCTAATGAGTGGTTGGTTTTTAGCCTAAAATGCACGTTCGCAATTTTTATGGAATTCTGTGCACTGTTTGACCAATCAACTCTAATATTGTAAAACCTTTAATACCTTTAAAGTTCGAGTGGGATTCGAACCCCTGGCATCTCACACTGATTGATTAATACAACTTGATGACAACATGTTTATGAGAAGATTAGCATTTTCTACCCTATGTTTTTCCCAAACTAAGCGAATACCATGTGAAGTCAAGAAATAATCATGATTAGGCCTATTCAAAAATAATTGAAATAGCCGCAAAATAGCTGCGTCAAATTTCCGGTCAGGAGAAATATATGATGAAATATTTGAAACACTTGTTAGTCTGCAAACGCTTTTAAGCGTTTCATTGCAAAATATAGCTATTCAGATCTAAAATAAATTATATTAACAGTTCTAATTTTCAGAAGCAAAGATTAAATAACGTTACTAATTTGTATTCATTTGAAACTGGTAATTTATCTGGAATGCCAGCTCCAAGTGTTGATAAGTGTTTGTTGACATTTAGTTCAGTCAATAAAGCCTAAAAAATCACATTAGTTAAAAAAAATTGTTTTATTTAGTTTTTCAACTGATTATGGTTGGAAATTGGCTCTACTAGCCAGGATAAAAAATGTACCAAGATCTGCGTGGTGCTAATACCTTAAATCCAAGATGGCCGCCACCATTTCTACCAAAAACTAGAAAGTACATAACTTTTTTGTCTTTAATGCTAGAAATGCAGAGAAAGTGTCTAAACTTGGGTTTCGGATGTCAAGGGAATCATTTTTTATTACTAAATTAACTAATCTCTGATATCTTGGGAGATAACGACACCTGGAGCAAATTAAGTCTATTAATCGCGTGACCGCCGATATGCTCGGCTTCATTGTTCGCCGCAGCATTGTTACAGGTAATCCCCTCGCAGTAACCACAAGCCAAACTACACAACAGTCCATTTTTATGACAGGTGCAGCTTTTTTGTCACAGCTTTAGCAAAGATGCTGGAGCAGGATCTTCTGCATCTTCACTGATTTGGACCTCTCAATATTCTGACCTTTTATTTGTGGAGTAGCCAGCCCCACTTGGTTGGATCAAGATCATTGCCCAACCAGGTCTGAGCCTGGTGGTATACTCCGTAGCTGTGGTACCTGGCTGCATCACAGGGGTTGGGAGGGATTCAGGGGGATACAGGGGGGATACATCGCTCTGTAAGCTACCTTGCTGATGAACCTATCTACTCTCTCAACGTAAATGATATGCCCAGGCATACAGTGATACAAAACTTCCAGAGAGGCCTGAACAAGCTTGTTAACATTATCATGGCTTTGCGTTGAATGCGCTGGCATCCTTGAGCTTGTCACATTTGCCCATTGTCATCTCCTTTCCTATGCCATATTGTCTCGACACAGTGTTGCATCCTGTGACTGCGTGTCGGTCTGTGTCGCCCCGACAATAGTCACTGATATGCCATGGTGTATGCAGTTGACACTATGTTATAGTTTGCATCAAAAGCGCTGCGTTGAACTTTTTATATCAGTTTTATTCAGCTTGCTGCCAATGAAATACAGCATTTTTTGTTTGTTTTTAGAGTTTGCGAGGAATGACTTTTTCTTCATGGTCAGCTGCATTTCTGGTTTAAAATTTGACCTCTGCACCGATATTCTATGAGTTTGTACGTCACTGGCGTGCTTAGTCCTTAGTAGAAGGGTCACTTGCATAACAATCAAATAGCACAACTGTATGATTGTAGTGGCGATGTACATATTGTACATTTGAACAAATTGCCACCATCATGGGTCATCTGGGTACTGACTTATTACACATAATGGTATAGTACCTTCCTAATCGAGGCTGACTGGAGACTGACTTTGTCAGGAAGACGCATCAGGAGATCGAACAGTGATGTGGGGTAAGATGACAACTCATATGTAAATGGAATATGTGTGTCAACAGTCTCTTTACCAGCTACCACAAGTGACGCGCTGTTTGGGGTCGATCTCCAGACGTTTTCAACAATGAAGTAGGTGTATGAGGAAAACGTGTGGTGACCTGATCCTATTGCGGAACGTATACACTGCCACCGATTCGCCATACATAGATTGCAATATGTCCTGCCCAAGTGACTCTGCCCTGTCGACATCTACAAATTTGTCTGTCACGAATCCAGATGACAGACTAAGCAGCTCTCTTGAATCTTTAAAGAACTTTTTTTTTGTTTAGAGTAGTGAACTTTGTCATCCGTGGTGTTGGTGTCATGAAGGCTGGTGAAGTCTCTCATGGCCCTGTTGACCTCTGCACATGCTGGGCTAGAGAGAAACCATACCAGACTAGTCGTTTGATCGAATCCCCGACCTCTTGTCAGACCACCAACTGCCTTAACGTTCTTCATCAGGACTTGTTCGATGTACAGGTCGCTGTATATTCTTGCCCTACAGCTTTCAGCTCTTCTCAGAACAAAGAAATCATCAACGAACTTGCTGTATACATAAGGATTAGTATATTGGAGCTTCTCCATTTGTGTCAAGTACAGGACAAGTACCGGTGCGACCAGCCCTGATGAACGTACGGAGGATAGAAACCAGTGTCGTGTACATGTACAAGGTAATCACTGGAGTGGTGTTGTGGCGACTGGCATGATCAAAAATGTACTCCAAAGTGGAGCGTACTCATGTGGGATCTGACGGTGTCAAGTCTATCATTGGAAAAAATGTGTCTGAAGACTTTCCTGGATGTGTAAGATTGTGATACAGCATCTGCATGTAGCCTGACCACATGAGTGTAGGCTGTGGAAGGTGAAAGGCTACTGTCCACATGATTGCAATGTTGTCATTGAACATAATTATCACGTTGGAAGAGCTCAACGCTTTCGTACCGAGTTTCTGAACTGATTTGAAGTTTGTATGATCCACCGATTAATATGAGCCAGACGCTTAACGATTTCCATGTCCACCTTGAGTCGTGGAATTTGTCTGATGATCTTGATAGCTGGAGTAATTGTTGCGACCTGCCCCTTATGACGTGGTCTACATTGTCTGCTTGGTATTGCAAGAAGGACCTGGTTACTTCTTCTGGACGATCAATCCCTTGGACAACAGTGGCATTGGCTCTGTATTTTAGTTTCTTAGTATGAAGAGCTGAAACCAAACTTGCTCACCAAATCCACGAGCTCACGGTGTCCATATTTGTACTCAAGTGTCACGCTCAAACCAACTGGAGATGTGGTAGAAATGATCGAGGGCATGTTGATTGCATACTTGACTGGCCTATTAAAGCCATGTGTAACTTAGCATTCTTGCTCTTGATTATGCTACCTAGAAGTAATTGGAGTGAGCCAGGCAGGTATGTGGCATTTATATCTATAGAGTTTATGTCCGCTGTGGTAGGGTACTTGTTATCATGCTACTCCATGAACTTCATCTCTGTTATGATGTACTTACCAACACTTTCAATCAGCCTGTCCATATCACAAAGTTCTTTCATCTCACGAGCTCTGACATGTGCCTCTTGAATGATCAATTTTACGCTTGATGTTAGAGTAACAACATTCGGAAGTTGTCGTTTTAACTGCACTTGTGTAGGCTCCTATGCACATCGTCTTTATTTACCCCACTACTTCTAATCATACGCTGGTGTAATGAAGTGTTACAGTATCATCATCATTTTGTTCTGGGTATTCAAAGGCATAATGTAGAGCAGTAAACTCTGAACAAGATTTTGTGTGACCAACTTTTCTTTTTTTGCTGGAATATGTAGCCTCTCTACACCAGGGAAGGTTTTTTCCTTTTAGGAACAGATCCTTACACGTGTGGTGATATAGGGCTTCTTCAGCAGGGAGGGAGGGGTTCACAGCAATGATGAGTGATTGTATTTGTGTAGCACAGTCATCTTGCCTGCTTTGACAATGAATATGACTGTATGTTATCTTGAAAGCCGAGTGTCATCACATGACTATATATTTATAACTGGCTATGTTTTTTCATGGGCAAGAGACAGTTCTACAACATCACCACAGAAAGACAATGTGTTTTAAAGTTAAAGACACTTTGCCCAGATCTCAAACTCTAGGATACAGAAGACGGAGATTTGAGGCGTTTTTGGGCAATTTTGACAGATTTCGGAATTGTGTTTCTACTTCTGTACACATTTTGTACTATAATGTTACAATGCTCAGTGAATATAATATCATGGGTCTAATTTTCTGTCATGACTAGCTTTGTTAATGCCAACACAACCTTTCTCGGTTAATGTGACATATTCAATTGACTTGTGAAGATCTATTGAGTCGCCGCAGATAACACATGCCATATTTCTATCACGTTTTAAATTATTACTACATGCACACCAAACCCGTAGAAACATACAAACACAACATCACACACAACATGGAATAATACTAAATTATGGTACGGTCCCTCACTTGCAATGAAACCTGATGCATATATATTTTTCAAATTTCATCTTGTATTTGTGTGAATTTAGGATATTAGCACCACGCAGATCTTGGTAGATTTTTCATCCTGGCTAGTAGAGCCCATTTCCAACCTAAATCAGTTGAAAAACTAAATAAAGCAATTTTGTTGAACCTTGACCATTTATTGACTGGACTACTTGGCACAACCAACTGTAGGTTCACAAAAAAATGATAAAAACACATAACTGGTCAAATGAGCACAAGAAGAATTATGAAAAAACATAGGCCTAATTGGTAAAATGTCTAGCTGGCCTTCTGAATATCAAGCTTGACAAATTGTCTGACTAACGGGCCACAGCAGGCCTTCTGACTATATAGGCCTTCTGGCTAAAAGGCATACTCCATTTTGGTGTTTGAATATAACAAGACTGCATTAGTCCAGTAGCTCCCGCTCCGAATTAGAATTTGATTTAAGCACTTTTGTGTAGGGTTATTAATGTAGTCCTAGGAAAGGTCAAAAATCAAGACGCAAGACAACTAGGTCTAAGAGGCTCAGTCTAAGAACTAGACAGTCTGTCAGAGATTGCAAACCTCCATTGAAATTTATGATCCTTATCAGTATCCCAGTAATGGGCTACCTATCTGGCACAATGGTAAAGTAATGGTCTACCTATCCGATATCAGGCCAATCGAGGTAAATAATGGCTGATTTACGGTCATTTTGAATTCGATATAGACTAGTTAAAAAATTTCAGGGTGCATCCTCCCCCGAAACCTCACATTTTGTTTTATAGTAATTATTTGTTTTATAGTAATGGTCTAGCTATCTAGCACAGTTTACCTGATATCAGGCCTATCGAGGTAAATAATGCCGATTGTTGGCCATTTTGAAAATTGCCAGGGTACATCCTCCCCCGAAAAATCACATTTTGTTTAATAGTAGGCCTAATTAGTCCGGGAGCTCAGGGGTTAAAAAATGTCCCGAGCGGGGCGAAAAGGTTTGAAGGTTGTATCTAACTGGAAATTTTGCGCTGAATCCGAAAATGAACGTCTTACATGCCGTACCTGGGAAGTTTTCCAAATAAGACGTCATTGTTGCAATGGTAACAATTTAGCAAAAAACTAAAATTTTATTTTCTAGTAGCAGGTGTAATGAATGTGTAACTAATCTCTTTAAATGTCAGTATTTGTAGTGAATAACATACAATTATACTTCATAAGTGTTTGTTTTCTTACTTCATGTAAAATTTTATTCGAATTTTTTTTGTTTCCATGGTTACAACCATATTTTATTACCTGTATAAATGTATCATATATGAATTTGAATGAAAAAATTTAAAAACTTTATGTTTTCTTTAATTTATTCTTCTATGATAAGTTACAGTTCATGAATTGTCGCGCATAATATGCCGATGTTACTTACGTCATAAATATTATTATCAGTGTAGTGAAATGTAACGTCATAGAACGTCATTTCTCGCGACGTTCGAAAATGCCGCCATTAACTGATTAGGAAAAATACGTTTTTTAAACAATATCTCGTATAATACTCATCGTATCGTACTGAGTAATATATGTAATCCCACATTTTCGTGGTCAAGGAATACGATGAAGGCAGTCTCGATGGCATAAATAGCATAGATAATGGCAATTCTAAAAAAATGAGAAAAATCTGTGGCTTTTTTAAACATTTTTCAGTGCAGTATGATTTAATCGACCTTTTGTTCCCTCATTCACAGCTAGGCTGAATTGAGACAGATGAGTCGTCATTAATAAGACATTATCACACAAACTGATAAAGATAATTGAGAATTTACAGATATTTTAAAGTATTATGAAAAAGAACAAGTGACAGGAATAATTCACCCGACATGACTTCGAAAAACACATTTGTTAAAATGTAAATATTATTTGAATATTTGTTTCAAGTATATTTTTCGGTTGGTAGATCGCAGAACTATCTGCACCTTCCAATGACAGTGAATAATTTAGTATATTATAATAGAGACAGACGAGTCATTTAAGAATTACACGATGCAAATAATAATATCGATAGTAACTAAATAAAATCATTCGTATATCTTAAGATGTAGATCTTAGCATCGACAGCTACAAATGAATGACATTATAATAATTATATAATGCCATTGTAGCGCCAGGGTAGCTCATTGGTAGTCTGGTTGACTCAAGAGCCCGGGGTAACGGGTTCGAGTCCTGTTGTGGTCGTTATCTTTGGTGCACACATAAGCAGTGACCCAAACTATACCCGATTAGCGCCGCAGCAAAAAAGTATAGAAAATAAATAATTATTATGACCAATATGTCAAAGTTGACATGTAAATGGTCAATAAAACTTTTTTTTTGCAAATATTAATTGTCACTGTAATATCATCTAATGCATATGCCTAGTAACAACGCTCAATCCTGACATCAGATTAAGATGGTATTTGTTATAGGCATATCTCAAAATCATAATATTTCTTATTTCTTCTAAGATTCAAGCTTTTTATTTCATCCATCACGACATCATGATAAAATAATTTAAACATTAGCAGTAAAATGGTTGTAATTGTCAGATACTCAGATCTAACTGTTGGGTCCGTACGTCTGGCCTTATGTAAGATTTTGTATTGTGAGAATATACCAACTTTCACCAAGCCACAGCTAATACGAAATATGCTATGTATTTTTTCCTTAATCTTTACAAGAAATGAAACAGAAACTATACTAAGTGCATTAGCTTATATTACCAGAGTATACAACGTTTCCGAAAAAATCCCCAGAAATGCTTAGATTTAGGGGGTAGGGTTACGTTTGTGGTTGTTGTTCTAGTTTACCAATGTACTCATGGAAATTCAAGTTACGCTACAATGACATACCTGCATTGAATGTTGCAATGGAGTAAACATCTCTCCACATACATTGAAACATAACTTTTATTACAAAATAATCGAAATCAGAAACAAAACAAACTAGTCAACATGGTCAATGAAAATCTCTATGTGGCCTATATTTTCTGAACCCAGATATGTATGTGTTTAATGATTTATGAATGTTGTATATATTTTTGGATGTAAGAATATTGCAGCAGTTTATGAAAATGTATGTATTTAGCCTGAACATTGATCTTTGCTCGGCATTCAAGTGTACAATTTGTTAACCACTTGTTTCTACATACATGGGTGTGCTTAATTTGAATCGATCGAAGAACGTTCTACATTTAGTATTCTCCACATTTAACCTGGCAAAACAAAAAATGACCACCAAAACCACATCTCTTCTACTTTTTTCTTACAAATAAATGCACAATTTCTGGTTTCTGCATGATTTGGAGTTGCGAAATTTATGTGTCATGTTTTTCGCTCAAAATGACCTGCATTTGACCTTCAAATTCATTATGGTTACCAGCAGCGTTTTTTATGCATCTAAACTATTATATAATAAAAATGGTTACCACCAGCGCTTTGTATGCATCTAAACTATAATATACTAAAAAACACATTTTAATGGAAATCTAGGAACTAAACTAGGTAATACGTCTACGATTAGCTTACAAGGCATTCGAAACTTGGTTTAATTACATTATATTCTAACATTTGCTCAGTATTTAGAATGACGTCATGATTTTAATGGTAAATGAGAAAAATTACGGCCATCTTGGATGCTACGATACAATAATAAACATCAGAAATGAGTCTTTCGGCCCCCAAATCATGCAAAAATCATAAATTGAGCATTCCTGTGCGACAAACAAAAAAGGCTTGTCATTTAGGCCTACATATAGCCATTTTATTTTTCGTTCATGTGACGGTGAATGTCGCGGTCATTTTGATTTTTTCTAATTTAATCGTCAGTAATTATAAAATTATTGGTCAACTAAGTTACCACAAATAAGTTATTTATTGCCAGCATGTTTAGCGGTGTAATTATAGTAGCAGTAAATAGAAAAAAATGGCAGACGTATTGAATTTGAAAGTAGTCAGTTTTTTTCTAAAAACGGTTTACTAACGTCGTAACATTTGGTCTACTGATCCGTTACTGTGGTCTACCACCAGACTACTAATCCGTTCTATCGGTATACTAATTTGTTATAGCGGTCTATTATTTCTAAATACCACACCGTTATAATGAAATAGTAGACCGTAATAACGGAATAGACAGTTATAACGGATTAATAGAGAATAATACTACACCATTTTAACGGATTAGTAGACCGTTAGGACCAATACTAGACCGTTATAACGAAATAGTAGACCGTTATAATTTATTAGAAGACCGTTATAACGAAATGCTAGACTGTTATAACGAAATACTAGACCGCTATGGCGAAATACTGTAGACCGCTATGCCGAAATACTAGACCTGTATAACGGAATAGTAAAACGTTATAACGGAATGGTAGCTGAAACGGCTTATCAGACCGTTATAAGGGAATAATAGACCGTTATAGCGAGTTATAAGAGAGTACCAGACCGCTTAAACGAAATAATAGTCCGTTATAACTGACAAGTTGACCGCTATAGCAGATTAGTTGACCGTTATAATGAAATAATAGTCCATAATAACGGAATAGTAGACCGTTATAACGGATTAGTAGACCGCTATATCGGAATATTAGACCAATATAGCGTAATAGTAGACCTTTGTAGCGAAATATTATACCGCTATAACGGATAGTAGACCGTTATAACGGAATAGTAGACCAGTAAAACGGATTGGTATACCGTTAAAACGAAATAATAGACCGTAATAACAAATACTAGACCATTGTAACGGATTAGTAGACCGCTATAATGGATCCATTATAACGGTCTACTAATCCGTTACAATGGTCTAGTATTAGTAGACTGTTATATAACGAAATACTAGACTGTTATAACGAAATACTAGACCGCTATGGCGAACTACTTAACCGCTATGGCGAAATGCTAGACCTGTATAACGGGATAGTAGACCACTATAACGGAATAGTAGACCGCTAAAACGGATTATTAGACCGTTATAGCGACCGCTAAAACGAAATAATAGACCGTTATAACAGAATAGTTGATCGCTATAACAGATTAGTTAACCGTTATAACGAAAAAATAGTCCATAATAACGGATTAGTAGATCGTTATATTGGAATAGTAGACCACTATAGCGAAATAGTAGACCTTTATAGAAAAAAAAGACCATCGTAATGGAATAGCAGGCCGTTATAGCGGAATAGTTTGACCGCTAAAACGGATCGGTATACTATACCGCTATAACGAAATACTAGACCGTAATAACGAAATACTAGACGTTATAAGGTAATACTAGACCGGTATAAATGAATAGTAGACCGCTATGACGGGATAGTATACCGTTACAAGAGATTAGTATACCGTTATAACGAAATACTAGACCGTCATAACAAAATTCTAGCTCTTTATAGCGTAATACTAGACCTTTATGAAAAAATACTAGAATAGTAGACCGTTATAACGAGATAGTAGATTGTTATAAAGAAACACTGGACCGGTAAAACAAACTACTATACTGTTATAGCGAAATATTAAACCGTTATAACGGAATAGCAGACGTCATAGCGATATACTAGCCCGTGACATCTGATTGAGATAGCGTTATAACAGTATACTAGACCGTTATAACGGAACAGCAGACCCTTATAACGGATTAGTAGGCCGTTATAACGAAATACTAGACCGTTATATAGTGGAACAGTAAACCGTTATAATGATTTAGTACACCGTTATAACGAAATTGTAGCCCGCTATAACAAAATACTATACCGCTACAACAGATTAGTAGCCTGTTATAGGAAAAAAGTAGACTATCATAACGAAATACTATTCTGCTATAGCTGATTATTAGACCGTTATAACGGATTATAAAACAATCTTCATGTCCTAAATGCACTTCCGTATACATCGCATGTGTCTGTAGGTTAAATAGCAATAACAGATGTTTATGTAATCCTAATAACATCTAATTCCAGACAGGTTTGGGCGTACCCCCATAAAAGCGGTCGAAATAAATAAAAACTTATACTACCATTTCATTGTACATACTACCTGGAGCTGCTCCAGGGGGGGGGGGGGGGGGTCCCTGCTCCTGGACTACACTTGAACCGCCTGGGTATTGTTTTTATTTGTAAATCTATGTATACCCATTACTTGGATGATGTTTCCAATTGAATACATTTATCCTCAAATATGATAACCCACATTGCTTGCCTTATTAGTTATTCCATGTTTAGTTTTACCTTTAACTATATAATATGCACTGTACCTTAATTAAGCATATACAATACACAAGGCCGAATATCCTAATTTGTTCGGTTACAACCCCCGCCCCTCTCCTGCTTCAATGACTTTGTTTGGTCTCAAAACCCAGATCATGTCTCTTTTCAACAGGGTTTCCTGGGTGCCCTATTTGAGGGGGGGGGGGGGAGAGTCTCCATTCCGAAATTTGGTTACTTCCCTCCCCCCCCCCCCAAAAAAAAGTGCAGGCATTTAACTGTCCTCGTGTTTTCTTCCCTGCTAAATTCAACAAGTCCTCCCCAAACCCCTTGAGCCCACAGGAAACCCTGATCAAAACAATGGATAAAGTCAGCAGAAACTTCTATAATAATAACAAAAATAGAAAATTTAAATGAAAAAAGCCAAAATGGCGGCGGAGTTCACCTTCATATGAACAAGAAACAAAATGACTATCAAAAAGTAAATCAAATACCTTTATTTTACTTTGGCACGAAATTGCTCTATTTTTTTATTTTGTATGACTTGGGGCCGAAAAAAACATTCTGGTGTTTATTTTTCATTGTCTGACCTATAGTTTATCGTAATATCCAAGATGGACGCCATTTTACATATTTAATATAAAAATAATGACGTCATTTAAATACAATGCAATTCAAAGCATGTTATAATATACTGTGATCAAATACAGTTTCGAATGCCTTACAACCTTATCTGCCGTATTATGCGGTCTATTTTTTCGTTTTCCATTAAACAAATGTTGTTTATGACATTATAGTTCACATGCATAAAAACAGCTTTAATGTGTGTATTGGCGGTAACCATTTTAAACTTGAAGGGCAAACAAAGGTCTTTTGATCGAAAAACATGAGACATAAAATTATCAACTCTACATCATGCAGAAAACAGAACTCGTGCAATAATATGTAACAAAAATATAAAACAGATGTGGTTTTGGCGGCCATTTTTTGTTCTGCTTATTTGAAGGTGAATGACATCAAAGATAGAATGTTAACCGACATATTCGAATTCAGCACACCCAAACTATGTAAAAACAAGCGCAAAAAAAACACACACTCAAATGTCGAGCAAAGTTCAATGTTTTATATTTCAGCTCACCTAAATACACACATTTTCATAAAAAGGCTGCAATATTCTCACATTTAAAAATATATATGCCATGTACTAATCTAAATGACACTCAGTTTTAAGCAAATACACATCTGGGTTCAGAAAACATAAGTTAAATATAGATATGGTTAATAATTATGTTTTATTAAGTCGTTTCCATTGACCATGGTAACTAGCTTGTTTTGTTGTAGATTTGGATTATTTTGTAATAATTTTCTATTTTGTCAATAATCAACGCCTAATACATGTATTCTGAAGCGAAGATTTGTGAACGCCGTCGTTTATGTGGTTCCCAGTCTATGTTCCGAAGGTTTTATGTTCCGAAGGTTCTATGTTCCGAAAAGTCCTACGATCCATTCTGTGAAACTCAATAGCCTTGTCCTGCAATATTTTTACCTAGCAATCGAATACAATGAAGTATGGGGGAGGGGGGCTTATATAACATTGTTTCAGCGAGTAGCCATTCAAAAGTGTTTCCGGTGACGTCACTGCGTTTCACAGTGATTAAAACTGAGGAGTCCTGCTTATGCGCAAAATCGTGTAAACAGTGTATATTTTACTCATTTTAGTTCAGTTCCATTGCTGGCAGGATTAGCAAAAATAATTCGACATTGATTTGCTAACAACTCTTCAACATTATTGCTAGCTTCAAGTGAATGAAAATATTCAATATCAGGTAAAAAAAAAATAGTAGCAAGTGATGAAAAAAAGCCGCACCTGATATGATTCGATAAGATCATTTACGTACAACTATGATCATAACCAAGTAAATTGTATATTGTTATCACATATATCAAAACCCATATGGCCTTGTAATTAGAACAGACTACAAGTTACAATATGGATGTCAATTGAACAATTGAACAAGCAATTTTATAGGAATCAGGGCGGGGGCCCTAGGGTAGTGGTTAGCACCTCTGCCTTTCACGCCAGAGTTCGGGGTTCGGTTCCCGGTCCCGGCGGTTTGAAAGAAACAAAGATGTTTCTTCCCCATCCACGTGTGAAAGTCAGTATTGTGGGGAGCCTCCGTGACCGAGAGGTAGCGTGCTCGGCCTCAGACCGCCAGGGCTCGAATTTCGAATCGTGTGTCCGAAGGACAGTGTCATCTCAATCATCTCACCATCCTCAGGAGGTTTTCTTGGCCCAGTTTAGCCTATATGTGCACACATAGGTGGCCCCGATTCATTTCATTGGAACAGACTACAAGTTACAATATGGATGTCAATTGAACAATTGAACAAGCAATTTTATAGGAAAAAGTGCTTACTTTGAAGAGTAAAAACTGCATTTAAAGCGACTCAATCAGGCTAAAATCATAAAAAATAAAATCGGTGATTTTACTTTGGCTTCCTAATATAACCATATGATGTAAACATGTCCATAGACTAGAACTGCAGTTTTTTTTATTTTTGTGCTGCGCATTTACCAGTTAGGCGAGATATAGAGACGAAATTTCTGATTTCTTATTTTGGACATGCATGTCCAAAATAAGAAATACGGGAATTTTGTCCCTATATCTCGCTTAACCATGTTAATCGGAACATAAGCAGCACAAAAAATTAAAAACTTTTGCAGTTTTTGTCTATGGACATGTTTACATCATATGGTCACATTAAGAAGCCAATATAACATCAATGATTTTGAGCGATTTTAGCCTGATTTAATTACCTGACGAGGTAAATACTATGAGGTTGTAAAAAATGGTAGCTGATATGATCACTTATGTACAACTATGATCATAACCATTTATAGGTGCATATTTTTATCACATATTTCAAAACCGTATGACAGCGCATTGAGAACAGACTAAACGTTTACCCTTAGAACACTGACCTATTCAATTTAAATTTTCACTCACTTAAAGTTGTCTCGCGATCCACAACTCCAAGTGACCGAAAATTTGTGTTATTTGTGAAATTTAAGTCCCAACATATATCAGTGTTTTTTTAAATTAAAAGCACATTTTACTTTTACCAACTAGTTATACAGGTGCCAATAACGCAGAATGCCTACCGTAGTCGACATCAGTGTTCTAAGGGTTAACATATACCGTTACTACTTTGAATAGTAAAATGGCATTTTAATTACCCGACGAAGTAAAAATTTGTAGGCCTAGTAAGAATTGATTATTAAAAAAAAGTTGTAACTGATATGATCACTTTAATGTGCAACTATAATCATAGCTAAGTATATAGTATTATAACCTTATGATATTGCATTGAAAAGGGGATAAAAGTGACCATATAGATGTCAATTTTACTCTTAGAGCCGTTTTCATGCGAGAAAGTTTTTACTTTGGATTGTATAAATTGAATTACCTGACGATGTAAATATTTTTAGCAGGAAGTGATAAAAAAATTGTGTTTGATATGATCACTTATGTGCAACTATGATCATAATCAGGTATAGTAAGCATATTTAAGCAGCCCTCGCCGAGGTGGGCTGCTTACTGTACTCCACACGGTTTGCCGCCGCCGCCGCCTCCGCCGCCGCCGCAGTTATTTGCTTTTAAGATAGCTACTAATCTATCAACTTCTGCTTTCTCATACTTCATATTGCCATCACATACCACTGGGGAATTGTTTTTGTGACATTTTGATCCCCATAACATTAACCCTTTAATTATTTAATGGCCACTAACGAAGAAATGCTCATTAGCGTGTAGAAAAAAGTTACCATCTGATCTTATTTTAATTTGGCAAATATGTTCAGCTATGTCAGCCAATGACCTGATTAACTTTGGGGATCAAACAATTTCAAAATGGCCGTTTATTTTGTAATATTTACTCAACTCAAGAAATGCAAAATGACTGGACCATGAATTTAAAACAAAATGTAACGTCTCACACAAGGATAACCCATGACAAATTTCACACTAAAAAATCCAAAATGGCTGCCAGTCGGCTATTTATTTCTCAATTTCTAGGAAATCTTGCATGATAGCTGATCTATGAATTTCTGCTTCCTCATACTTCACATAGCCATCATATACCATAATTTTAAAATAGTGGTCGAGCGATAACGGAGGGCTGTTTTCGTTTCGTTTCCGAACAACTCTTTCTAGTTTTATCACTCACTTCAAAACCTTGTGTAATTGCATTGACAACAGAATAAAAGTGACCGTATAGATGTCAATTTTACTCTTAGAGCCGATTTCATGCGAGAAAGTGTTTACTTCAAATAGTAAAAATTGAATTCCCTGAAAAAGTAAATATTTTTAGTTGGAAGTGATAAAAAAAGTTATACCTGATATGATCACTTATGTGCAACTGTGATCATAATCAAGTATCTGAGTATAGTATGTTTTTTTTATCACATACTCTGGTATTTCAAAATCTTATGACATCACATTGAAAACAGACTAAAAGTGACCATATATAATTCTATGTCAATTTTACTCTTATAGCCGTGTTTACTTCGAATACTAAAAATTCAATTATCTGATGAGGTAAATATTTTTTAGCAGGAAGTTATAAAAAAATGTTGTACCTGATATGATCACCTATGTGCCACTGTGATCATAATCAAGTATCTGAGAATAGTATGCTTTTTTATCACATTTGTCAAAACCTTCTGACATTGCATTGAAAACAGACTAAAAGTGACCATACAATTTCTATGTCAATTTTACACTTAGACCTATGGCCGAAATCACGAGACAGTGTTTACTTCGAAGACTAAAAATTGAATTTCCTGACGAGGTAAATATTTTTTAGAAGGAAGTTATAAAAAAAAGTTGTACCTGACATCATCACTTATTTGTAACTATGATCATCTTAGTAATCATGTAGATGTCAATTTTACTCTTAGAGCCGATTTCACACAAGACAGTGTTTACTTGGTATACTAAAAATTGAATTACCTGACGAGGTAAATATTTCTTAGCAGGAAGGTTTTAAAAAAAGTTGTACCTCATATCATCACTTATTTGCAACTATGATCATAATCAAGTATAATATGCATAATTTTATCACATATTTCAACACTGTATGACAGTGCATTGAAAACAGATTGAAAGATACCACATGGATGTCAATTTTATCACATATTTCAAAACTGTATGACAGTGCATTGAAAACAGCCTGAAAGTCACCATATGGATGTCTAATCTTTAAAACAATTTCATAAGAGAAAATGGTTATTTTGTGGAGTAAAAATTGCATTACCTGATGAGGTAAATATTGTTAGTGGGAGAAGATAAAAAAACGTTGTCCTTGATATGATCACTTATGTGCCACTGTGATCATACCAAGTATAGTATGCTTATTTTTATCACATATTTCAAAACCTTTTACCATTGCATTGACAACGGACTAAAAGTGACCATATGAATATCAATTTTACTCTTAGAGTTGATTTCTCGCAAGAAGGTGTTATTTTAAAATGTAAAAATTGAATTATCTGACAATGTAAATATTTTCAGCAGGGAGTGATAAAAAAAAGTTGCACCTGATATAATCACTTATGTGCAACTGTGATCATAATCAAGTATAGTATGCATAATTGTATCACATATTTCAAAACCTTATGACCGTGCATTGAAAACAGATTAAAATTACCATATATATGCCAATTTCACTCTTTGAAACGATTTCATACTGGAAAATATTTATTTTGAAGAGTAAAAATTGTATTACCTGATACAGTGAAAATTTTTGGTTGGAAGTGACAAAAAAAATTGTAACTGATATGATCACTTATGTGCAACTAAGATCATAATCAAATAAAGTATGCATGATTTTATCACATACATGTACATTTATTTCAAAACATTTTGACAGTACATTGAAAACAGACTAAAATTTACCTTATGGATGTCAATTTTACTCTAAGAACCAAATTAAGACAAAAAAGTGTTTACTTTGAAGAGTAAAAATTGCATTACCTGACGAGGTAAATAATTTTAGAAGGAAGTAATCAATGAGTAAAAATCATGAAAATTGCATTACCTGACGAGGTAAATATACTATTTGTTCCCATACAGTAATCACACAACACCGATATGGCAATCTGGTGACTGCAACTGAAACTATACGCTTTACCTGGTAGAGTAAATAAAATATTTACATGAGGGCGGCATCACTTTCTCTGACTGGTAAATTCTACTGTAAATGCTTATAATTATTGTGTTATTTAAATAGACAATATTATGTTATTTAAATAGACCTAGGTCTTTGGAATTGAACGGGTGCTGTAGATGTACTGTCTGATTATTTGAATACTAACATTATAATAATGATTAATTGCGTGTAAGCCGTAGATAATAATAGTCCAACTAGACCCCCTTAAAGGCTCATCATTTTTCTTATTATCGCGACGGTGATCTGATCATTCCATTAACTGATCTAATTATCATTAGATCTCCAGGATTTTAAAGTTGAATAATAGTAATGATCGTCAGAGCCATGATATTTGCCATTCTAGTGAACCTATTCATCTCACCATCCTCGGGAGGTTCTCCTGGTCCAGTTTAGCCTAGATATATGTGCACACATGTGGTCTAAGACCCTGTTCATTCAGATAGTGAACCTTAGGCCCGATATAATCCCTTTTGTTTTCCCGTTCACGCGGAATAAATGGATTTTATAAAGTCGATATTTCTTACCAATATTTTCCTGACAATAATAATTATTATCAGTAAGACAAATGGGTCGTATAACCAATGAACATTCGGAACATAGAACCTTCGGAACAAAGAACCTTCGGAACATAGAACCTTCGGAACATAGGACTTTCGCAACGTAGAACCTTCGGAATATAGACTGGGAACCGGTTCGGTACGCTACGATTGCCATCTGATTCTTTGTCTTTATCTGATTCTGACTGATAACAAGTTTTGCTCCCCCTCGACCCCTCACCCAGTCTACTCCAGGATCTGATGGACGTGAGTGTGCAGATCGCGTAGACTCGTTTTTTTACAGAATATGTTTATATGACCATATATAGTGGATCATTAAAAATGAGGGTGTTCATTCTGGAAGTGTTTTTTATTTTTTGCAGACCCCTATTTTGATTTTGTTGATAACCGAGCTAGGCCTATATCACGGTCATGAATAACTTTACCAATTTTGGACAGATGGGTCAATTATGGACGGTACCAAATGGACATTGTGTGATAAAAATCAGCTACACAATCAGCATGATTATGCACGCATTATCAATAATGAACGCTTTCTCGCATCAAACACGATATAGTGCCAATGTAACGTTAGCAATGTTAAATCTGTTTTAGACTGCTATGATGTGATATCCTCTAATGTGTGTTACGTTTCATCCATTAAATGATGGACGGAGACATAGTAGGCCTAGTTTTGTGTTCATGGGACACTTAAATCGGATTTGGCCATAAAAAACGAACAAAAAATGTCCAATCGTGGTTCCGAAACTTCACAAGTTTACCACATGTGGTTAAATATTTAATTTTAGTGCACCAAGGCATTGTAAGATTTGTTTTTATATATCGATTTTCAAGAAAAAATGTTTCTTTAAGAAATGTGCACGTCACAATGACACTAAAAACTTTCGTACCAACTGTTCACAGGTGTGCAAAAAACAACTAAAAAGTGACATTTAGTGTCAATGTATTTCGTCACGTTAGCACGAAGGTAACACTCAGTTTCAGGTTAGTTGAAATTACATGCTCTGATTTTTTATAGTCAAATAAAGCAGGTAATAATATAGGCTGTAACGTTAGCATGGCACAGCACTGTAAACATAATATTAGGTGTGGTTGGAAAATATTCTCTAACAACTGAATACTTTGGGAAGTGTCATTGGCATCTGTCACGTTAGCACTTGATGTTTATTCCAAACAGCAACATTAAAATACTGTAGCCCTTCTACAATGCAACAATCTGAAGCCGGCCATTCAAGTAAATATTTCTGGATGTGTGCATATACATTCTGGGCAAGAATGTGACTTCTATTAGCACTGTTGCTAACGTGACACTAGCAACATGTCAAAATAAACGTCACGTTAGCATGACTTAAATGCAACCAAAAACACAATTACCTTCAAAATAAATACTTGTTCAATCAGAAATATAATCTTATGTCTTTTAATTTTCATTTGAAGCTGCTTCGTTGTCCCTATATCTTTTTATTTTAATTATATTTCTTTACTAGTATAATACTTTGCATCATTGACATCATCCGATATCAAGTGTCTTAACTTCTGTCACGTTAGATGTTGCTGTATATTGCAAGCCATCGAAATACAGTTATATTAGCCATTCTACAATGCAATAGTCTAAAACCAACAATCTAAACACTTATTTCTGACTGGGTGCAGAAAAATTCTAGCCAGCGAAGTGGCTTCTAGCCAAACTGTTGCTAACGTGACATTAACAAAGTGTCAACGAAAACGTCATGTTAGCATACTTTAAATTCAACAAAAATGACACCTGGCATTATAAGCAACCTCCTTGTCTGATCACAAATACAATCTACAGTCTTTTAATTTCAATTTGAATATTGTTTATTGATGCTTCATCGGTCCTAATGCTTTCAGGAGATTTTATAGCAATTCTAATAAATCATTTATATTTTTTTCACAAAAATCACTTTTTTGTGCTATTGATTTAATAAGCTATCCCATTGACAAAAATATCTGACAACTAACATAGTACCGCTGAAATTAATAAATTTAGACAACATTTTGATCATATTTACAAAAAATTATGGTTGGGAAGTCATGTGGCACTTTATCGTGTTTGGTGTCATAATTATGGCCACTTCCATGGTACATATGGGTAACATAATGGACCAAAAATAAATATTAACTATACTGATTTTTTTTCACTGGATATGGATTACCACATCATGGCTAGTTTTCAAAATATAAATGAAAAGATAATTGCATGTTTAATAACTCCAAAACATGAGATAGAACATTGTAAAATTACGTTTGTAACATGGACAGTCATAATTTTTTCTGGAGGCTTATAACCTCTAATAACGTTTGTAACAACGACAGAATATCAAAAAAAAACAGACTGTACTTGTCTATCCGTGTTTGAGCATAAATAATAGCAAGGACAGAATACCAACACCTTAAAACTTTAAATAAAACTGGTATACATGTGGATCACTAGATGTAAATCAAGATAAACATCAGTTATAGGCCTACCGGTAGTAGGAAAACTTGTGAAAAAGGCATAGTGACACTTTGTAGCCCTACCCCAGTGATAGTAATATCAGATATCAGTGATAGTAATATACATTAACGTTTGTAACAATCCATGCACGTCCGAACACGGACAGACTGTCTTGATCTGTCCCTGTGTGAACGTGAATGATAACTATCTGTCCCACTGGTGAGTATCTGGCACCCTGGCTGTGTATAATCATGACAACGCCACAACGACTACAGAATCAATGATAAAATTGACCGATAATATCAATAGCACCCTTTGATAATACACACTAGTTCTATGATCATCAGCAAGCTGCTTGGTGTTGATGAAGTTGAAAGAAACACTACACGTTTGTAACATGACCTATGTTCGTAACCAGCTGGGTTTTTTTATTTGATTTGATTCCAACTCAACCCGTTTTTCAGCTTATTGACGGGTATCACTGTGTTAATACAGGAGCTCAACTCTCTGGAACTAAAAAGAGGAGCACACCCTTCAATTATTAGTCCAGGAACATTAGGTTTTCAGGTGGAATAAATTCGAAACAAGCTTTTTTCTTCAGGAACTACTCAGAATACAGTCCTGAAAAACATAATGAAAGTCCCCAAGAATCCCATCTCGGGAAAGTACCCAAATTCAATATGGCCGCCAAAATCCAGTTTCCGATAAGCGAAATGGACTAAATACAATCATTTTCTTCATTTACACCGTGTCATTGGTGGACAGAGGGCACCAAATAACTCATATTTCTTAGTTTATTTATTTTGTTTTAATGGCTCAATATGTCAATAAATGACCCATTTTTTCGTTAAAACATGAAATAAATATTGCAAATTATATCACTTCTTGCAAATTTTAAATTTGGCAATTATTATGATTGCCAGGAAAATTAACATAATTAAAGTAGCCGTGAATACCACCTGTAGCATTAGCAAAATCCATAAAATCCTAAATGGCCGCCGAATAGAAAGAAACATTTATAACAGAATTGAGACGTTATATGGCTGTCACAGCTGGTATTTTCCTCTCACCAATTTCTAAATATGTGATCGAAGTATTTTCTTCAGCACAAACAATAATTAAAATAAAATATTACATTGAAATATATGGGTCTATGATATATCGGTCGTATGATACATGTATAACACTGAACTACCTTAAGTAATTATCCGACATAGTTAATGTGATGACTGATCCAAAATATCTTAAAAGGCTTTAGAACTTAAGATATAATATAAGTAAAATAATATAATCTATCGTAATACTAAACAACTCTATAGGCCAATTTTTTCAAATAGTATAACGTTTTCATCAATGTAATTACGTTTTCTTTCACAATTGTAAATTATCCACAAAATAATGTAGTAACAATAATAATTGTTTTATATGTGGAAAGTGAACAGCTTATAAGCCTAACGTTTACCAAAATATATTTGTATTGTCTTAAAGCAACTGAAAAGGGATCGAAGCTCGACCCTGCGATGTTCAGCGGTCATGGGGAGGTTCCTTGATTACATCCATGCATACTGCCCAGAGGGTTATTCATATCACCAATCATAAATAAACATACAAAATGATCAGTATGACTATGCACATGAGGGGTACTCACACTAAGGCTATCCCAATATACTGTTTAAATTGTTCTAATTTTTGTAAATCCCCAGGAACCTAACTTGTTTTGATCTGTGTATCAAGGATAATGGTTTAAAAATTACTATCAAACTACTGAATAAACAAGACTTACATAGGTATATGTGTCCAATTATAATATTATTTAATCAAAGGGCTAGATATTGACATATCAACTTATACACACCAATTAATATAAAACCATAATAATAAACTAATAATGATATATTGAATCCGATGCCTCTTTCACTTTTCACAAATAATCTTATCTGATGTGTATTAAGACTTCTTGTAAGTTTATAGTATATGATGTATTTACAATTATAATGAAAAATATACTGGTGAGAGGCTAACAACTCCAATTTAAATACGTAGAAAAACACATGCATGTCGTATTGTCCCCAGCATAAGCCTATGTAGTAGACAGAGTAACCACTCTTATCAGCTTATGGGGAGCTAACCCGCTTGACCACTCCCTAAAATGACATTAAGTATGCGAATAACAGTGGCAAGTCCAGGAATTGACAAACGGGGGGGTCGACTTTTTACAATGATTTATACACGCCACATGTGGCACAGCCACCTTCTTAAATGCACAGAGACATCAAAGGCTTCAAATGGTGTATCCTAGAGCATATTTTGGCCCAAATGCGGGCGTTTTTTTGTTTTTGGGACCGTGAACGCAGGAGGGGGGGGGGGGGGGTGGCGCCACCACTGACTGAACATTCTATGAAGAGCCACCTGTGAGTCTTGGCCACTTTTCTGTGGCCCAAGGGTGGATGTCCATAGCAGGTTCTATTGTATTGTTTATCAGAGCAATTCTTTTTAACTAGTAGTAATAATGGGCGTAAATTTTATTAAAATATGGAAAAGACACAACATAACATTAAAGATTGTCTATATTCGCATATTTGCTTTACAAACGTAGCAAACATTTAGAATAGTACCTCAATCGATATGGTGTAAGATACAATATAGGTAGACTTAATCAGGGATATCAGGTGAAGCGCAGAGCTTGAGATCTAATTTCATCCCATACGTAAAGCCCACCTGCAACTAAAAGTTTTTATCCTGGTGTGTGAATAGCTTGATATTGTAGATGTTATTAAATCAAAAAGATAAATGAAAATAATTGATGCTTTCAATATTATCTACTGTTGAAGTGTAAATTTAATTTTATAAAGTTTAATGTGTTTGTTGAAGTGATTATACAGTGTACTTCTGTTTTAGATATTTTGTTATCAATGGGATGTGAATTATGCATAAGGATCAGTAGCGTTCTAGTTCACTTCAGATTTGGTGAAAATTCCCAATATTTTATTCGAACCTTTTTTATTCACTGTTAATCTGTCTCTGCACAACAGTTACTCTCCATTCATAAAAAAAAATATAAGGTCAACATAAATTTTGAAATGATCAAATATTGTGATTTTTTTTATCAAAAATTGACAATTTTATAATATTTTAACCTACCTAAAACAAACGGAAGATAATTTTAATCTTTTCCTCATTGACACATATACGTTAATTAGCATACTTTGTGCCACGAATGAGACCATGCACATAAAAATATGTATGTATTAAACAAGTTCTGCTCATTCGAAACTGCGTTTTGGCGGCCATCTTGAATTTCAACCTTTTTAAAACAAAAACAAATATATTTCGACTCTCTACTTCATTCACACTGGAAAATATACCATAATTAGCATACTTTGTGCAGCCAATAAGACCATGCACATACAAATATGCATGTATTTAAGAAGTTCTGCTCATTCAAAACTGAATTTTGGCGGCCATCCTGAATTTTAATACTGTTTATAGTGCTGTGTGGAAATTGTTTGATCTATGAATTGTTTTACATTAAATGGCATATAAACATATAACAAAAAAAAAACAATTTTACCGAAATTGAAATATCATAAGTTAGCTTATTTTGATGCTGAGCACAATTTATAGTGAACTTTGAATGGTAAGTTAGTAACAGTCAGCACACTACATACTCCAACCCATCCTGCAAGTCTATATTTATAGCACAGTCCCTTTATGGAGTCTCAAAAGTCTTTATATAATTATTCAGCACACTCTGATATGTTTTGTTTTTCTCCCATTTGTATCCATTGTGGATGTGTTATAGTACTGTTTGCTTAGTGCTACCTACCAAATATAACCCAATAATGTGGAAGTGCCCATATTATATCGCGGTCATGAATAACTTTATTTACCCATTTTGTTCTGGTGGGTTATTTGATAGCATCAATGGATTCCTGGCACACAATTAATGACTGCTTTCTCTCATATTTTTGATAATGTGCTTTGCAAGTTTTATGCCGTTCCGCACATCTTGCAGCAATTTCATTTTCCAAACAGCTTACATATTTTTGGGATAATATGTCTTTGTTCAAACTGTCACGCCGACAGTGATATTTAGAATGATTTTTTTCACAAAAGCGGCGGACTTTCGCTATATTAACAGTCTACAATAAATTTGATAACCGGCTATATTTAATGTGTGAAAATAATGTGATTCTATACAGTAATACATGTCGAATTATTCTTAACAATATTTCACCTAGTGCCATACTATATGTTGTTGCATAACTTCAATTACAATGATGCGTTTATTTCCATCAACTTATAGCATAGCCTATTGTTATGTGTGGATTGATTATTTTACCACAGAATAAAGAAGACTTAGCCTACCTCTACTACTCGAGTCAAGAAACTAATAGTTTTTCTGAAATGATCAAGTAGGCCTACACACGAATATGGGTCATTTTCAAAAAAAAATGAGCAATAACGGTAAAGACATTTTGAGAAAAAATAATTCTGATTTTGTGAATTTAAATGTTATGTATGCATATAGGATACTATGCCAAGCATCCGTGTGCAATATCCAAGCAGCATGTTATATATTAGCACTCATCAATAGAAATCTGTTTTTTTATCTTTACCGGTATAACTTAAATAGTAGGCTATTTTATAACGGTGAAGACAGAACATTAAACGGTAAAGACGGTTTTGTAACGGTAAAGATGTTGCTGTAACAGTAAAGAAAAAAAAAAAAATAGGTGTTATAAGCTTTATATATCAGGCCTGGTTTTCAGTATAATTGTTTGCAGACTTCCACACCTTATGACTAAAGGGACATTGAATTCCCACAGTACTTACATTTCAAAATAGCTAGCATTTGTCGTTTTATGTCGGTGTTTACCGTTATAATGGTAAAGACAAATCATTATAACGGTAAAGACACACTATTTGGCATAAAATAAACAGTTTACAAGAGATGTGCATATTTTTGACTTCACAACGTTGTTTTCTTCATGTACTGATGACAAGAATAATCTAGAACAACTATTTAATTTTTCAACCAAGGTTATTAGACACACGGTGAAGACATCCTATTGTTGTTTGTGACATCCTATTTTACACTTATATTGCATTTATCTTTGTCCATAAATCAAATCTTGTTTACTTTAAGAAAAAAATAGTTGACTAGATCCGGGAATTTATGTGCTAGAGCCATCTGGTAAATACTTGCAGAATTAATAGGCCTTGTTAACGGTAAAGACATTTGCATTTCAAAACCTGAACCACGGCTTAATATTGAATAACTAGTGATTCAGTCAACATTTGTGTCATTTTCAAAAAAAATGAGCAATAACGGTAAAGACATTTTGAGAAAAAATAATTCTGATTTTGTGAATTTAAATGTTATGTATGCATATAGGATACTATGCCAAGCATCCGTGTGCAATATCCAAGCAGCATGTTATATATTAGCACTCATCAATAGAAATCTGTTTTTTTATCTTTACCGGTATAACTTAAATAGTAGGCTATTTTATAACGGTGAAGACAGAACATTAAACGGTAAAGACGGTTTTGTAACGGTAAAGATGTTGCTGTAACAGTAAAGAAAAAAAAAAAAAATAGGTGTTATAAGCTTTATATATGAGGCCTGGTTTTCAGTATAATTGTTTGCAGACTTCCACACCTTATGACTAAAGGGACATTGAATTCCCACAGTACTTACATTTCAAAATAGCTAGCATTTGTCGTTTTATGTCGGTGTTTACCGTTATAATGGTAAAGACAAATCATTATAACGGTAAAGACACACTATTTGGCATAAAATAAACAGTTTACAAGAGATGTGCATATTTTTGACTTCACAACGTTGTTTTCTTCATGTACTGATGACAAGAATAATCTAGAACAACTATTTAATTTTTCAACCAAGGTTATTAGACACACGGTGAAGACATCCTATTGTTGTTTGTGACATCCTATTTTACACTTATATTGCATTTATCTTTGTCCATAAATCAAATCTTGTTTACTTTAAGAAAAAAATAGTTGACTAGATCCGGGAATTTATGTGCTAGAGCCATCTGGTAAATACTTGCAGAATTAATAGGCCTTGTTAACGGTAAAGACATTTGCATTTCAAAACCTGAACCACGGCTTAATATTGAATAACTAGTGATTCAGTCAACATTTGTATACATATTTTATTATCAAGAAAAGACATTTTAGAAATAGGGCCAACCTATCATGAATGGTGATAACGTAATTATATGACATTAACAAGTTTTCAAAAAATCCCAAACCCATTTCGGACACCTCACGGTGAAGACAAATCAAGCATATTATATCGAATAAAAACTTGATTTTCCAAGATAAATGCTTGTAAAAAAATTCTGAGTTCTAAATACATGTCTTTAACTGATTAAATGATAACAATAATCAAATAATACAAACTTTTTGAAAAAATGAAGACATGTCTTTACCGTTTTTGCTCAAATATTTTGAAAATGGCCCACAGTTTGAAAAATTGCAAGGAATAAAGATTATTGTCCAGATTGTTATTCTGATTGTGCTGAGTTCATATGTTTTTTCTTCACATGATCCTCTCTCTAACTTTGGCACAACTGTATTCCAAATTTATTGACGATTTTTTTTTTTGATTTTCTTTGACATATTTTAATTTTGAGCTTCAAATAAAGTCTTAGCGCAGCCCATTTCACATAATCTAAACTTCGTAGCCTTTTTTTTGTGTGTACATTGGTCACATTTTATACAATTTAATTTGTAAATGTCCATGTACAATTCTTTGCAAGGCTGAGGACGGCTTGCATACTGTGAACTACATGTTTGTCTACTGGTAGAGGTGGTGCTTGTGCTGGCTTTTAACCCTCTGGGAAGTTAGTTTAACAAGGATCATCGATCACGACTCTACTCCTGGCTCTGTCATAGGACCCCGTGTACAAAGAAAGAGGCAGAGAGTTTGACTTTGCATTCATGTACTGGGGTCATGTGGCTATAAAAATAACCAGGGTGGACTTTTAAAAAGTTAGACCTAAAGTCACAGGAAGAAAAAATCCAAAATGGCCTCCAGGCGCACCTGAAAAATCCATGACTGCTCATAACTTTGAAAGAAATGCACCTAGAAGTTTCATTTTGGTGTCTACACTTAGGTTTTTAGGTATGAGAAATTCGAAAAATAAAAAAACATCAAAGCAATACATTGTACAGAAATCCAAGATGGCCGCCGCACTAACATAAAAAAAAAATCTATTTCTGCTCATAACATTTTTTAAAAATTCACCTAGAAGATTTATTTTGTTATCTACACATAAGTTTCTAGGTATAAATAATTCAAAAAAATTAAAATCAAAAACTTCCAACACAAGCAAATGTGCAGAAATCCAAGATGGCCGCCATGCTAATATGACAAATATATGTCTGCTTGTAGCTGTCAAAAAAGTTTGCATAGAATATTAATTTCGATGTCTACACCTAGGTTGTTTGGTGTGAGGAATTACAAAATTAAAATACCGGAGACTTGATTTCAACTGAATTTGCAGCAATCCAAGATAATCATCACTATCTGAGCTAAATCCACCAACTTTATTAAAATTTGAATAGTTCTACTCAGATGGTTTCAGTAGTGTTCCATAACTTTTGCATTGAAGTCATATTGATTTCAATGACTTATAGTTAACATAACAAAAAATATTCAGTCCAATATTTTAATAAACAATCACAAATATAACAATATTTACATGTAGTTTGGCAAATTAGATGATTATGAGTGTAAACTGAACAAACAAATCTGACTATTATCCACATTGTGTATATAAAAAAATCCTTTTAATATGTCTGTTGCAATAGCAGCATAAAAAATATATTTATAAAATTATATGTAGACGACTACCACATCGTTGAATAAAAAACTTTACTAAAAATAACAATAATTATAAGGCAACGATAATAATAAGGTTTCTTTAAATGTACTTTAGGCATTGGTTGAGAACCGGATGTGCAATTCTGACCTGATTAGATTACACATCTTACTTGAAAACCTAAAATATATACCAAAGTACAGTAAATGCATATCGCACAAAAAGAAAAATAATACTTTGTTATGACAGTATTCAGGAAACATAAGCTCAGAAAATTATCTGATCATTGATAAAGGAATAAAATTTTCCTTTTCCACCCCTTGGGAACTGCAGATGGAACGTCTTGAGAACTACATGAGATAATGACAACCGAAACATATTAACCGATTCGCGCCACATCCAAATAAAAACTTATAAAACTAAAACAGGAGTTCCCGAACTCCGAGGCCCGGCTTTAGTCCGTTTGAGTGCTATAGACAAAAAGTCGGAACATTTTCTAAACATAACAGTGTATTGGTCTTCCTCATGGGCCAGAATCCTAAATGTTCAGGATATAATCAAAGGTTGTTCATTAGTAAAATCTCTGATATAATTAAGGAAATAACCAAGGAAACAAGTTTAAAATATCTCCAACGTGTATTACATCCACACCATCGCCGCTTGAAACACCAGATAAGCTCTAATCACTATATTTATTCGTGAAGGTATTTTTTCTGAACACTTTTTAAAGACGAAAGTACTTAACCTAGCACACTTAAACGTTATATTACACATGTTCATAAGGACTGATGTACAGAAATGTCAACCGTTCCCCACACACAACACCCCTCTTTCCCCTAAATGGGACACAAACTCAGGCAAAATAAACTTAATAGTAGGCCGGGCTTAAAATAAATAAATAAAAATGACCAATATGTCAAAGTTGACATGTAAGCGCTCAGTAAAACCTTCATAGGCCTATACAAGTCACAAGTCACAAGTGTTCTCATCAGTGTTGTGTATACAATCGTGTAAGAATAAAACTAATATTACTAACTATATATAAATTATGTAAGTCATACTACTTATTATGACCATCATTTTGCTTCTTATGACAAAACGTAACATATTAATGTCCTCTCGCTTTACAAGAGTAGAAACTGGTATCACACTTTTGCTGACTGGAGGAGGAATTGTTTGCAAAAACTTGAGAGAAGGTAATTGCCAGTACTATTTCACATGCAAAATTCATTTGATTATACTAAGAAGGCACAGTTTCCAATAGTGTGAGTGAGTGTCACTCTAACTGCATAGCAAGAGAGAATGGTGGCAAGGTGTCCAAGTATATTCGACTTTCCTCATATCGAAAATCATCAATGTCTTCGCCGTTACTTTTGTTCTTAATCCACCTCACACACAATAAAGTATTCGGCTTCAGCCATTTCATGATCTATAGGATGTTCAGGCTCTCCAAAAGCAAAAAGGTAGGCTACCGAACAGGTTCATGTAGAAGTGCTGTTTCTTAGTTCCAATTTTACTAGCAGCGGCGTTACCCGAAAATAAAATTATGGGCATTATAGTCACAATCCCGCTAAGACTCTTTCCAGTGCTTGTGTTGATAGAGTGTTGGGTAGTGGGATCATACGTCTAGCCTACTCTCTCCAGTGCCATATTCTACCCAAAGCTTGTTCAAGACCCTTTTCGCAATTTTAGATTTCATGTCAAAATTCAGACAAGGTTTTTCGACTTTTGGTGAAGCAATTCATTGTCTTCTAAGATCTGCAGAGCATGAGTGTGATAGTGACCTCATTCATGCATTGTTTGATTCTTTCCCAAAACCTTCCACCAAAGATGGTGAGCGCATGAGGCGAGCTGGAGAATGAGGGACAATAAGGATTGTGCCTATACCACAACAAATTGCACAGTTTTGGCCATCAAGTGCCAACAAAGAGTCAGTTTCGTTGGTAACTAGAGATATATAAGTTTGCCCGAGAGGGAATTCCCAAAAGTTTTGGCCGTTTAATCATAGTTTTTGAATTCCTCACACCCAATAACCTAGGTGTAGACATCGAAATTAATATTCTAGGCGAAGATTTTGAAAGTTATAAGAAGACATTTATTTCTCATATCAGCATGGCGGCCATCTTGGATTTATGCCAATTTGCTTATGTCGAATTGTTTGATTTTTTTGAATTCTTCATGCCTTAAAGAATCATTCAGCTTCAAAACGCGCATGCCTGGGACAGGTCAAGTGTAGGCCAACAGTAGCCTATTGAGTACAGATTGACGGCATTAATATAGCCACTGAACTGAAAACAAGATACTACTCAAACGAGACATTGATCCAATGCTGTTTTAATGTTAGGCCAACTTCTGCGACGCTGGCCCAACATTGAACCAACATTAGATAAATGTACAATGTTTGAGAGAAAGTCCTCCTGCCCAGCAAACGCAAGACATTTGTATGACATTTATGCAATGTCAGCCCAACGTCTTCGACGTTGGTCCAACATTGCATAAAGTCATACAAATGTTTTGTGTTTACTGGGTGACAATACAAACTTGGTGGTCAAGCAGTTTCCAAATCCCCGCAGTAATACAGTCAGTTTGTTTGCAAGTAGGCGACCAAGTAGGGGCAAAAGACAAGGGCTTTGAATTATTACCTCATAGATGTCACTCAAGTATATATGAACTTGCTGTGATTTGAGAACTTGCTCTTAATGAGGCTTTGGGTATGAAACGCATATTTAGTATTATTATGGAATAGGGCCTTGGCTTACCCACGGACACTATTGCCTTCTGGGGGACCCCTGTCCCGCGAATTTTGACAGTTGACTAAACCTTTAAAACTTAGCCTATGTGTAGACACCAGAATGAATTATATAGGTGTATTTAAAAAAAATTATGAGCAAATATAGATTTTTCATGTTTGCGTGGCGCCCATCTTGGATTTCTGTACATTGTATTGCTTTGTGGGGATTCATTTCTATTTTGTTTAATTCCTCATATCTAAAAACCTGTGTAGACAACAGAATAAATTTTCTATGTCCATTCTTGAAAAGTTATGAGCAGACATATGGTTTTCATGTTAGTAGCTTCATTTCGTTCAAAGTTATGAGCAATCATGGATTTTTCAGGTGCGCCTGGCGGCCATTTTTAATTTTTGCTTTCTGTGACTTCAGGTCCAACTTTTTAAACGTCTACCCTGGTTATTTTCATAGCCACATGACCCCAGTAGGCCTACATGAATTCAAAGTCAAACTCTCTGCCTCTTTCATTGTATACGGGGTCCTCTGACAGAGCCTGGCACTCTTGCTTAGCCGAGAGATCTTTTTTGAGTGTATAATCTTTATAACAATAGTTTCATCTGTGGTAGCAGAATAAGCCACCACTGCCTTCGCTCTAATCAAGTAGCTTCAAACGTTTAACCCTTTAACCGCCGGTACCGCATATATTTGGGTTTTCATTTTTTATTAGCACATTAAGTACCACTTTTTAAACATGTTGAAGATAAAATATGACATCAAGTAGCAATATTTGAAAACAGTTGACCTCCATTTTGTCAAATCTGAATAATTTTCACTCACTTCAAGTTGTGGATCGCGTCAGCGAGACGCAACTTCAAGTGGGTGAAAATTCAGATTGAATAATTTGGCGGTTAAAGGGTTAAAGAGTGCATCCTACCTAGACCCACTAGCTCCCCTGATCTGTTCTGTGCTGCTGTGACTAGTTCATTAGTTGTTTCCTCCTGACAAATGATGTACCATTCAAAATCAGGTATGTCACATTCACTTGCATTTTCATCATTGGGATTTTAATGGTAAGATTCCATACTTGCGTCAAGATACATTAATGGGTACACAAACACACTAGCATTTTCAGAAGACGTATGCTGTATACCAAAAATATCGGTGGCTGTTTGTGAAAATATATTAATACACTACATTATATGCGACGTGCCACATCGGCACCCGACCTATGTCGGAGCTTTAGATTTTGAGTTATGGCCATGCTTTTTTAAAATAATATTTTTTAGCTAATTTTCTTTTTTAACGCTGATCGAAAATACAAATTCAAAGCTATGTATAAGTACAAAATAGTGAAGATACCCTAGTTTTATTTGTTATATAAAAAAATGATTTAATTTTAACTATTTCAACTATTTGTCAATTAAATGTAAACTGTGTAGGTCATTTTCTCAACATTTTGCGATATTTTGGGCTTAAGTTTCCAAATCTTGTTTTATCGATGATTTCCTAAGTAATTGAGATATATTGATAATTTTTGGTGCATTTGAAACATGAGCGCTGGCTCTGCAAACGCCACTTACTAAATTATTTTCTATATTTTGCGACATAGAACTGGTTTTGATATGGCACGTCACATATTACTATCTTACTATATTACCATATTAATCGATGTTACTGCAGGAATTACACGATCTGATTTCGTGTAAGTGAGCGACAATTTATACAATGCATCAGGCGCGGATCCAGAGGGGGGCACAGGGGGCGCACGCCCACCCGTTTTTGCGCCAATTTTTTTTTAAAAAATCTCTAAATTGGCCTAAAAATGCCTAACAACTCGCCTCCGAGCCATGCACCTGCGCCCCCTCCTTTTTCAAACTTCATTTAACTTTGGACTATAGCGAATAAGGTGGAGAAAGAAAGCACATCGTGTTCGATGTAGGACAACAAAAATATGGTAGGCCTTTATTAGCTCGCTCTCGTTGCGCGCGCGTTGCCCTGCCGATGTCACTGCCTGCCGTGCGGTTTCGAATCCCGCTTGGTGCAGGATTTTCAGAGAATATCATGTTTCTCCCCTATCAATTTTGGGACATTGTTAAGATGGTGTGTCCTTGGGTAAGACATTTCACCCTCAAATGCTTCACTTGACTCAGGTGAAAATGAGTAGGGCCTACCTGGTAAGACAGAGGTGGAAATGTGTACGATAAGTTCAATGCGCCGAAACGGCTGCAGGACTGTATGCTACCCGGGGAGTTGAAATGGCACATGAATGAACAGGTCCAGCGACCAGGGGGTAAAATGTAAAGTCCGATGATTGGTCTTCAGACCTGATATCAGACTTTTAGAAGCGTGTTTGAATAATATGTCTACCCTTTCTGAGCAATCTGGAGTGTTAGTGTACCATCACCATGGAGACGTACGTGATCCATCCCGTACGCTAATTGTTATATAGAAGAGAATATGGAAAAAGTGAATGAAAAGGAGAAAGGAGTTGAAGAAAAATGACAAGAAAGATGAGCAGGAAGGAAGAAGAAAAAGAGGAGAAAGGAAGAGGAAAGGTGGTTGAAGGAAAAATGAAGGCAGGAGAAGAGGAAGAAGAGAAAGAACAGGAAGACGAGAAGGGAACGAATAAGAGAAGAAGATACTAGAAATATGCGAAAAGACTGGTGGGAAAAAGGAGAAGAGAGATGGAGGAGAATGAAGTAAGGACGAAGAGATGAAGGAGAAGGAACCAAAGACAGAAAGAGAGAGGAGGAAGAAAAGGAAGAAGAGGAAGAAAATATAGAAAAAATGAATGAAAAGGAAGAAAGAAGGAGGAAGAAAAAAAGACGAGAAGAATAAGGAGAAGGGAACAGGAAAAGTGGATGAGAGAGAAAGGAAGAGGAATAAGAGGAATAGATGAAAGGAGAAGAGAAAGAAGAAGAGGAAGATGAGAAGGGGATGAATCAAAGGAGGATACGGAGGAATGAACAAACTACTAGAAACATGCGAAAGAGAATGATGAGAAAAAGGAGAAGGACAACGAAGTAAGGATGGAGAGAAAGAAGAAGAAAAGAAGGAGGATAACTCGAAAAGAGAAGGAAGAAGTTGAAGACAGTGATGAAGAGAATGCGGGAAGAAAGGAGTGGGAAAAGAAGAACGGAAGAGGATAAGTAAAAAGAAGGAGAAGTAATAGGAATCAGAAGGAATGAAAAAGAGCGAAGGTAGAAGAGAATAAAGAGAAAGAGCAAGATGAGAAGGAAAATAATAAAAAAGAACGAGAAACTGGAAAAAGATGAGACAGAATAGGAGAAAATAGAAGAAGAGGATAAAGAAAAATAAGAAAAGGACGGATGGACAGATATGAAGGAAGAGGGGGAAAGAACGCGGAGCAAGAGGAGAAGGAAGATGCCAGATGAGAAAGAGGGAAGAAGAACAAGGATAAAGCGAAGGAGGATAAGGAGGAGGAATTGGAGGAAAATAGGTTGGAAGACAAAGGGGAGGAGTCATTTTTTTCCTTATGCTGCTCTTTAATACTACCTCTACTATTCCGTCAGATGAGACGTAACTTTTCTCCTCCTCAACTTCCCGCTTCTTCCACTCCTCATTTTGCTTTACCCCCAACACTTCGTATTCTGCCCCCCCCCCCCCCTTCTCCCTCTTATCCATCTCAGCTTTCTCGTCCTTTAGCACCTTCTCACACTATTACTTGGCTCTTCTTTTATTCATCCACGTCATTTTCCATCTTTTTCTCTTTCTTCTCTTCTTCTCACTTTACTCTTCCCTTTATCTCCTTCCTTCTTTTCCTTCTCATCTTCTTCTTGCTTTCCCTTTTTTTCTACATTTGTCTTCCCTTCTCTTTCTTCCCCTTCTCTTCTTTTCCTTCGCCATCCTGCTCTTTCTATTTATCGTCCTGTCATATTTTTCTTCGTCGTCCTCCTCCTTCCTTCCCGCACTCCTGGTCTCCTCGTCATCATTTTTCATCTTTCTCTTATTTTTCTCCTTCTCCCCATTCTCTTCCTCCTCCTCTTGTACCTTCTGCTTCTCTAACTCCTACAGTCCCTCAGCTTCAACAGGCAAAATCGGCTGAGAGAAACTTAAAACGTTATGTGCTTTAAACCAGTTAACCAAGTCTAGATATGCACACACAAATATATATCTGGGGCAAGTTGATCCACGGTGGGGTAAGTTGAGCCGTGGCACGTCTTGCCCCAACCTGTGTAGATCAACTTGCCCCATCATGACCCAGGCATGCCCACAGTGAATGTAAAAAAATCTATAAATCTAATTTTAAAAACAGTTTGACATGCTAAAAGGCCAATTGATAACCTGTGTGGTGTCAACGTTTCAGTGTTGAATATTGTCACAATCAAATGCTAAAGACACTTCTGTACATCACATAAGGGTCAAATTTGTTGACAAATCTCTTCCAAGTCCCAAGTGATACAAATCATTGTTTTCTTGTATTTATTAAGAAGATATATAGGCCTAGGGACCTACTACTATTATGTGCTTTAATATATTGGGCTATTATATAATGTCATTTTTTACACTATATCACATTCTATAATAATATATTATATTCCCATTGGGGTATGATGAGCCATGTCGAGTGGTGTTAGTTGATCCACATTCTGTAATAATATATTTTACCTACTGGGGTAAGATGAGCCATGAATGGGGTTAATTGAGCCGGTTTATCAACTTCCCTATCTTATTTGGCTCAACTTACCCCACAACAGCCATATTGTAGAATGTAAAATTTTGTGACATTTCAAGGATCCAAGTTGAAGTGTTGCATTGATATAAGCTATCTTTATGTATCTGACTGCCTAACCCTATAGCAAGAATTTACAGAATCCTTATTGCTTCTGTAATATTAATGCAAACATTATAATATCTGAATTCTACTGACTACAGCGAAAAATGCATTTTTGAAACACAAAACTCCCTACCTGCAAAATAATCTGTGCTCATAACGTGGCAATGTAAGTAATACCATAGTTAATCACCAGGTGGTGTTGAAAGTTTCTTAAAATCCCATGTGTAGAAACGCGAGGGGATAGAAATAACCATGGGGCTCAGCTAGCCCGACTCTCCCCTACACAACCTTCGACCCTTGACCCACAACCCCCTCGTCGGCCCCGACCCACAAACCCTCGACCCTTGACCCACAACAACAAAAATATACTTAATATCCCATTAGGGCCCATATGGTATTAACCAAATTTTTCTACTTCAAGTAGGCCTTATCCTAATCGGGACGATTCAAGTTCCTAAGTTCGGAAGTCCCCACGTTCCCGGAAATTTAAGTAAAAAGGCATGCTAGGCAATGCTGTCATCTGGTGAGTGGCCTACCATTTAATCCCCCCTAGCGAGAAACGTCTATTTAGCACCTGCGCGTGCACGTGCTTGTTCCCCTGGCAATAACTTGTATCACAACAATAAGCAGGATCTAACAGTAACATCCACAAAAGGGGACAAATTAATCCATTCTCCGGCAAGACCCTTCTCACGAATTACATTTGGTGAAAACTAGACATAACAGAAAGTGAAATGTCGCGGTCAGAAGGATCGCAGAAAACTGCGGAGCACATCGAAAGTATAAAATGCAAGATTCAACTGCTTGGTAAGTTGAATTTCAATATTTCATCAATTCATGTCTACTATAGTCTACTCTATACTACACTGTCTAGTATAGGCCTACTACTAGTACTATACCCAAACTGGCCAAAGTCACATTAAAAGTGATCAACCGGGATCGCATGTTTTTCGCTGATTTCTCGGTCAATTGTCAACCGATTTTCATGAAATTTTGTAACAATCATATCTCAACAGAATCCCAATAATAGACGCAATATCCCTGGAAATTTCGTAAAATTATATATCGTATTTCAAAAGTTAGACCATTTGACATGTAATAAATTGAAATTACGACGTCCCTCTATAAACCCATTAAACTAATTCTAGAATTTTATTACATGTCAAATGGTCTAACTTTTGAAATATTAAATATAATTTTGCGAATTTTTTACCGCTGTTAGGATTTAAATAGGAAATGGCCTCTGCAAAATTTCAAGAAAATCGGCTCAGAATTGACGGAGAAATCGCCGAAAATCATGCGATTCTGGTTAATTTGACGGCGATTAGGCTGGTCTATACCATAGTCTAAGTTATAGTTATAGTTTTTGCCATTTAAAAAATATTTACTAGCTTAAATTATTTTTTTTTACTTCTATTCAACTCACTAACATGTCCAGCGATCTCCAGGTAGGGGGCCTATAATTTTTGTTTGAAAATTATTTTAACTTAGGAGATCCTTTCTTTGTTATGACTTATGAAGTTATGTATAAGGTTTTTCGCGAATTTCACTTACTATCTCCCACCGCTCTAATGATGAATGACTTGCACCTGTCATTATACATGACAAAGAAAGGATCAGACGATGTAAAGTATTTTTTGCTGAAAAAACGGCTGAAATAGGCGCCGGATAACTTGGCAAGTTGAATGAAGTTGAAAAAAATAAAATTTAGTCACCAAATATTTTTTAAATGGCAAAAAACGTGGTTCGCGATATTGGGCGTATGACCTATAGGCCCCTATACTATGGTATAGTATAGTCTGTCCAACGGTGGAGGATGGTCCAAAATGAAAGTTGGCTTTTCGGTATCCAGTCAGTCAATTCTCGATGGAATGTCAGGAATTTTGTAACCATTATTATCTGGTCATTTGGCAACAACCCTGAAAATTTCGCGAAATTCCATTTAGTATTTCAAAAGTTAGACCATTTGACATGTAACGCACATCTGAGAATAAAACGGAATGGAAGTTAATGAGTTTATACATGTTATAGAGGAGCGTCATAAATAGACATTTACTACATGTCAAATGGTCTAACTTTTGAACTAGACTCTATATAATATTTTTCCACGAAATTTTCGGGATCGATGCCAAATGATTAGAAAATAGGGTTTACAAAATTTCATGAACATCGCTTGAGAATTGACTGACTGGATACCGAAAAGCTAACTTTCATTTTGGACAATCCTCCACCTTCGGACAGACTATAGTACTCGCCGTCAAAATCATGAAAATGATCAACCAGGATCGCATATTTTTCGGCGATTTCTCCGTCAATTTTGTACCAATTTCCTTGAAATTTTGCAGAGGCCATTTTCTATTAAAATCCTAACAGGGGTAAAAATTTCGCAAAATAATATTTTATATTTCAAAATTTAGACCATTTGCCATGTAATAAAATTCTAGAATTAGACTATTAGTTTAATGGAGTTATAGAGGATATCGCTAGATTACAACGCGTTCAGAACTGCCTTGCAAGAGTGGTAACCAAAGCCCCACGTTTTAGTCGTTCCGTTCCTATTCTAAAACGATTACATTGGTTTCCTGTCAAGGTTCGCATTCATTTTAAAATATGCACAATAAAGACAATCAACCTGCATATCTGGCCGATATACTTGTTTGTCCCAAATCAAAAATGATCAAAATATCTACGCTCAACAAAGATCCATAGATTTGTTGTTCCTCGTATAAAAACTAAGACTGGGTCTTGAGCTTTCACTATATCTGGCCCAGCCTTGTAGAACGCCCTGCCAGTGCCAATACGTAGGCTTCTCATTAAAAAATCACATGTCCATTTTTCTTTGCATAAAATGTACAATGTTGGAAAAACACTAAAAAAACGCTATTCCCCCCTCGTTCCGCCAAAATTTTGATATTCTCCTGCATTGATAAAACATCTAACGATGTAGTAATATGTTGAATATACTTAGAATAAGCTATTTACACCCATGTTGTACTTTAAAATTGTATATTTCTTTGTAATTATATAAATAGCTTTGAATATTTTGAAGAGCCAATTTTTTATACTGGACAACAGGGCAGGTAAACTGTGATTTTTGTCTGCCCTGGTGACTTTTAACTGGACCTGGAAGTGGTACGTAGGGCTAAAACTATGAAAACTTTACCCGACCACCCGGGCAGCTGATGTGTACAGTTTATCTGACCTGGGCCTTTTCAACCTGACTTGGGCGGCCTGTTGGACGTTAATGTCAATGGCTGAATGTTTGTGATATGTGTTTTCGGAAATTAAAGCTACTGTTGAATACTAGGCCTACACCAAGACTTTTGGCTGATGCAGATGGATTTGTGTCTTGACCTTTAGTTAAGCATGGAAAATTATTTAAGAATTTGTTTGCTAAGTTTGGTCCCAATGAGAAGATATTCTGTCTTACTAGAATTAGGCTTCAGTTTAGACCCTGTCATCCAGGCCGACACGGCCATTACACAATGTTGCAAATTCTCAAGAAATTCCTTAGCATTAGAAACGGATAGAGACATGTAAATTTGAGTATCATCGGCATAAAGATGGTGGTTTATGTCAAAACTGGAGATGATAGGTGTAGTGTATAGGGTAAAAAATACCAGTGTCACTGACAGTGTTGAACTTTACATTATAAGTTTATCCAGTACTGCCACTGGCACTGTCACTGCAGATGGGCCTTAACCAGGGGTGTGGCCGGACGAATGGTTGCCAACTGGTGGCTTGGTCACTCTCATTTCACCATTACTGTGAAACAAAAATTATATTACATAGTGACATAACGTCTACCGAATCATGGTTTTGTTTGAAATCGTTCTTGGATCATGTCTTCATCTTCCCCCAACATCAAATTTGGTGGATTTGTAAGTTAGACCATTTGGCATCACACCATGTTTTTGCTACTTGAAAGTGTGTGATATGATAAAATATAAAAGCTGTTATGTATTTAATAGTCTGTATAAAATTGCAGTACTATTTATATTTGGAATACAGTTTTCTTATTCTTCGTCTTCTCTGTATCAATTTATTTAAGCTCCTTAGCCTTCCAGTGGGAAGCTTAACTCTAAAAAAGAGGACAATAAGAAGCGGGTTCCATCTGAGCAGCACTAAAAGAGTAAGAATGTGATTGTCCATACAGACAATCGATACCTTTGCAAACATTCTATGTGTTTGTTTGTCCATGATGATTTCTGTTTGTTTTTAGACACTCAGAATCCCTTTATTATGACCGGGAAGAATTTTCCATTTCAAAGGTCATTATTGATTATGTTACATAACATTTTTATTGTGTCTTCTTTTAACAGAGGGTGACAAAAAAGCTTACTATGAACAATCACAACTTAAGATGCAAGAAAACCAGAAACTTATTAAAGATTTAAGACAGAAAAACAAGGAACTAAATCAAAGAAGAGCAGATAAGTTGAAGGTTTGTACAGCAGCGTATTGTACGTCATTGTACATAGTCAGTTGTTACATGACAGAAAAGTGGTAGGCATATTTAAAACAAGAGCTGGAATCTGCTAGAAATAAGATAACATTACTCTTTCATTTGAGTGAATACACTAATTATCAATCTGTTGACGAGAACATTATTTTCGTTAGTTTTTGTAATTTAATGTTAGAATGCATGTGTACCAAAAAGTAAATATTCAAAATCGGTAATCAATTGAAGCTTTTACCATGTTATGTGTGAATAAAAGTTATATATTTTCTTTGTTGATAGGGAGATGAAAAGGTAGTCTCTGGGGCACTGGAGAAAAACAAGACGCTTCAGAATGCACTGAAAAATAAAAGCGGAGTGGTGAGTGATACATTATTATTAAACAAAATCAGCTTATTTGAGCATGCTGAGGGTTATTTGGGCCAAGTTTTTTTTAGGCTGCTTCTAATGGTTGCATGGTCAAATTGCATGAGGGTCTACTTGAAATATTACATCCTATATTGTTTTAATATATTTTGGTTCCAATCCAAGAGTATGTTTTTGTGGGTACCAGTAATGTGGGCAAAGAAGAGTTAAAATATTGATAAAATAGGAAATACCAGTCAATCTAATTATTTTAATGGATTGGCAAAGCATTACTGAATATCTGGTGATTTTCGCGTGTTTAATATTTTGTGAATTTCTGATTTTGGGTTTTTTTCACAAAGTTTAAAATTCGTGCATTTTCATTTTTCCTAAATAGTGTTATTATAACAATAATTTTTGTGAGATTTTTGAATGCGTGAATTTGTCCTCCTTGCGAAATTCACGAAAAATTCAAACATTGCGAATATTACAAGATCTACAGTACTTAGGCCTATCTTGCTAAACGCTACACCATTTTGACAAATTTCTAATCAAACTTTATCAATTAACATTGATATTGCCTTGTTTTTTCCCTAAATGCTGTTAAAATGATTTGTGAAATATTTCATCATTTATGATAGAAAAAACTGCATAATCTGGTATTTGGTTGGAAATCACTACACAAAATTTTCAGAGCAATTTGAACTCTGCCATGGCTGCAATTAATCTAGGTAATTATGTTTTAGGAAGCTATCCAATACCTGGATGAAAAATGCTGTGATATCCGTAACAAACGAAATGCTCTGAGACATGCAACATCTAAAAAGCAGAAAAAACTGGAGGAGTTGCAGACGCAGCATCAGCAAATGCAAAAAGATGAATCAGATGCTCAAGAAACAGCCAGTGGTGACTCTGAGGAAGCCAAGGTGAGCCTACAATTGTCTCTTTATTACCCGCTTGTGATACTGGATGAGTAGCTTAGACTGGCATTCACTCGAGAAATGCATTCACTCGAGTACATTTGCACTTGTCAGAACATTCTTCTCGTGTGATATAAATTTGAATATTGTCTGATGACAAAAAGTAAACAAATATGACTGCCACATTTTAGTCAGTTCTGACCCTTTCACTAGTACCAATAGAAGCTTCACAATGTGAAAATTTACACTCGGGGAAGTGAATTACAAAATCTACTAACCAACATTAAATTTAATTGTGCAGTGGTTGGGCAAGTGTTAAAGGCATACCGTGATGAAACAAATTTAAGGGCTCAGCTCACATGCATGCACAAGATATGATTTCCACTTGCCTCAAAAAATCCACCCTACCCGGTGAAAGGTTTAGGTGTGAAGGTCAGACTTGTATCTTGAAATTATTCTGTTATAAATCTCTTGTTTAGACACTGCGAGATTTGGAGAATAGACTCGACAAAGCCCGCTTGAAATGCAGTGAAGCAGAACACATCCAAAACACATATCATCAAATTCGAGCGCACATGGAGCAAGAACACTCCACATTTCCTACAATTCTTGACAAACTTGAACAGGATATAAAGAGGTCAGTAACTTAATGGTGTTGTGTGCTTGGGTAAAATCTCATATAGGCCTACATGGTAGTGCAAAGTAATATCACATTATATTTTCAATTTCGCACCTGTTCCATTTGTGGTTATAGCATCAGATGGTGGATGAACAGCGTTTTAACTAAGGTTTCTCCTGTATTTGGTAACCACCTACAATGTATAAACCAGAATAATGTGAAAATAGGGTGGTTATACTACTATTTTATTTTTATAAACACAAGAATTATACTTTTAGCCTGTAGATCACTATTAACCTGTGATCGGCATTTAGTTATCTTATCAGTCCAGCAACTGAATGGCTTCGTGCAATAACCTGTTAAGTGCATGTTTTATAGTTTTGAGGAAAAACAACATTAAAAGTTCAGGTTAAACATTTTTTTCCTATCAGGAGCTTCTGAGTGAAATAAGCTAGTTCAAATGGTAAAAGTAATTTTAGTAATCATATCTAAGACTCCCAGCATGCCTTGGGCACATTTTTAAAGTTTGTTAACTAGTATTTGCCAATAGTGTTCAAATTCAATATCACAATATTTTATGGTGAATGCCATTAATTACCATCTTATTGCTTTATGCAAATTTTTTCAAAAAAATCATGGTTATCGATTAGATATCTGTGAAACAGTTACTTCACAACCATTTATCTGAATACTTTTGCACATTTAAAATTAAAATCGTTGATATTTGTAAAATTATGTTAAGGGTGCTGGTTGTGAAAACTTTTATTAATTTGGGAGACCATGTTAAGTGAGCTTACAGATACAATTTGCTGCAATTGTTATGTCTACTTACCATACATATTATTTAGTAATATTTACTGTTATATATGCACTTGACAGTTCCTACCCATCTGCCCGTTGGCACCGAAGTGGTATTGTTGTCCCCCTTGTGCGCCGCCGCAGTCTCCGCCGCCGCCACACCAGCCTTTTGGCTACTACACCAACATGGTGCAACAGATTGAATTCATAATTCCCGCCCCGGTTTCTTTTTTACCTAAGGTCAAGGTCAAAGGTCAGGGTCAAAGATTAAAAAATTCTTGTTATCACAATAACTTGAAAAATAATTATTGAAGCTCTCCATTTTGTTATGTGAAGTTATCCATGAATATGGAGATGACCTGATTAGATTTTCAGCTTTCCACCGATAATCTATTGTCATTGTCTGCTTCCATGTGAGACCAAAAACGAGGCTATGATGGCCATTTTGGGTTTTAAATGCTTAGAAACCTGGCATATATAGGTTTTCGGGGTCTGCGAGTCTATTGGCATTGCCCGTTTTCATGTGCAATCCAAACAAAGGCTATAACCATTTTGTTTTTATCATTGATCTTTGATTATTAGCATATTGTGTTGAAAGCAGTTGTGTCAGATTTATTCACAGCATCAGCCGAGAGGTGTTTGAGTACTTGAATGCTTTATAATTTTATAAGATTTTTTTACACAATAATCTTCCCTACTTCAGCACCTCAAATCCGTTGTAATCAGCAAGAACCTGTTAATGGCACTTAACAGGTTATTTCATGGAACCCTTTAACTACTTTCACATCTACAACAAACTGCCATTGAAACTGTATTTAAAAGGGGAAAATCATTATCCCTACATACCAGTATTAATATTCTGTATGACTATCAGACTACCCGTAACATATATAATCTATTGTCCATGCTACATGTACTACAATAAATCTATATTTTTCAGTTTAAAAAAGGAAAAGGCGGAGCTTGAATTAATGCGCAATGATGCTACTGTTGCGCGTGACTTAGCCAAAGCCGAACTGGAACAACAAGAGAAAGAAATATATACAGAGAAACACAAGCGAGAGGAAGAGTTACAACAAATGAGAAAAGAGGCAGAGGAAACACGTCTGCAGCAGGAGAAAATGGAACGTAGAAATGTGAGACATTTATACTTTACTACCAATGAACCTTATACACAAAAATATAAATTGTAGAAATGATGTGCAGTAATTATTTGTATGCACCGGGTACTTAATATTCTCATTCGTAGAGGCACTTGAAGTTTTGAATGCAAATGTGGAAGTTAAAACGCAAATGACATGACCGATAGTTTTAGCTACTAATAATAAATGTCCATCAATTTCTATCACAACTTGTCAGCCTTGGTGCTCATGAGGAAAATTGTAGAACTTGGGGGGTAAAACAGCCTGCAGCAGCATTTGGCATATTTTGCCCATCATTCCCTTGATACAACAGCTGGTGCTTGGCAAATTCCTTTAAAAATGTGTAATCATATCTAATTATCCCATAGTCATTGTGTTACTTTATGGCAATATTTAAAATTCATGCACCACATTTTTAACCCCATATTACCAAGTAATGTAATTATTCTAATAAACGCCCATATTTCAATAAACTGATAAACGCTCACCCTGATTTGAAAATAAAACTCACAATCATGTACACGATACGATCATTTGAAAATAACTCTAATAAGCGCACATCTCCTGTAAATTCGGGGGGGGGGGGGGGGAGAGAATTACCGCGGAAATTAACGCTCATGGCATTTATTAGAATAAAGACTGGTATAGCATGTTTACTGGGAAATTGCACTGTTTGCATTATTTTTTTCTGAAGTTATATTTTTGTCTGATTTTTGTTGATACGAAGGCTGCCAGAGCTGGATCAATGCAACAAGAAGACACACAGACCAGCCAACAACAAGCTATTAACATTGAAGAGGAACACCAGAAGATAACAGAATATGAAGACATGTTCAAAGTGATCAAAGAAGCTACTGGAGTTTCAGATACTCAGGTAAGTCAGATTAAAAATCAGATGATCAGATAAATCCGATTGAAAATTAGATACTCAGATAAGTCAAATTCAAAAACAGATACTCAGGTAAGTCAAGTTCAAAATCAGAAATCACACTCTCAAATACCGGTAGGCCTAAGTCAGATCGCAATGAGATATTCAGGTACAGTAGGTATTAACAATCCAATAATCAGGTAGACCAGATCAACAAACAGATACTCATGTAGACCAGATTAACAATCAGATACTCAGGTAGGCCAGATTAACAATCAGATACTCAGGTAGGCCAGATTAACAATCAGATACTCAGGTAGGCCAGATTAACAATCAGGTACTCGGGTAGACCAGATTAGCAATCAGATACTCAGGTAGGCCAGATTAGCAATCAGATACTCAGGTAGGCCAGATTAACGATCAGATACTCAGGTAGGCCAAATTAACAATCAGATACTCAGGTAGGCCAGATTAACAATCAGATACTCAGGTAGGCCAGATTAACAATCAGATACTCAGGTAGGCCAGATTAACAATCAGACACTCAGGTAGACCAGATTAACAATCAGATACTCGGGTAGACAAGATTAGCAATCAGATACTCAGGTAGGCCAGATTAACAATCAGATACTCAGGTAGGCCAGATTAACAATCAGATACTCAGGTATACCAGATTAACAATCAGATTCTCAGGTATACCAGATTAACAATCAGATACTCAGGTAGACCAGATTAACAATCAGATACTCAGGTAGGCCAGATTAACAATCAGATACTCAGGTAGGCCAGATTAACAATCAGATACTCAGGTAGGCCAGATTAGCAATCAGATACTCAGGTAGGCTAGATTAGCAATCAGATACTTAGGTAGGCCAGATTAACAATCAGATATTCAGGTAGGCCAGATTAACAATCAGATACTCAGGTAGGCCAGATTAACAATCAGATACTCAGGTAGACCAGATTAACAATCAGATACTCAGGTAGGCCAGATTAACAATCAGATACTCAGGTAGGCCAGATTAACAATCAGATACTCAGGTAGGCTAGATTAACAATCAGATACTCAGGTAGTCCAGATTAACAATCAGATACTCAGGTAGACCAGATTAACAATCAGATACTCAGGTAGGCTAGATTAGCAATCAGATACTTAGGTAGGCCAGAATAACAATCAGATACTCAGGTAGACCAGATTAACAATTAGATACTCAGGTAGGCTAGATTAGCAATCAGATACTTAGGTAGGCCTATCACTATTTGATATTTAATGTTTAGCCCTGGTCTAAAAGCTCAATATATCTTTTTCCTTTTAGGAAGTTGTCGTGCGATTTGAAAACCAAGACGCCACAGAACATCATCTTGAGGACTTGAAAAAAGTCAATGAGAGAGAAATAGTAAGATTAAGGGAAGAGAAAGAAAAAATGGAACAAGATTTTGCTGAGCAGAAGTATACTGGAGAAGCCAAAATGTCAAGGTTATTTCATCTTAATGTTTATTTTTATGTTATAAATTTATCTAAAAACTTTGTATCTTTTTTTAAAGATCATTTCCAAATTCCTGCTTTACAGTATTTACCAGTAGATAAAATTTTTGAGGAAGCCATACCCAATTTTTTGTGACATCATAAAAGTGATTATTTTACTGTGTCCCTAAACAGTAGCATTCTAGGAAGTCTGGAATGATAGTGTTAACAGTAATTATGAAAATATGCTGCATTGCAAACCTCATTTTTTTTATTCCAGTGGACAACGTGTTTTAGAAGAATTTGAAGAACACTTAGTTAAAGAAGAAGACAGACGTGACGAAATTCAAAATGATCTGGACAAAGCGAGCCATACACTTGCTAATGTCAGATCAGGTGTTGAGCACCTCACTAAAAAATTACATAACATTAAACCGGTGAGTAATAAACTGATAAATAATAACACAGACAAATCTTACATATTGAGGAAGCTACGTGTATTTGACGAAAGATTATATTGATGAACAAATATTTTGAATTATAATTAATTTACACAAAGGGAGATTTTGAACATTGTATAAACATACATGTAAGAAGAATTAAATTACCTGGTGACACACCTAAATTAATATAACGTGCTGGTAATTTCTAATATTACATTTTTTAAAACAACATTGAAGGCATGATTTACGTCACTTATCAAAATAATCTAGGAAAGTAACTATTTTCAATAAAGATAATATGATGTCATGTTTAGACATTGCTAAAATGTTATCAAACTGACATTTAAATAGAGAGGAATCTACCATTGCTGAGATTTTTAATTGCTAGTTTAATGTCATTAACATTACAAAAATCCATGTGTTAAGCTACATTTTATCTTTACTATTATTATAAATAGTATAGATATTTTTTTGAATCATCATACCTGTATACTGTGGTGACAATATATATTTGACATAACAGATATATTATTAATTTTTCAGCCATCTAGCCAAGTACAGAAAGCCCAAATTTCACCAACATCAGATGAATATGTTTTGGATCAATTGTCCATATGTGAAGAAAAGATGTTAAAATTAATGGAAGAGTTGGATAAACATAACTTGGATGAATTGAAGCAGCAAATGGAAGAAGAAGAGGTAAAATAAAAAAATCTTTTTCTCATAATCTTGTGAATAATATGTACATTTTCAACGTGAAGCAGTACAATTAATTATATGGAAGAACATGGATAACTTCTTGTATAGCCCGCTTATTTCGAGTGTTTTGAAATATATATTTTTTATCTTGACCCTTAGTGTGCAGTTGTCATTGCTATTTTCTTTGACTTTCTCCATAACAGTCAAAATATGGGTCAGTGCACATGTCACGGTGATTAGACACATACATCAATTGACTGATTTTTTTAAAGAAATTATTTCCCCTTTTGTGTAAACAGAAGGTATATTGTTTTAGATTGTAACCTTATTTAATACTTGAAAGGTAGAGGTATGGTGAAGATATAAACAAATAAAAAAAAAATAATTAAAACACAAACTTAAACAAAAAAAAGTTTGGTTTTATTAGTATAATTTGTCTTTAATAATGTTAATCACAATACTAATTTTGAGATAGTACTTATGAAAGCTTTCAACAAAGACTCATTGATCACTCTGACAATCACATAACCAGTTGAAACTAGGGCTGTCTAGTATGAGCTGGAGAGCTGATATGTCAATAATACTAATAGTTTATCAACAAAACTGGTATAGGTGTTAAACACAACAAAGAATAATTTGGTTCTGATCATAACCTCTACATACATCCTCATCTGAAACATACAATATTTTAGGAACCAACCTATCTTTTTATCTAGAAAAAGTAAAAACAGACACTAACTATTGTGCAACAAGAACATCCAGGTATACTCTCTGTATAAAACTCTCATTAACTACATAATATATATTAGACCTAAGTAATAACTGAAAAAATATTAATTAGATGTGTTTGGTTCTATATATCAGGAGATAATTGAAAAAAAATACATGGAGACATAATTTAAAGATTTATATCGTCAGGAAATGTGTAACATTGATTTGTAGGTTCAATAATCTGTATAGAAGCACATAATTTAACTTAACTAGATACTCTATTCTGTTCATGCATATTAGGAACGAATAACCACAGTAGAGTGCACTGAACATGCCCAACTGATAGTTATTAATAACCATTACAACACTGAAATATTTTTCATCATTAATGTGTTTGCTCTTTCCGCTTCATTTGTAAACCTGAATGTTATGGGTCTACGGCCATTATACTTTTTAATTCTTTCAGTGCGGGATGGACTTTAGAGTTAGACATTGGAAGCTAAAGTCTATAGGCACCAGATTCTGAAGTCTTTAAGTCCGTCTCCACGCTGGAAGGGTTTATTATTATTTGTTGACTTCAAAAAATGTTATACATATTAGACGCAGTAGGTTATTACTAAGTTGGAATACAATTTTCATTAAAAAATCATTGGTTATCTGCATGAGAGATCTATAGGCCTGTTTCAAATATTGACATTCTGTTCCCATATTTCCAATGGTTCTAAAGAGTAAACTTTCCATGTTTGCTGTTTTCTATAAAGCTATAAATACTATATATAGCAAACTTTGTAGATTTGATTTTGAAAACATTTAAGGGCGGCATGTTGTTAAAATGATTTAGATTAGTAGTAGAAAAAATATTAAACGGTGTGTGGTGTTTGGTGTCCCCGCCAAATACCTGTCAGCGGTCATTTACTTCCTGACCACCTGTAATACAAAACACATTGTAGGAAAAATATATGTAATAGGTCAAATAAAACATTTATACATACCGAGAACACATGCTTCTCAAATCGAAGACAACTGACCACGCAGGTGTCTATCTGACCCCACCCTCCCTCTCTATGTCATGTTGGGGAGTTCTGTAAACTCGAAACAAGCCTGTCAGCCAAAAAGACGAGCTTGCAGTGTATGGTCACCGTTGGGACACTTTGCAGTGTGGATAGTGTAACTTAGAAAATATGTAAAGGTGTAAGATTTGTATAGTTTAAACATATTTTATTGTCCAATTGAAGCAATACAAGATTGTAATACTTGGCTTCGATTGTAATACATGGTTTCTCGGTGTAAGATTTGTATAATGACTTCGTGAATTTATAGTTGACATGTTTATTGTTTTCCAGTTCCATAAATTAGCAGAGAGTCGTGTGCCTGCTAATAATACCAGAGTTCCTATTCAACCATCAAATAAGGAAGCCATGTATGAAGGTGAGATATCTAAACAATTTTATAACATGGTAAGTATTTTTACGTATTTCGTAGGATACAGTATACTATACTAGGAATGTGGGTGAGCACACAATGTGTACTCAACGAATCATGACGACCCACCTACTTTAAATTACTGGCAATAGTGTTACCCCTCAACTATTGGGGACTATCTGACTGGAAGATAGCAGAGCTAACCAGTGTTTCATCTAGGATTCCGAAAGGGCAAAGCGCCACCTATCATTGGGAGCACTTAATCATGCACCCGGTTCAGGCATTTTCAATACCCTCCTCCCCCCTTTAATACTATCAGAAGAACCTATAAATATCAATTAGTACTGTCATGTGAACTGCGCCAGTGATGACCACTATTCACATATCCATCAGGTGTGAAGACACGACACCAGCGTTATCAATGTGTTTTTACTAAGGTTTAATCACTTTGGTCTGTGTGAGGTTAGGGCAACGTGACAATAGTTCAAAGGGACATGGTGCCGTCTAGTTATTTTATTGAAGGGCAATACGGTGCTTAGGAAAAGAAGCAGGGTGCAGCGCCATGTTAGAAATGGCTAGATGTAAGACTGCTATCATGTCAGCATCTGTACACAATTAAGTTTTTATTCACAGGTTGTGTTGTTTCTAATGTATTACAAAATTCCTTAACTGACCGTAAAAGCGTGATGTTAATAAACAATTTTCAAAAGTTTATTTATTCACTACATACACTGGGATGCTGTGTATTGGCCAAAAATAGTGATACCTACATGTATACTACTGTATACACATCCAATTTATGGTGGTACACAGACATATTGCACACTCAACTAAACATTAAATATTCAATTTAAATAGTAGTTATTTTTATAAAGAAATGTCATCATTTGCTTGCTGTATTCACTTAGACTCGGATGACAGTGGAGAAGATGAAGACATTATGACACGCGGGAATATCAAAAGACAGTCTCAGCTACTGATGGAGAGTAAGAACAAGAGAAGACGAGACAGGAAAAAGAAGAAGGCAAAATAATATGCATATAGGTCATGAGTGTTTAAATTGTATTTAACATGTTGAATGAGAATGGACAAATGAAAGTTATTGTTTTACATTTGTTCACCAACCAATAATGAAAATTGGACATTAATAGTAAGTATATCATAATTACAGGCTGATGGTAGCCATTATTTATTTTATGAAGTCTTGAAGTGTTAAATAGTTTTTTTCTTTACGTGATACAGATATAAATAATAATCTTGTATCACTGAAAATGTCACATCTAAATAATATGTTTCTTAATGATAAAGGTAAGAAATTTTAACAAAAGGTTTATTTGAAATTAAAATTCATAGAAATATTCTACCTTGTTGATTTATTAAAACAAATCTTTTTTTAGTAGGATATATGTGAGGATACTGTACTATTAAATGTTTGTTATTGCTGTATTACACAGTGAATATAGTAAAAAAAATAAAACAAATGAGCAATACTTTTTTATTATTTGTGAACAATCGCTCTTGCAAAATTATGATTTGCCTGTAGATATCACAGAAGAGGCTTGATCTTTCATTTGCTCGATTGTTAGTTTAAGTTCTTGACTAGAAGTTAGCAGGTGATCACATTGTAATTTGAGTTTATCTGGTGCACATCGAAGTGTCTCTGAGATATTTATAAATTGTACAGCTTGTTTGTACATGCCTTCCACTAGATCATCAGCGGCTTCAGATTCAGCTAAAACGTTAGTGTGTTTACGTTCTCCTTGTTCAGATCCAGGTGAGGAATCGTATGAGAATGATTCATACATTAAACCAGGTGTAGAGTCGCCGCCTGAAAATAAAGGAAATATTGTAGCAATACGCTAAATCTTACACCTCCAAATAAATGTATAATGTGTATACATGTATTACTAAATAGGCATATTACTCGCCAAATTCGAACTCAAACTTTATATCTACATAGTTGAAGAATAAAATTAAGTACTACAGTATTAGACTAGTCAATTTGAAGTCACTTGTCTATCTTATCCAAGTTTCAAACTCTTCGGTTTTATGTTTCCCAATACACAGAAAAAAAACATTTGTGGCAGACAAAGATTTGATAATTGTTTATAGGTCAGAAAAGCTTTTTTAACAGAAAAAAATAGCTTATACTTCGGGAAATATGAGGGAGCGGAAGTCACTAAATCATAAAATCTAAGATGACCGCTATTTCTTAAAAAAATGCCGGCCACCATGATATGACGTGATAAAAAAAATTTCAGGGTCTATTCTTCCCTGAACTCCCACATTTTGTTTTACAGTAATGGTCTAGTTATCTAGCACAGTTTGCCATGTATATATTACAGATAAAGTGCTCCCCCACTGTATACCCCCAGGTTATAAGCCAACCCCACCTACTGCCAAGTGAAGTGTTAAATCCCACGGAGCAAAGCCAGGCGCGGTCTGAAGTCACTTTTATCAATTCCCCCCCCCCCTCCCCCCATCATATTGGAAACAGGCCTAATTTATCCTTCAGCAGATATCGTGACTGTTAAATAAACACTGTTGATGATCAGCGATGGCCACCTGTACTGCAGCTCATTGCTCACACACGACAGGCGTTCACAAGTTTGGGAAATCGTGACTTGAGATAAAACAATGTGTAGGGGGAGCGGTTAATTATTGGTGAATGTTTAATCAATAGAAACAAATGTTTATATTAGCTAGCAATAGCAATTAGCAAAATGGCGGCCGTTTATACTTATTATAACTGCTCGTTTCTATTTGTTTATATTTTCTGCGTAGGGGGGTAGGGCGGCATGCAAAATAATTCCACAAAGTTCTAGAAGTTGGCCTTTGTCAGAAGTTAGAACATTTGACATTTCATTTCAGGCGACATTTTTTATTATTTGGGGCCCAGGGTCCCATCCCACTTAAAATTAAGATTATCTTAACGTTCTCTCATTTCCCATCTTCAGGGTAGTTGCCACATCACTAGAAAATAGCGAAAATCATTCACCAAGGTTATTATGGATCTAGTTAGAAGGATATCGCCCTCCACTTTGTTTCGGGTTGAATAGCAGCATGTATCAGAAACTAAGATATAAGCCTGGGTTGATTCATAATGAGTTGATTCATAAACAGTCAATACGTTAGGTAAACTCAATTAAAATGGATTTCAAAGGCGTTTAATACAAGAATTCGCATCAAATTTTTGTATTAAATATTACACTTGAGGCCATAATGCCATAATATTGGGAGCTAGATAAAAACACTTTCTTCACCTGTAATTTATACATATCAATAAAAAAATTGCGTTAAACATCCTCCATATTAAAATGACGTGTCCCATTTTAAGATGACGATATTTCCAGCTGAATGAGTTGACTAATTTTTCTACTAGTTGTCATTTTATTCACATATTATCGTCCTCCATTCAGCGACGTTTTTATGGATTTACAGATTTTTTGTAAATATACCCATGAACAAATATTTTTTAATGTAATTGTGAATGATGTTGTATTTGTATATATATAATAAAAATAACAGAAAATAAATTATTAGAATAAAAAAGTCAGCTAGACTATCAGATATATCTAATTTGTGAAAGGAATTTATTCAAATTGTTATTCATGTTTGGCTATTTTTTAGGTGTAAAACTTTGTAAATTTAATGTTTTTCATAATCCATCTAGCATGTCTAGTAGCTACCAACATTATGACAGAATTAGGTTTCAGATATGGGATGCTTGCTAACACATTGTGGAGGCTGGCTTTTTCTAACTAATGTGAATCTGATTATAGTATAGGTATACCCTAGGCCCTATAGCATTGAATCAGAACGGCAGAACTAACTTTTATGAAACCACTACAAAGTAAACATTGGCACTGCCACTTGCCTAATAAACATGATAAATCTACCAACAATCGTTTCTCATGATCCAATGAACTTATGAAGGGTTGTTTGCTAATGCCGGTGTCAAGAAAAAATAGGCATGGGGTAAATATTAGACATTCGCAATTTGCAGCATTGAGGTCACAACTTTTGGACTTTTTTTAATTTAGCTCAGACTTTGATCTAGCACAGTATTTTCTTTGCTCAGTGACCACCACTGTGGAATGTTGTCAAATATTTATTTTAGCATCAATTATAACAAAAGGGTAAGCATAATTTTATTAGACAATTTTAAAATTGATGTGATGTACCTTTTTCCCCCTACTGCTGACATGCTAAAAGTAAAAGAAATATTTGACCACATTCCACAGTTTTCACTGAGCAAGAAAAATGCTGTGCTAGATCAACATCTCAGTTAATTATAAAAACGTCCGAAAGCTGTGACCTTAAATAATTTTGCAAATTCCGGCAGTGATACAGAAACCAAAACATCACCCAGACACTTGAACTTTTTGCAGCAGCTGAATAAAACCATTGAGATGTGCTATCTGTAGATACTAGGTTTCAAGATACATCGGGGCACCCAATGAGTAGCTAGCAATTACTCCCCTACACTAGGTGGGTTGGTTTAAATAGATGAATAACCATGAATAACACGAAATAACTGTTAATAGCATTTATAATTGTTTTGAAAGACAAGAATAACATTTTCATTGATGAGTGCGATCGTTATGCTGCTTGAATTATAATAACATAGGCTTTATTAATCTGCGAAATGTGTTTTAGTCGATGTTATTTCGGCAACGTTGCAGTTTACATGTTTCCATAACGTCTCACCAGGTGTCGCCGTCTACAGAGATAATTATCGATTGGTCACTAGGTGTCGCATACACCTCTACGTCGCCTGTCAAGCACCCAATAAGGCCCGCTTTCCATGTGAGCAGAAACGCGCGCGTGTCTGCCTACTAAAAAGTCATTTTAATACAAACAATGTGTACCATTTGCATGAACGCGTTTCAGCGCGCGTGCTAAACGCGCGCGGGAAAAAAAGTCGATTCAGGATCGATTGAAACGCGCGCGTCTTGCCACTCGCGCGCGATCGAAGAGTCATCCAGCCAGTGTGACGTCGCAGTGGGGTATTTTCCGTGTATTGTGCTCCATGAAACCACTCCATGTGTAGTGAACAGATTGAAGTTCGACGTTAGAACAGAATGTCACTTGGAAAGGATCTACACGGATCCTGTGCACGCTATGGGCGTGATTAGAGTAGTAGTATAGACGTTTTAATAGCAAATACGCTCCTCTATTTTGTGAAAAAAAAAGTGTATTCTTTAAGCTGATTGACAGGTATAGTGAGAGGGTGGGCTTTGAGTCGTATATTCACGGACGAGATTTGCTAGAATTTTCTCGCTTCCCAGCATGTATGATTCATTAGGTCACAATAGATGTATGTATTTTTGTGTGCTTGCGCAAGTTTAGTTCAACACTGCTTCAATGCTGGATCAACATCGCGAGAGTGCCCATTGGAAGTAGGCCTATCTGTGAAACGCACTCGGTGAAAACAAGGTTATATAACACCCCCTCCCCCATACTTTATTCTGTGCCAACATTAAAACAGCCTTTTTACAACGTGTCGTGTTTGCTGGAATGTGCCAGCGGTGATTAAAGAGACAAAATGTGTAGTCCCCTACTTAGTAAATGTGTTAGATAGGCCTGCACGCAACAAATTGTTATTGTCCTCCTTGCTGTGGTCTTGCACAAGCATAACATCGCACAGGTGAGTTGTAAAACAGGAACAATGATCAAAACATCTACGTGTCATTCCTCAATCAGGCTATTGGTGCTAAATAGTCCCCTTCGTTTAAATGAGCACATACCGGACGATGATTGCATAGTGGTCAGGCACTTCAATTAACTAAAATAGTTTTATTTCGCTGCAGAAAAACTAATATGACCTATTTCTATTCCGCGGTAGCATGTTGATCACATAGGCCCTACCGCTTAAATACTGTGGTATAACAGGATCATCATGTATACGGCGGTGTAACAGGATCGTTATCGCGCGGATTAGCAGAATACACAATCATTAATACTGCGGTATAACAAGATCATTATAGGCCTAACGCGGTATAACAAGATCGTCAAAAAATAAGCCTGCCGCGGTATAACAAAATCGTCATATAGCGTGGTATAACAGAATCAGCCTAGGGCCTATACCGCGGATCTTTCCTTTTAATTTCATTTTGAGCAGTAGCAGTCAAAAGGTTAATCAACATTCGGAAGTATTGATGGTGTTTTAGGCATCGAACTGTAGCTCCCTCTCCAGATGATAATAGGCACCTTTTTCTTCTCTCCTCCTCAAAATTTCGTGCACCCAGAATCTATGTTCTCTCTTCTCTTGGCTGGCCCTAACTATCTGCATTATGCGATGGCGATTCCGCTGCATTCTATACTTATAACAGAGTAGAATTTGCATATTTCCAGTTGCCATTTTAAAGCTTGCGGAAATGACGTCATGCCATGTGGAATTCCACTGGAACCATCAGCACGCTCGCTGAAACGCGCTATATGCAAACACTCCCAGTTTAATGTCTGTGCGCGTTTCCTCGCGCGTGTACTCGCGCACGTTTCTGCTCACATGGAAAGCGGGACTAACTCATAATTATTTTGTTTGTTTGATACGTTATATAATTACGAAGCCCCAGAAGCGACATTGCATTATTAGGCCTATTATTATTATTTTTTTATATTGACTTTAAAAGTCAATATGTTGAGTTTACAACTTGATATTGGATTTAAAAGTCGATATATTGAGTTCACAACTCCATATATTGAGTTCACAACTCAATATATTGACTTTAAAAGTCTATATATTGAGTTTACAACTCAATATAGGCCTATTGAGTTTACAACTCAATATATTGAGTTGTAGACGAAGTCGCACAAAACATAACAAAATGGTATGAGCCTTATGGTCGATAAACGTTTAATTTGGTCCCAAAACCAGATTGATGTTTATTTAAAATAATTAGGAAGGAAATAAAACGGCGATAAATAATTCGAAAATGAAAGGGCTCTAATCATCTTGCGGCCATGTAATACTTAACAGTGTACTACACGTCAAGAAACATGACGTGCTTCACAAAATTATCGCCAACATAACAACTTGCAATACAAACGAGATTAACGCTGCTCGATAGTTAAAGCGCTAACAGCGATACAATTGAAACTCTGAAATATGTTATATCTACACAAGTTGAAAAGTTACTCCATGCTTTGATCATGAACAAGTGGCAATCATCAAACGATCGGCGTGTCATCACCTCTGGCCACCTATTTTATTGCGTTATTTGAAAACAAATCTTACTGAGATCAATCGTGTACATCATATTCGTGTTATAATATTTTATAACTCGATATAAAAAACATCATATTCTTGTTATAATACTTCAGTACAAGCGATTTAAAAAAAAACATGAACAAACACCATTTTCGAGATCAAGTCGTGCACGCCATATTTGTTTTATATTATTCTATTACCGTACACAATTCTTGTTATAATATTTGAATTGAATTTACGCTCAAATACTGTTTTTCTGAAAGGGTGTCGTTGTGTGTTTTGCAATATCACTTGCTGGCGACTTTGCGTGAGTGTTGTCATGCGTGAAGGATTACCGATTAACATGTGACGTTCGTATCAGTGCAAATTAACAACATGCCTACCGTTTTCCAAATGATTAACTTTGCGAGTTTGTGTGTTATCATAATATAATTTATATCACTATTATCACTAATTGATAAGTTTTCTGGTGATATTTATAACATGCCCGTACGACCACAATTGAAAAAAAATAAGAATTTGCATTAGGATATGGATATCATACCTGACAACATTGACTTCCCCCGATAATTACTGGTGTAAGGCACCTCGTAAAGCCAAGGGTGTTAACTGCACCGCATATAAATATATATATCCATTATAAAGCCGATACAAACATGGTTTTAACTTAATAACAAAAACGTATTCAAGATACAGTAAACATGGTTATATCACCGGAAAGCATTTTTCAGCCACTATAATCTGATATATATGCGTCCCAAAGCTGGGACTAGAATATTAAAGTTTTTATACATTTAAAACCTTTTTTATCTAAGTTATTTTTTTAGCTCGCACTAAATAACAACATAGGCAAATACTAGATGAACAAGTGATTCCAATGGTATAGCGGACTAGGAACTACCTTAAAAATTGACAAAGTCATAATTGTCCAACGATTGGTCCCTTTTGCCAATTAATTTAAAATGTTTTTTTTCCAGACATCGAAATATGAGAAAGATAGGCTAATACCTGAATACTAGATGCTTAAGCGATATATTCTCCTTTATAAAAAGGTAATAATTGTTTTGGCGTACTAAACTAATGGTAAATTTAATTGATACTATCTATTACATATTTCGCAGGCATATTAGTCCAGTTGTCAAATAACATTTTTTAACTCAAGCGTGTTTCGCGGTATGGACGATGTTTTATGATTGATTCTGGTTGTAAGGGATATCCTGAGCAGGAATCAGCCGGGTGCCACTTTTGCACCCTTGGGCGGAATTTTTTAACGGCAAAAACAAAATGGCCGCCATATATTTCAAGGTCAAATATGATTTTTCAACAAATGAAGCCAGGAACCTCATTTTTATGTGATTTTGACTGGGCAATCCATTACTTGTATTATTTTTAGGATTCAAGGTCATCATCAAGGTCAAAAGGTCAATTTCAAAGTCAAATAAGCAAAAATACCATTTTTACTAATTAAAGCTAGGAACATGTGTAATACCTCTTTTTTTCATGGGATTTTGTCTGAAAAATATATTTATGGTATTATTTTGGCTATCCGAGGTTATCTTCAAGGTCAAAAGATCATTTCCATAGTCGAAAACAAAATGGCCGCCAGATATTTCAATGTCAAATATGATTGTTCAACAAATGAAGCTAAGAACAAGTGTAATACCGCATTGTCATGTGATTTTGACCGGACAATCCATTTCTTGCACTATTTACTATTTTCATGACTCAAAATCATCTTCAAGGTCAAAAAGACAATCTCAAGGTCAACTGAGCAAAATTCTATTTTACTAAATGAAGCTAGGAACATGTGTAATACCTCTTTTTTGTGCAGTTTTGACTGGCCATTATATATCTGAAATTATTTTGATTATTCAAGGTCATCTTCAAGGTCAAGAGGCCAATTTCAAGGTAAAGTAAGAGAAAATATCATTTCTAACAAAAAAAGCTCGGAACGTGTGTCATCAAAAGTCAATTCCGAGATAAAAAGTACGATTTTTACAAACATAAATAGCAAAAAGTGTGTGTCAAAAGGGCTGTGTGTCAATTTCAAGGTGAGGTATAACGTAGGCTAAAGCACAAATAAGATGTGACTTTAACTAGATAATCTAATTCTAGTAGGGTTTTACTGATTAAACATCATCAAAGTGAAATGATCAGACAACTAGAAGGCATCAAAGGGTGACGGAGAGGTGTCAAAGAGCGATGAAAAACATAACAGATCTATGGGGAGGTGCTAAAAGGCGACAGAGAGTCGGTAAAAGACAATGGGGAGGCATTAACTCATTCACGACGGCACTTTCAGAACATACATGTTTCTGTGGACGGGACATTTTTAAAAATGTACTTTTTATGACGTCACATCAAACGAGTTATCTCGGGCTCCGTTCGGTACAATCGAAGTAGCTTGCCCGAGATATCTCTGGCTCCGTCTGGAATGAGATAAAGGGTGTCAATGAGTCACTAAAAGGAGCCCAGAGGCGCTAAAGAGCGACTAAAAAGGGTTAAAAGAAAATAAGTAGTCATTAAAGATCAATGAGGAGGCGTTGAAGGGCAATGAGGAGGCGTTGAAAGGCAACAAAAAGGCTTGAAGGGGAAAAACGGGGCGTTAAAGAGCGACGGGATGCATTCAAAGGTGGCGGGGTGGCATGAAAGGACTATGGAATGGTAACAAGGAAGCGTTAAATGACAGTTGAAGTATGTTAACGGGTGATGGGGAGGTGCTAAATGATGATGAATAGGTGTCTAAGGGCAATGAGAAGGCATCAAAGACGACTGAGAATCTCTAAAGGGCATTGGAAAAGCGTTAAATGGTGACGGAGAGACGTCAAAGAGCGACGGAAAAGCGTTAAAGGCCCAAAAAAGTGTTAAAAGTGATGTGGATGCAATAAAGTTTGATGGAGAGGCGCTAATAGGCGCTGCAGATACGTTAAATGGCGATATGAATGCACGTTAAAGGTGATGGTGAGGCGCTAAATGTTGATGGGAAAGTGTTAAATGGTGACGGGAAGGCGGTAAAGGGTGATCAGGAGTCGTTAAAGGGCGACCATGAAACGTTAAATGAAATGGAAAAGCGCTAAAGGGCAATGTGGAGGAGATAAAGTATGATGGATAGGCGTGTGAGGGTGGGGTGAAGGTACTAAAGCCAACATAGAGTTGCTAAAGGGCGACGGTGAAGCATTGAATGGTGACGCAGATGTCCAACGGGCGATGGAAAAGTAATAAAGGTTGATGGATATGCAATAAAGGGTCATGGTGAGATGCTAACACGCGCTGCAGATGCGTTAAATGGCGATGGAAGGGGTTAATGGGCAGTGAGGAGATGTTGAAGGGCAATGAGGAGGAGTTAAAGGACAACGAGGAGATGCTAAGGGGCTAAGAAGAGGCGCTAAAATGGACGGGATGCGTTTAAAGGTGACAGGGTGGCATGAAAGGGCTATTGAACGGCGTTGGAGGGTGACTAGGAAACATGAAATGAGAGCAGAAGTAAGTTAACAGGGGATGGGTGGTGTTAAAGGGTGATGGATAGGTGTTCAATGGTTATAAGAAGGCGTTAAAGATGATGCTAAAGGGCAACTGAGAAGAATTTAATGGTGACGAAGAGACGTCAGAGAGCGACGGAAAGTCGTTAAAGGGCCAAGAGAAAGCGTTAAAGGTTGATGGAGATGTATTAAGGTTGATGAGAAGACGTAATAAGCTCTGCAGATGCGTTAAATGGTGATGCTAAGACGTTAAATGGCGATGGAAAGGTGGTAAATGGTGATGGAAAGGCGTTAAATGGCTATGGGAAGCTGGTAAAGGACGAGGAGGAGGCGTTAAATAGCACAAAAAAGGCGTTGAAGGGTGACGGAAAAAAGCATTGAATGGCAACGAGAGGCGTCAAATGTGCCACAGAGACGTTAAATCGTGATGGGGAGGTGTCAAAAAGCCATAGAGCGGCGTTAAAAAGCAAAGGAGAGGCGTTAAAACGCGACGGTAAGTGAAAGCGCAATAGAGAGGCGTTCAGGACGAAGAAGAGGCATTAAAAGGTGAAGGAAAGGCCTTTAATTGCAACAAAGAAGCGTTAAACTAAAAGAATGTTCAGCGCGAGAAGAGGCGTTAAAGGGTGACGGAAAGGCCTTCAATTGCAAAGAAGAGGCGTTGTCCTAAAAGCTACGAAGACACATTCTTGTCTCCTTTTAGCGCATCTGCATAGCCCCTTAATGTCTCTCTGTCGCCTTAAACCTCCTTCTGTCGCTCTGTAACGTCTCTTGTCACCCATTAACGCCTCCCTATTTCCCTTTAATATGTCTCCTCATTGCCCTTTAATGCCTTTTCATTGTACTTTAGCGCCTTTTTTTTGCCCTTCAATGCCTCCTCATCGACCGTTAAAGCTTTTCCTTCACTCTTTAACACCTCTTCGCTAATTGCCCTTAAGGCTTTTCGTCGATCTCTTCACCTTGAGCTTATTTAATCACTTTAACCCCACATAATTAGATTATCCAGTCAAAATCAAAACCAACACAAGGTACTATGCGTGCTCCAATTTCTAGCACATATGTTACAAATTATATTTGACCTTGAGGATGACTTCTAATCACCAAAGTAATAGAAAAAAGACATTTTTCACTCAAAATCCTACGAAAAAAAAGGTTTTTACACATGTTTAGCCAAAATTGTTAAAAATCATTTTCTCCTTTATTCGACCTTGAAATTGAGCTTTTGACCTTGAAGATGGCCTTTTATCATCAAAATAGTTTCAGGAATAGATTATTAAGAAAAAAATCACACCAAAAAGACATATTACACTTCTTCATATTTTGCTTCTTAAAGATCATTTTTTTACATTTTTTACCTTGGAAATGACCTTTCGACCTTGAAGATCAGCTTGGATCAACAAAATAATACCACGAATGGATTTTTCAGACAAAGTCGCATTAACATAAATGGATGTTTCAGACAAATTCCCAAGAAAAAGAGGTAGTACACAGGTTCCTAGCTTTATTTGTTAAAAATTGTATTTTTGCTTATGTGACCTTGAAATTGAGGTTTTTACCTTGAAGATGACCTTGAGTCATAAAAATAATACAAGAAACGGATTGCCCAGTCAAAATCACATAAAAATGAGGTATTACACTTGTTCCTGGCTTCATTTGTTGAAAAATCATATTTGACCTTGAAATATCGGCGGCCATTTTGTTTTTGACCTTGAAAATGACCTTTCGACCTTGAAGATGACCTTGGATCACCAAAATAATATCATAAATGGATTTTTGAGACAAAATGCCATGAAAAAGAGGTATTACACATATTCGTAGCATTATTGTTAAAACTGGTATTTTTGCTTATTTGACCTTGAAATGGACTTTTTGACCTTGAAGATGACCTTGAGTCATAAAAATAATACAAAAAACGGATTGCCCAGTCAAAATCACATGAAAATCATGTATTACACTTGTTCCTGGCTTCATTTGTTGAAAAATCATATTTGACCTTGAAATATCTGGCGGCTATTTTGTTTTGGACCTTGTAAATGACCTTTCGAACTCGATGATGACCTTGGTTCACCAATATAATACCGTAATGCATTTTCAGACAAAATCCCATGAAAAAGAAGTATTACACATGCTCCTAGCTCTGATTGTTAAAAATTGTATTTTTGCTTATTTGCCCTTGCAATTGATTTTTTGACCTTGAAGATGACCTTGAAGCATAAAAATAAGGCAAGAAATAGATTGCCCAGTCAAAATCACATGAAAATGAGGTATTACACTTGTTCCTGGCTTCAATTGTTGAAAAATTATATTTGACCTTGAAATATCTGGCGGCCATTTTGTTTTTGCCCTTAAAAAATTCCGCCCAATGGTGCCAAAGTGGCACCCGGCTGATTCCTGCTCAGGACATCCCATAGTATCAGAATCAATCATAAAACGTCGTCCATACCGCGAAACACGCTTTCGTCAAAATCCACTGGACTATATGGCCGATTCATCTGTACGGTAGTCACAATGATGTATATCAGTATCACGTATGTACCAAATAGATTGAAATAAATCGTACATGATCCTCTATTGATTTACTTCTAAATATAGTTAATTACATCATTAAGTAACAAAGACCGGCCATATAATCAACCGTTTTTTTTGTTCAATTTTGACAGTTCTATATTATTATTATTAGACAGTCGAAAGTTAATGAGAAATCAATAAAGTAAACATCTTATTTTAGCATTAATTACTGATTGTCCAAAAAGACATTCTGGAAAATTATATATAAACGTTTACATTTTTTATCTTATGTAGGCCTATATCTTTTTGGTAAAAAACTAAAGGAAATAATAATAAATGAACATACACCAAAAAAAGATCAAAACAACATATCGCCAATAGCACACAAACACCAACACCCCTTTCAAATTGGGATGTTGATAAGATCATAAGCGTCTGATCACACAGTAGCTGCCATCACTCAGTTGTCAAGCGGTTTCTTGTTAGGACAATATTTGAGGGGGGGTCACTTTGATGACGTAATACTTACTTTATCTCGTTAAACATGTCAACATTTATCTATATTGATATATTCTGCTTTTAGAAAGGTAACAGTTGCTTTTTAGTATTAAAGTAATGGTTGGATGTAATTAATACTATATATTGATATTATAACATGCGTTGAAAGTGTTACTTTGTGATCCCGTCAATATACTGTTGACTTTGAAATAAAGTGATACTTTAAAAGTGTTATTTTGCGATCCCGATTTACTGGCAATATTCCAACATGCGGGGTTTTCTGATGGCAATGTCAAACTGATGAATAATAATTCCTAATTACCTTGTTAAAGATACATGCGTATACAACAAGGTTAATTTAGATTTGAATATAACAATTTCTTACAATGGACGTTAGATTTTGATCTAACGTTCTTTATTTATAAAATTTATATTGTCAACACTATAAGGATAAAATGATTCTGGTCAAATAATTTTGAAAACATAGTTCAACATAAGAATTGTCAGGTTCGTTAGACTATTCAGCGGTGAAAGGGTTACAGCTCGGAGCCACCTGGTGACTATAGATGTTCAGGTAGGTGCACGTGTGTGATACCAGGTGTGGGAAATATAAACTATGGGCGATGTTTAAGTCCCGCAATGCGAAATAATTTTGAAAACGTTACACCCTAACTACAAGTTATTATTACGACCTAAGCCATATACTACTACCATAAATATAATTGTACGTTATATCACCTACATGTACGACAATTTCATATAGTATTGCCAGTTATTATGGTTTAAATAGTTGCTTTTTAGTATTAAAGTAATGGTTAGATGTAATTAATACTATATATTGATATTATAACATGAGTTGAAAGTGTTACTTTGTGATCCCATCAATATACTGTTGACTTTGAAATAAAGTGATACTTTAAAAGTGTTATTTTGCGATCCCAATTTACTGGCAATACATGTATTCCAACATGCGGGGTTTTCTGATGGCAATGTCAAACTGATGAATAATAATTCCTAATTACCCTGTTAAAGATACATGTGTATACAACAAGGTTAATTTAGATTTGAATATAACAATTTCTTACAATGGACGTTAGATTTAGATCTAACGTTCTTTATTTATAAAATTTATATTGTCAACACTATAAGGATAAAATGATTCTGGTCAAATAATTTTGAAAACATAGTTCAACATAAGAATTTTCAGGTTCGTTAGACTATTCAGCGGTGAAAGGGTTTACAGCTCGGAGCCACCTGGTGACTAGATATTCAGGTAGGTGCACGTGTGTGATACCAGGTGTGGGAAATATAAACTACGGGCGATGTTGAACATGTTGAAGTCCCGCAATGCGAAATAATTTTGAAAACGTTACACCCTAACTACAAGTACATATTACGACCTAAGCCATATACTACTACCATAAATATAATTGTATGTTATATTACCTACATGTACGACCATTTTCATATAGTATTGCCAGTTATTTCGTGTTATTTCGCGTTATTCATGGTTATTCATGGTTATTCATGTAATTAAACCTACCGCACTAGGTTCCGGCAAACACGTTGTTGTGGAGGGTAGTCTTGCTATAGCCTATAGGGCCTGATAACCAAGCCAAAGTCAAAGACTAGGCCCTACAATCTGACTTGCGAATCCATACTGAACCAAGCGCAGCGCATATTCAATCTTCGTTAGCCGTCCGATCTAGGACGTTTGGCTCAGTACCCAAAGAAGAAGAAGATAACCTGATAACTAGGCCTATATACCAATGAGTGCCCTGCGCAATACTGTAACACTAACAGAGCAAATATACCACAACAACCAGAAATTTGGGCATAGCCTCCCGCCCGGTTTTTTTTTTACAAATTCACATAAATCCTGAGAAAAACATCAAAATGACTGGTGTATGGAATGTACCTAGCCTGGGCCTAGGGTAGGCCCACATGATATAGCCTATAGTCCTAGCCTTAGCCGCTTTACCTGACCCTGACTTGACACCCCCGGCATTACTGATAATAGACCCCCCTATTAGTATCATAAAAGCCTAACCCTGTCCCTATTCCTAATTAGGCTTTTCAGCAATGCCAACGAACAGCATGAAATAGGCTAGCCGAGTTTTTCAAGGCGACTCGCACCCTGTTAGCGCTAGAAATAGGCTAGCCTGAAATTCATAATCATAATTTAAATTATGCCAATGTTATGATGAGCGATAATAGGTATCTTACCAGCTGCCACGTCATTGTTTCTTTGAAAAACAACGTCATTACTATCTGTGTCGTCTATATCTTCAACAATATCTTCTACCTTTGGTGGTTGTGGTCTTTTAGGGAGGGGTACTTCCTTTTTAGACATTATTACCATCACAAATCATCGCATTTACAAAATTACCTTGGCCCAACAGTTGTCAATCAATCAAGCACTCAGTCAGCTGAATAGTTACATTGCTGCATGTCTCTAGTGAGTGGGGTCCATTGCCACATTCACACCTATTGCGTGCAATCCCCTGTTACAATGTCATGTGATTTTCTCGTGACTTCATTTTCTGGATAAGATGGCTATCTACCCCCTATTTCACCACGAACACAAAAACCATTTGGACATCACTCTCAGATGTAGCCTATATACGCCCATATTAGGCCCTATACATTCTTTTTTGATCCATCAGAGTAGGCTAAATTGTTGATCACTATATTCATATATTGCCAACCACCTCACAAACTAGCATTCATAGACTGATTTTAGCTAGTTAACGTTTTCATCATGACCAGAAATTTCGTGGGAAACGTTTGCAGTGGCGTCAGAACCGGGGGCAGCAGGGGATGGCAGATGGCGCCCCCCCCCCCCCCCCACACACACACACACACTTTTTTTGACTGATGGAAAACGTCGATTTGTCTTCACATAAAACATCTTTATTTGACTTATTCCGCTTTATACCTCGACATATGTTGTGAAAAGTCGCTTGAAAGTAGGCTAATCACATAAAAAAAAATGAAATCTTTTACCGATCGATGGATTAAACAGAAACATGTTAATAGCTGACCTCTTTCAATAGTGTCTCATGTAGGCAAATGCAACATAAAAGTGACATTTATATGTAGTACGTCAGTCAGTCATTTTACTAACTTCTCATGGATCATGACCCGAATTAAATGTGAAGTGTGGGTGATTATCTGAGGCAAAGCCAGAATCTAAAGAAGAGCGCAAGATTTATTTTGGTCAAATTTAAGTCAAATTAAGGGGCTTATATTGGGCTGCTTTTTTCTGACCATGCCTAAATTTTTATAAAAGTAAAGTTTTTTCCTGACAATTCAGGTTTTAGGTCTGAAGCACTGTGTTCTGGTAATATCAACCATTCAAGAGCTTACACATTAAGCTGTAAAGTCATCTGAGAATGTCTCAGACACCCTCAAATCACAAAAAATTGGAAGGGGGCTTACAGCGCGCGCCCCGTAAGCCTACCCCCAGCTGCAATTCGAGCTCGCTGTCTTGCACGGAATTCACACAGGTGTACTCTCCCCCCCCCCCACCCTCACTTTCAAAATAGTCTGACGCCACTGGTTTGGGAAGATATTAGATCCGTTTGAACCACATTTATTCTTCACCACTTATTTTATTAGCATGGTAGTGTTGGGGGGCCATTGGGACATATAAGATGGAGTTTATTGGGAAACTATCCTAATGGACCTTATTAATATTTGTACCATACTGTCCCAATGGACCCGGCCGTAAGCAGGTGCCTGAGTTTATTTTGCCTGAGTTTGTGCCTATTTAGGGGAAAGAGGGGTGCTGTGTGTGGGAAAGTGTTCAGAAAAAATTACCTTCACGTTTAAATATAGTGATTTGAGCTGGGTCCAGCAGATTTGTGACGAAAATCATAAGAAAGGCTCAGTTAGTGATAAAAGCACCAACATTTCTAGAAAGTTAGCTGAGATGATACTCTTTAAAATTAGCTATGGACCCAAGTTGAAAAAATCCAAGATGGCCGTCATTTTCAAGATGGCGGCCAAATTTAAAAAAAAAATCACTAAATTTTATCATGATCATTAAAAAAATAATTCAAAATTGAATGTAGGCCCCCTATAAAGTTTATGCTGCACAGGGACACATACAAATACATGTGGACAAATGATCAAAATGATGGAATCCAAGATGGCCGCTATTTTCAAGATGGCGACCAATTAAATGAAAAATGATATTTTAATGATTATTAAAATAATGTTATCTGCTGTAATAGCCACACTTTGTTTGAGCGTCATTCACCTTAGAATAAATCTATTTAAAGAAATTTCTGATAAAACAATGTGCAATCCAAAAAGGCCGCCATTTTCAGCATCGATAGGCATCTCAGTGATTCAGATGATATGAATCTATCATGGTCTGTTTTCCATGCACATCACAAGAAAGGCACCTGCAGTGAATTAAACCTTGCTATTTCACAATTGCTTCTTTTATTTGAAGAGCAAGCTGCATCACCAGCCATGTCCCGTCATTCAATAGGTGTCATCTCAAAGGCTGTCCAGTACTCAAACCCTAGACAAACTAAGGTCATGGCATGTGATCAGCCATTGTTTGCCATAACGAAGTAAATACAATGGATTAGTCCTAACAGTTATGGAGGGGATTTTTATGTTATCATTCTCGCGGGCTTCATATAGATATGAAAGCCTGGGAAGCACTTGGAAAATGGTTGGACAGCAGTGGATGGACAGCAGCTCTTGTTCAAGCTGACATAGCAACTAATGGAAAGGCTGATTCTTTTTTAAAAGCGTCACATGGATCCAGAACAAGACATGCACACCAGGTCACAGCTGCAGCACTGTACACTCTGTTGCAAAAGGCTTACTCGTGATATTGCGAAGAAAATAATGGTCATGCTAGTAATCTTGACGAGTAGAGACAACTGAAAGAAGACAAAAATCCACAATATAAATTCTGGAGTCTGAAACTCGAAATTCAGTTATCAGTTCTTGTGTTCGTCAGATCATCAATTAAGAGAAGGGGACTTGTACTTGTACATCCACGCACTGCAGAAGAGAGCTCCTCTGATGCTCGCACTAGATCACGACTTGATCACCATAATTATGCTCGCTGGTTGCCTGTGCATATACGCGACATGATGTTGCTCGAAGAGTGCAATTCTGATGTAGCTGCTGAGTTCAAGAAGGGCATTATTGTAGTTAAAAAACTCAGCATGCCTTCTCTGAAATATCACTCGATTATGCCCACGAACAAAACAACAAGCTTGTTAAGGGTGATGGTGAAGCAATTGGAATTACAAAAAAATCCTCACAGCTACTCAGATGGATGGTATCTGGCCCAGAAGTAGCTAGACTCGTAAACGAGTTTGAGTGTTCATTGGAAGTAACAAAAGGTGACCAAGGTAAGAAACCAGACTGCCATCATCATGACCAAAGGAAAGGAGTGCAAAAGGCATTCAAGAAATTGAAGTAAGATCACTGTCCACTACAAAAACAGACATGGGGAAACCTTTTCAGGAATCAACTAACGAGCTACTTGTTCTTGATACTCAGGACATAATGTTACCTTCTGTTGTTGAAACAGTTAAAACATTAGAAAGTGTGGGACAAAACCGATATCGCGAATTTGTTACAGAAAGACTAGAAGCAAGATCAAAGTCCCTATTTGAACCAATTAAGCAAAACAAGCTCCCACTGTTCAGCAGTCATCCACTGAAATCAAAGTCAAACGAGAAACGCCATGCTGCTTCACTAATGCAGAATGTGGCACTGTTCTCTCAACTGTAGGTGTCTTGTCAAGTTCGTGACGGTTTCTTTGATACTTTCTTCAGTCACGAAAACCAACATTTCCCTCCATCACTCTCTACCTATGGTGACATACGTACAGGAACAAAATCAGATATATTACAATGCTTAGAAAAAATGTCCCCTTCGCAAAATGACAGACAAGATGCTGATATGTTACTGCTAGATGGATCTGTCATTGTCAATATGCTAAGACCTTGTGCAGTGAAAATATTTCTTGAATATTCCGAGCAGGTATTCCTTCCTTTTTTAAAATCTCAGCTAGATATTGTGAGCAGAGTAGATATTGTGTTTATATTCCAGACAGCTTGAAATTTACTGTACGCAAGAAAACGTGGAACGGGAACATGCAGACGAGTGCAGCCAGATAACAAGATCCCAAACAACTGGCAAGAATTTCTGAGACTTGACGAAAATAAATCTGAGCTTTTTTTTCATTATTTATCACAAGAATCAATTGTGTGTTCAAAAGATCAAAAGAGTGTGTCCACACTTGATAAAACAGTACTTACTTCCCCGCGCCTACATGCTCTAAGTTACACCAGCACTTCATGCTCCAAGTTCATCTCAAAGCCAGAAAGTGGTGGAAGAAGTAATGCCGAAGAACTCTGGATAGCATTCGGAACAGCACATAACTTTTCGTTACCTACCTGTGCATAGCATGTGCCAGTCCCTGGGCCCTCTGCGATCAAAGTTACTGCTGGCATTTCACTCCATCACTGGGTGTAACCAAACCTCTGGTTTTGCAAACAGAGGCAACAAGACTGCATGGGCAGTATGGGAAGTCAACGAAGAAGTTACACTAGCACTACATGCTCTAAGTTCGTCTCCAAGCAAGAAAACGGTGGAAGGATTAGGCCTAATGCCACAAATAGAACGCTTCATCGCACGAATGTATGACAAGGAAAGCGAGTGTTTAACTGGTAATGGTGTCAGAAAGGATCTCTTTGCAAAAAAGGACAGAAGCTTCGAGTCCATTCCACCCACCTCTGCTTCATTACTCCAATATGTGAAGCGGTCGGCATACCAAGCAGGATATCAGTGGGGTCAATCTCTGGTGGCGTCTCCTCCTCAGCCATGTCCGGATGACTGGGGTTAGGTTAAGGGACCATTGCAGACGTGGGAACCATGATGAACTCTTCTGCCATTTTTGATTTGATTTGATTTATTTCAGTAAACAGTACATGTAAGCATGATATAAAACAATCAGGGTCACCAGGGATAAAAGACACTATAAAGGGTCTGGTGACCCTTATTTCCATAGTGGTCCGTGAAAAGTAGACCAGATGGCGACTGAAAAGGTTTACAGCAAATTTAATTGAAAATACTTTTATTGAAAAATTAATATACAATTATTGAAAAAATTATATACAACTCAGACAATCTAGTAATATAGAAAGTCTGAGTTGTATTCGCTAACTAGTCTATCTATTAGGTAAAGTCTCACAGCTTCTTTGAAAGGTGCCAATGAGTTCAGTTTCTTTATTTTTAAAGGCAGTTTATCCCATGATTTTATACCATTTAATTTAAAAGCCTTAGATCCGTTTCTCCCAGTGGATGGCAGGGAGACAGACAACGTTCTATGTCTTGTCTCAGCATCATGCACCTGACTGACCTTACCAAAACTCTCAGTAAGATAACATGGAGCTCCGCCATGGACAATCCTGTGCATGATGTTGAGATTTAATTGCTCTACTCTGACATCCACTGGGAACCACTGCATCTTTAGGAAATGTGTGATGTCTAGATGTGTCCGGGGGGATAAATCAAGAGCAAATCGCATTGTTTTGTTTTGTAAAATTTGGAGTTTATGTTTCATAGTTTTTTGGAGGCCGCTATACCAGGCTGAACATGCATAGTCGAAATGGCAAAGAAATAGGGCTGATGTTAACAATTTTCTAGACCTGTGGTTCAAATATTTTGCCTGTCTGTACAAAAATTTCAGTCGCGAATTTCCCTTTTTCAAAATATTTTCAACAATACCCGTGCCGCTAAGTGTTTGCTCTAGATCTACCCCGAGATAACTAATGACAGTCTTTGATGTAATTACATTATTTCCACAAGAAATAGCTAATTGCCATCAGCATCTAAGATATGCCAGAAGCTCCTGAAGTGTGGTTGTAATCCGAAGAAAGGTTGCAGAGGACAGCGCAAGTGTGTACGTACAAATATGTTGTGTCCAGCTCTCTGTAAATCTGGGGGTGATTGTGATTGCAATTAAGTGTGAAGCTCTATGTAAAGAAGGGGGTGGTTGTTATAGGAACCGAGTCTTCAATACAATTTTTAGACAGAAAATCATAGGCATGTTTTGTGTACCTAGATAAAAATAATAAAAATATTTTTTTTTTAACTAAATGTTTCACTGTAGTTATACATTTGTGTGACTTTTTTACTTTTAAAGGTAACCGGTAAGTATTGCGTCTCCGCGGTAACTATTTTGAAGGTATTTTCACTATTTCTCACAAACAAAACATAATTTGGTGATATATTTTTATTTTTAATTAATTTATGATATCACTACATTCATTTTATGGGCTCATAGGAATGATGTGTTAGATTTGTATTCCGATATTGATATCACAAGACCAGAACTACTGTCGCAATTGACAAATTTGGCGGCCATATTGGAAAATGGCCGCCAATTCTGAAAAAAAGGAAATTGAGATTGGGCCCATAGCTAGTATGTTCTGGTATATAATGACCTATCAATATGCAAATTTTGGTGCTTTTATCACTAACTGAGCCTTTTTGTCACAAATCTGCTAGACTACTAAAGGGTTTTGGTTGGAATAATGTTGGCCCAGCGTCGCAGCCATTGGCCCAGCATTACATCAGCATTGGCCCAATGTATCGTGTTATCTGGTGATTCTCGCGCCATAATGAAAAGCGTCACCGCATAACAATATGCAGCTGGCAGAAACATGGTACAATCACCCAATGTTGTTTCAATGTCGGACCAGCGTCGAAGACTGTGGGTCAATATTAAAACAGCATTGAGTGAATGACACGTGTTTGCGTAAAGTAAGAACATACAACAAATCCAGTGATGGACTAGTGTTGGGCCAGCGTCATAGACGATCGACCGACATTGAACCAGCAATGAGCTGCGACGCTGATCCAACATTGAACCGGAATCTGGTGGGTAGGTCTACATCCTCTGTTCGAGGTACTTAATTGTAGGCAAGTATTGAATGAATGATGGCCAGCACCGGCGATGGTGGTGGAAGAAATACACGTCAAGATATATTTGAGCTTGTATCCTTGGTTCTTTCCTTAATTATATCCTGGACATTAAGGATTCTGGCCCATGAGTGAATAAAACCAATACACTGATTTAGTGTCTATATAGTGAGCTGGATATGAGAAACCATTGTGCCTTTTGTTATAAAAGCAATAAACTTGGCACAACCCTAGACAAACTACAAATGAATATTTTAGGCTATGGAGACATCATAAAATTACCCTAGGAGGCTTTTGGCAGCCATTTTTCAAAATGGGCGCCAAGAAATGGGAAAATCGTTGGAAGGAATACATGTTGAAGATATATTTTAACTTGACTCCTTGGTTCTTTCCCTAATTATATCAGAGATTTTATTAACAGTAGGGCCTATATCAGGCTACAAAAGGCTGATCTCTTGGAAATTACCTTTAATTCAAGTGACACCTAGCGTTGTATAATTATTTTGCTTTAGAAAACTACATTCAGGTGTGTTTATACGATAAAACCAAAAGGCGGTCTCATTATGGTAAATTCTTATTTTGTAGGCCTACTCACCTTTATTTTTCATGGTTTTGCATGGGACTGTAACGCTATAGTTGCATGATTTTCTGATAACACTGACTAATAAAATATGCATGTGTCTGAAGCATATTTATAATTTCATTTTTTAGGCCAATTCAGTGATAGGCTACTTAGATATAGTATAAATAACGTGGACAAGCTGATTTGCATCTTAGACTGGTTAATTTTGGAGTAAATACTGAACCAATGTTGGAACCATGCAGGAATTGATTTTTCAATGTTTGCAACTATTTTCGGGTGTGTATAGTCGAACTCCGATGTGTACCAAGCTGACAGATTAGGCTAAGTATAGCTCAATGTCGTGATTCAAACTAACACATCTAATCCATATACATGTATACCTAGTGCTAAATACACACCAGCTCATGGGACCGATGAGGTTACACAGCACCCCCTTCCACAGGACAGTCTGGGACCAAGGTTTTTTCTCCTTTGACCTCTCCCGACATAAAAAAAGATGACCAATCAAATATTGTTGGTATGGACCACATATTTGTTGCCATTTTCAATATGACCGCCACTAAAATATTCGAAATTAAGTACTGTGTCTTAGCTTGAGTGCCAGCAAGTGTCACGATTTTGGTGTCTAGGCCTATAGACCACCCATATTTTGGGGTATAAAAGATCTGATGGGTTCATAAAAAGTGTATGGCTTCTATATTAGTTGCAATCAACCATGAAAGACAATTTTTATACCAGACTGGTTGCGTTTTACTAAAATACCGACACAAAATAGGGACAATCTAAAAAATGATTTTCCAACGTTTTTACATATTTTCGGATGTGTAAAATCGAATTACGATTCAAAATAACCGTTTCCCAGTATTCTTATCGGAAGAGTCCTCGGCTGTTGCAGGTGATCTAAATAAAATACTGTTAAACGATAATGAGAAACGAGATATTTCAAAGAAGAGCCTGGTAGAAGGCGCTCCCGTGTCACAATTGCTCGTAAGGACCGCACCATGGTAAGTGAACTTCGTTTTTGTCCACGTACTAGGCATACTGCACAAACAGTACAGACATCTCTGCGTAGGGATCATAACATCGTTATCAGTCGTTTCACGTCCAGACTGAGGTTAGATTTTCGTCTTTGTTTCTTTCGTATTTTGTAATTGACAAAATTTTAACACAATGAAATCTAAGACAGATTTATTATAACGTGGTACCTATTATGTACTATTCCAGTCTTGAGGAAACCCTCACTCAGACAATATGTAGAGAACACCTGGAGATGTGAACCATCCACGTGTGTTACAGCAGGACAACGATGCACCACCTCACAGAGAAGTCGCTACAACACAGTGGCTTGGAGTCCAGGGGATCCAGGTTATGCAGTAGCCTCCAATTTGGAGGGATACGAATCTTATGGTGTGTGTCTGGACTCATGTGATGAGAGAACTCGGTCACAACCCTTCAACAACTTTGGGAGAGCTACGAGTTAGGGTCCATCAGATTTGAAATGAAATACCAAAAGATTCCCTGGCACGATTACCGTATTGACGGAATGACCCGTCATGTCGATGCCTTGTTGAGAGCAAGACATTTTTGTCAGTGCAGCAGTGGTTTGAAAAGAATTTTTTAAAGAAATAATTATAAAAAATTATTTATAAAGTTGATGATAATAAAGTCTCAAAAACGTATTGTTGCTATTTGTTGTTAGTCAATTTAAAACAGGAGGATTGTTTGAGTGTTTCACATATTATTTCTACATTTCCACCAAGATGCCATCCCCACAGAATTTTCTAAAAAAAAAGATTAAAATATCCTGTTTTTACTCCCATTTTTTGCTAACCTATTTTTCGAGAAAAATTGATACTTGTCCCAGATTTTCTTCCACAATAATGTTAACGAATATTAGTTACAAAGTGTGGCAAAATTGCAAAATTCACAGAGTGAATCAAAATCGATCACAGTCTATCTGCAACTGCATTTTATATAATGCGTGTGGTGGATTCATATTTTTCGAGGGCGGTGTAAGGTGTCCAAACATTACCTGTAGTCTTCGAAAATCGCCCTGGAGTGTGGGGTTCTAGAGTTTTTATATCTGTTTTTCAAATGCATGCATTAAGCAAAACGTTTATATTGAGAATCAAAGGGCTAATACATATATTAGTGAACTAATTAATATGGTTACCATTATTCACATAATATTTTCTCAGTGGCATAATTAGCGTGATTTAAGTTCTTAATCATTGGGATAAATACCTGGAGTTGAACAAATAATGCATCCCGCCTTTTTCAGGACGGGGGCCCTAGGGTAGTGGTTAGCACCGCTGCCTTTCACGCCGGAGCTTGGGGTTCGTTTCCCGGTGTCGGCGGTTTGAAAGAAACAATAATTTTTCCTCCCCATCCACTCCTAAAACTCAGCATTGTGGAAAACCTCTGTGACCTCCAGGGTTCGAATTTCAAATCCTGTGTCTGAGGGACAGTGTCATCTCACCATCCTCAGGAGGTTCTCCTGGTCCAATTTAGCCTGTATGTGCACAAAAGTGGACTATAGCACCATTCAATTCATTTCATTTTCGCATCCCGACTTTTACAATTACGGCGTGAAATTCAGGTGGTGCATATACAAAACCAAGACGGATGTAGAAGAAGACGGAACATCGGAGGACGGATCTCCGAGGCCTGTCTGTACTTGATGTCTCACTAAGTTTTCTTTCCCAATATCTTTAGTTCAAACAACCAGATATTAAATAGTTATATGATAAAGTGTATAAAAACATATTATTTTTAAAAATACCCCCCCCCCCGAGGGAGGGGGTTGGTGTAGGTTTTAATAATTATCTGGTTTTCAGAAAAACATGGATCACGCAAGATGTGTTATTATAAATAATTTGTATTTTTTTCGTTTCACATAGCATCCTCTAGTAACAATTCTTGTAATAATTACCCGGAGTTGAACATGCCTGTCTGGAAATTAAATTCACCGCTTAAAATTCAAGGGGGTACATATGTTTGATGAGCCAATATTTTTCCTGTTCCAAGATCTTCAGTGTAAACAATCAGATATTATATGTTACATATATATAATAAGGTGTCTAAAAAAATCCCGCCGGGGGGGGGGGGGGGTCGAGGGTTTTCATATAACGGTATGAAATGTTTTATAAAGCACAAGCATAAATTATATCCACATTACGAGAAGTATCCTTTACAATCGAATAAAAAGTTGTATAAAGAATATAGAAATATGTTAACTAGATTATTACGACGGACCGAACGTACATACTATGACAGATTGCTTATAGACAATATAGACAATTTGAAGAAAACATGGTCTATAATTATTAACGATGTAATAAATGAAAAGAAAAAGGCCCCTCAAGCAGTAAATTTGTCATCAATGGTAATAATGTCACTGACAACATCACCATTGCTAAAAATTTTAATAAAAATTTTGTGAACGTAGCTTCCGAACTTGCCTCGAAAAGAGTAAGACGGATCCAACTAAAACTATGAAAACAAATTCCGTTTCATTATTTTTGGAAAGTGTTTGCAAGGAGGAAGTCACCAAAATATTTATGTATTTAAAAACAATTCTAGCCCTGGATGGGATAATTTTCAGTCAAATGTCATAAAAGATACGTCTGATTCGCTTTTATATTACCACTCATACATTTACTCAACTTATCCATTACACGAGGAGTTTTTCCTGATGAGCTTAAAAAGCCAAAGTTATTCCTATTTTTAAAAGTGGTGATTCTGTACAAATTGGTGACTATAGACCAGTGTCACCCGTCTCAGTATTGCCTTTTTTCAAAAGTCTTTGTACGTTTTATGTATGTTAGATTATTCTCTTTTATAAAAGAATATGATTTATTATATAATTAATATCAGTTCGGTTTCAGACAAGGTTTTTGTACAGATATAGCATTGGTTTCTTTACTTGATACGATTTAAAAAGCTCTAGATGTAGGTGAAATTGTACTCGGTGTTTTATAGACCTAAGTACTGTAAATCATGCAATATTTTTGGATAAATTATATAAATACGGCATTAGAAGTATATGGCATATGTTTGGATTACAAATTATCTATACGACAGAAAGCAATATGTATCTTTTAATAAGCCTGATTCGCCTAATGAGAAAGTTAATTTTGGAGTACCACAAGAAGCTATTTTAAGTCCCTTATTCCTTATGTACATACATGATAATGTATTGTATCCTCATTTTTGTTTTCTTTGCTTTTCGCTGACGATACAAATATGTTTGTTACAGGTAAAAAAAAATATAGAGAATCTTATTTGTTTAATGAACACGGAATTAAAAAAATACTAATTTGTCTAAATGCCATTTAGTTATCTCTAAATTAAAAAAAAATCATTTTATTATATTTAGTTTTTTCCAATAAGCGAATAGTAAATACAAATTATCTAGTAGAGTGTAATAAATAATCAACCAGTTTCTCGAGTTTCATATACTTAAAGTGTAGGTGTTATTATTGATGAGAAATTAAACTGGTTAAACTGGGCACGTAAACAATTTAGAAATAAAACTTGCCAAAGGTTCTGGAATTATTAGAAAGTGTAGCATTTGTTTTAGTATTGATACAATAATAACTCTATATTATAGTTTTATTTACCCGTATATTACATATTGCTTAGAGGTCTGGGACGGAACGAATGAGAGAAATCCTAATTCTATTTTCATCTTACAGAAACGCATTATTAGAATTATAAAATCTGTTTCATTTAGAACACATACGTCACTTTATTTTGATGGGTTGAATATATTAAATATATTTCAACTGTCTAAATATAAGGTAATATTATTTAGTTTTAAGTACGTGGAAGGTTTATTCTCTGTTATATCTAAAAAATATTTTGTGACAAATGGCGACTGTCATTCGTACCCCATTCGCAGTGGGAACCATCTTCGTCCTCTACGATGTAGGAAGTCAGCAGGGCAAAAATCAATGAAATATAATGGTGCTATTCTATTGAATTCTATTACAGATTTATTCGACCGTTCGTGTAGTTTTAATACTTTTAAAGTTCATTTTAAACAATATATAATAACAATTTAATTATAATTTTATTATATTCCGGGTGTGTTATCATGGTTATTGTCAGTGTCTGTTATCAGACCTTCATATTAATATTTTAGATAGGATAAAAAACTGAGTATGTTTTTCTATTTGCTATAATGTGTTTAATGTAATTATATTTCCAACGTATTAATAATATTGTTAATAAAGTTAGTTATGACCGTGTCTTTTCATTATTATATTTTCAATATTGTCGGCTATTTATCATTACTTTATTGAGTTTTTTAGAGATCGGTAAAATATCATGAATATAAGCTTATATGTTTTTCTGCACTTTACACATATTTTATTTTCCACAAAACCGGGTAATGTATTATTGTTTAATTTGTTGAGTTCCTTTTTGTCACTTAGCTTATGGTGTATTGATACGTTGTACTTATATTTTGTTGTTCGTTTTTCTGTGACAATAAATTATTGAACTATTGAACTATTAACCCCACATTTTTTATTTTTTTTATTTTTGTTTTTCATAACTTATTCTAGTATCTAGTAAGATAACTAGCGTTTATCCTTTAATAAATACCTGGAGTTGAAAAATATATACACATGACTTATGTGAAATTAAATTAACGACTTAAAATTCAAGGGGGGTACATGTTTGATGGCCAAGTATTTTCTCAGTTCCCACGAAAGCTGTTAAAACAGAGTGGGTGTTTTAAAAGTTTCTTTATAGAGTTGTTCCACTGTGGAATGCCCCCCCCCCCCCGCGGCAATTGAGGGACGTATGTGTCACTCCTGCTTGTGTAATCGCGGTGTTCTATGTTAAAACAATTTTATGATGATGGTATCTGAGCTTGTATAGGCATATTGCCTTTTCTCAGTTACCTGCCACATTGTACTGCTTGTTTCATGAGCTGAAATGTATTCATATGTACATGTACTGTGTATGGCGATTAAACAAATACATAAATAATAATAATAATAATAATAATAATAATAATAAATAATAGTTATATTAATTTCCTAATAAAACAGCGCGTGTAGAAAACAAAAGGTTCGCGTGCATCTAAATTTCAGGGAAAGTCTGATGGATGCAATTCATGTTGAGGTCATAAACTGATATAGATGGAGCCATACTAATAATTATAATGCTGTAGGCCCGCCTATGAGGAATAATTATATTTAATGTGTTTTTTTTATACATGTGATACTTCATAGAGTGAAGGTGAAGAGACAACATTGCTGTCAGTATGAGCAAACGTCTGGTCGTAACTGTGACGATTATTATCATCACTCTGGCATTTATTCGCTCTCTAGTGATTAAGAATGTAATCCATATATTTCCGTCATCATACACCAACAAAAAGCAAATATCTGATAGCACTTTTGCAGCGAGGAACTTTTCGAGAAATACTGGCAACAGCAGTCATGGTGAGTGATTTACCCCTTGTCCTACGGAATTGCTTCAATTGTACTTTTCGTCATTTGAAGCTGGAATTGCTAACGCAATCTCCAGCTTCAAATGACGAAAAATATTACCATTTATGAAAAATAGACATGTCTAAAATTAAATTATTTGATCAACAAAGCATCTATTAAAAAATATTTTATCAAAATTAAGTGATATTTGTATTGATCTTTGACATCCTTAACCCCGTATATATCCGGGCATAGCGGGACAAGGGTTAGGAGCATGTGCCCTGCTTTTCTGGGCTAGTAAGATTACGATCCTTGAGATACACAGGTCAGACAATGCACTATTCTTATTCTGGTCATTAACCCTTTCAGATTTATTTTTTTAATTTCATCTTGATTATGTGACTGTGAAGTTATGTTTAAAGCGACACAAGCAGGCCAAAAATGATCAAAATCTTTTTTTTTTTTGGCTCGGTAATATCCATATTATATCAACATGTCCATATAATAGAATTGCGTGAAGTCTTTTAAATTTTAGAATGCTGTGGGAAATCAAATGTATAGTTGTCACTGAAAATGTCGCCTCACATTCTTAGTCTAGACCGTAAAATAGATATATTCGTAATGACCATCGATGGATTCAACGGAGGGTTTAACGGTGCTAGTGCTCCCTCTTCACCCTTAAAATTTTAAAAACCTTTTGGCCAAAAGCTGTTTGAACAGATTGTCCCAAATTAAATGTATGTATATATTCTGACACGTTAAACAGTTTGTTAAATGTCGAGTACTTTTTTACGAATTTGTATCGTACATCAGGGGGCGAACTGCAAAGAAAGGGGTGTCAGATGGAAATGTATGCATCTGTTAAAAAAATAAACGGCAGCTCGGGGCACCAACTGGGAAGAGTTTGAGCGTTAAGTAACGATTTACGAATGATATGTGGACAAAAAGCTTCTGAAAGTGGAGCTCACGGTCCACATGCCCAAATGTTGGCATTCATGATGCAACAACGAGCACCTAGATGGAACAACATACGATAGCAAATATATATATGTTTATAGGGGGCCTAACCATATACTTTACTGATGTGATATCAATTTACCCCATTTTCTTTATATATCCATATTCAGATGATACATTGCCAAGTGAAGACCCGCCAAAAAAGATTCGCATATTGTGCTGGGTGATGACGTCTATAGAAAATTTAGATATCAGAGCTATTTATGTGAAGAAAACGTGGGGAAAGCGATGTGACATCCTTCTGTTTGCGAGTGACATTGAAAATAAAACGTTTGGAACAATTGATATTAATCCAGGGACGGGACGTCAGAATTTGCCGAACAAAACACAGGAAGCATTTGACTACATTTATGCACACCATATTGACGACTCAGATTGGTTCCTGAAATGTGATGATGATACATACGTGATAATGGAGAATTTGCGATACTTTTTGTCGCCTCTTGACACTACAGTGCCGCTGTTCTTTGGTCACCATTTTATTGGAGAGGGTGGGTACTTCAGTGGAGGAGCTGGCTATGTGCTCAGTAAGGAAGCTTTGACAAGATATGGACAAAGAGACAAAAGTTTGCGAGCATGCAGTACTAATTTCATTGCTGAAGATGTTATGATGGGATCGTGCTTAAAAGGCCTTGGTGTGCACCTTGGGGATTCTCATGACACCTATAATAAATCAAGATTTCACTGTTTTACACCCCAAGAACATATCAAGGGAGATTACTACCCGTGGTATCTGCGGTACGATTCACAAGGCGCTAAACATGTGAGTAGCCAGTCATTTGAAACGGTTCTCAATTATCACTAGTTATAACTTATTTGATAATTATTATTGTAAAAAATGATGATAGGTCTATTTTTCATATCTTGCATTATTTTGCGGGCGCAATTAATAAGAGAGATGGATATTCCAGCGAGGAGACTCATCTTGAGGCCAATGTGTTTAATTTATGTAAGCCATGCTTTGCGCTCATTCACCAGGTGGACTAGGTGGGGGAGAATAAACATTCATCATAGAAGAGTATAAAAAGATAGTTGCTTATATGATTTTGCCTTGAGAAGACAATCGAACTTTTTGATTGTTGTTTGGGTTTCTTGGCTGCTATTTCTAACGTTCTGACGACCTATGTAGGCGCTCTCTTGCTTATAATTCTTTACTTTGTATCGATGAGGCTGGAGGAAGCCTAGTAGACAAAATAATGTAGAGGTATAACGCGGTCATCGCAGCCACCACTGACACTGGAACGATACCACACCACAATAACTTGATAGGAGCTACTGTGACATATGGTTGCACGAAAGTATTTATTCTCTTTTGTCCAGTTGATATAATTAGTATGGTGTAAATGATTATATTATACTGTACATAATTAAAAAATAAAATTTTCAGCTGTTCCAGTGAAAAAAATGGAACAAATACAATACATTGCTGTGTATGCCTATATAGATATAAACATTTTTACCTGAAATTATACATTTCCTCACATAAAATATGCATCTGCTCATCAATTTTTACCCCTCGGCCCGATGGGCCCGAAGGGGTATTGTCGTCCCCTTCGTGCGCCGCCGCTGCCGCACACTGCCTTTTGGCTACTACACCAACATGGTGCAACAGATTGAACTCATAATTCATACAAATATTCAACCCCTCCGGCAATTTTTTTTACCCAAGGTCTTAGGTCAAAGGTCGAAGTCAAAGATTTAAAAAAAATCTTGGTAACCATGTTAACGCGATAACTTGAAAAATAATTGATGGATCTCATTTTTTAAGTAAGCTTACCCATGAGTGTGGAGATCACCTGATTTTCAGCTTTCTACCAATAATCAAAATGGCCGCCACCTGGCGACTAATGTTTTTTTGGCTTAATTTTTCTCAGAATTCCCTTGAAACCTGGTATATAGGTTTTCGGAGTCTATTGGTATTGTCCGTTTTCATGTGAGACCGAAAACGAGGCTACGGTGGCCATTTTGGTTTTATCATTTTTAATAAATCGCTCTTATTTCCAGTTAAATACCTTGAACATGGCGCAATGGTTAGAGCGTGGCGCTCTGCCGATGTCGCTGCCTGCCGTGCGGTTTCGAATCCCGCTTCGCGCAGAATTTTCAGAGAAATATGATGTTTCTCCCCTCTCAATCTTGGGACATTATTAACATGTTGTGTCCTTGGGAAAGGCACTTCACCCTCAAATGCTTCACTTGACTCAGGTGAAAATGAGTACCTGGTAGGACAGAGATGGCAATGTGTACGAAAAGTTCAATGCGCCGAAACGGCTGCAGGACTGTGTGCTCTCCGTGGAGTTGAAATGGCACACGAATGAACAGGTCCAGTGACCAGGGGGTAAGATGTAAAGTCGGATGATAGGTCTTCAGACTTGATATCAGACTATAAACCTGCACGTTTTACCTTTAAAACCTGGCATATAGGTTTTCAGGGTCTGCGAGTCTATTGGCTTTGCCAGTTTTCATGTGCGATCCAAACCGAGGCTATCGGCCATCTCGATTTTATCATTGATTTTCGATTATTGGCATAACGAAGCAGTTATGTCAGATTTGTGGACATTATGAGTCACTTCATCAGCCGAGGGATGTTTGAGTGTTTGCATGGTATTTTTGGATCCTGTTGGCGCACGCAAAAAAAACAACAAGAAATAGATCTCATCTGGGAAACTGATAAATCTTTCAAATATAAGCATAATTATAACATGGAAACAAATTCGTTGAACTCGTAGTTCAATACGACTATTAAAAATGCATAACATCATTTCTATGTTAAAATTGTGATGAAACAAAAGTTATATGGATTATTACCTTACTTTTATTTTTATCAGGGGGTGGAGTGGATGAGTGACTATCCCATTAGTTTTCACTACATGAAACCAGAAATGATGTACTTTATGGAGTATGTGATGTACCATGCTCGACCGTATGGTATACGACAAGGGATGGAAGAAATCAACAAAATCAATGTGTTTTGAAGAGAATAGAGCAGACGACGATAGATATTATCACAATCACAATGCCATCAAAATATTTTTTATGAACTCGCAATAAACCAATAAATATATATAATACTCTTTTTCGTTTAATATTGTAGTTATGAAACGCCTTGCTGTTTGAGCTGACATTGCGACAATTATGCTCGTTTTTTCATTAAAGACACACGTAATATATATTTGAAGTAGGCATACCGACTGTTGAGGGTCATTATTAAAAGCTATATTTTTTTCGGGAATATATAATTTTAGGATGGTTGTATCTACCACAGTCCGCAGTACAGGGGAACAAATATCTCCACGCCCTATGGTATATTTTATTATGAGTCACGCGTGGTCCCACACAGTATATGTAACAGGGTCATAACCGTGCAGACGCCTGACGTTTATCCAACGATGGCTTTATGTTGGATCAGCGTCGCAGACGATGGGCCAAGATAAACATTGGGTAAACATCCCTTGTTTAAACTTGTTTTATAAGTCAAATGTAAAACATAATATACGATATACAGTAAATACCAGGTTATATGTTGCCTATTTTCTAGTTTGCATGATAATCTAGTTCTAAGACGTAAGAGCTTGCATATACAGTGTTTTATTATGGAGTCTGGGGCTGTTTGCGTCAGAGCCATATGCTCGTGGTGCACTGAGGTCGGTACCATACTTATCTCACATCAAGTGAGGCCAGCAGACAAAATACACAAACAAGCTCTTCCTCAGTACACATACCCTGGGTCTGATATCTGATCTTCACATAATACTAGAATATCAGCGGAAAATACCAACAGACCAGCGCTTGTAGGTCTATGCTATTTAAGAGATACCTGATTAACTTGAATAACTGACGAAAAAAATAATGACGATAATATGCAGATCGTTTATATTGCAATAGAAGTAGATGGACATGCAGTCAATGAGTCGAAACTGTAGGCAGGCAGGCAGGCTGGCGGGCGGGCGGGCACTGCGGGCAGGCAGGCAGGCAGGCAGACGGACAGACAGACAGACAGCCATGCAGAAAGACATGCAGGGAGACAGGTAGACATACTGGCAGCCAAAGAGACAGGGGGGGGGGGGTGGTGGGTGCAGGGAGGCGGGCACTTTTCACATTTGTAGTTTTAGTAGAAGAGCTGGACCTGAGAAAAATTCGGTCCGTACAACCCACCATACTGACAAAATCTAATTATATATTCTGTTAGAGCAAACCTTCCTGATCATTTATAGGGTGGGCGTAAAGTCGAATTGTGGTATCACTTTTTTTATGAGCCATAGTTCAGCACAGGGGTGTGATGATTTATACGCTCAAAATGACATTATTATCGCTGGAGCACCAAGCTAAAAATGTTAATAAATCGAGTTCTGTGTCTTCAAAATACACATATGATATACCAAAATGCCCAGAATAAAAGTATTCAGTAAACGAAATGCATGGACAAATTTCATAAAAACTGACATTAGGGGGGGGGGGGGTAAATTCCTTAATATACCTTATATACTAATCGCATTAGGATTCTACTATGATAACAACTGTCACCGATGTAGTCAGGTCGCAGAGGGTGGAGCTTAGCAAACTTATTTTGCGGATTTTTGATGCATGATATCGCTAACTAGTGTGATATGAGCAAGCATGCCAGACTGATATCTTTGAACATTTTTAGTTATCACTAATATTAAAAAAATGGCCGCCGTCAACTCATGAAAAAATAAGGTTTGGGGTAGAAATGTGGGTTTCAGAGCTAAAAATTGGTCTGATTATCCATAAATAGGCATATATCGCTCTCATAAAATTCCAACGGCAAAAATCAAAGATGGCAGCCAGAAAAAAATAGATTTTTAACTAATAATTCGATAATCAAGTGTGATATGTGCTTTCTGACTAATTTTGGGGTGTGAAACCTATTTCTGCACCTCAAATTGCAATTATATGCTTCTGTGACCTTCAAGCACCACAAGAAGGTCAAAACATGATCATCAGCGGTTATAGTGAAATACAATTTTTACTAATAATCCAATAGTTACATGTATATTCTTGTATATACATGTACATATATTCAATTTTATAACAAATAAGTCAGTAATGACTTTTCTTTATGTCAATAAAATAACTGTCTGTCTGTCTGTCTGATATGTCGTACACTGGCGCTTAAACCATTTCTCGTATAAAAGAAGTTATTCCAGCCATCAGCTATCCGATAAACTTTAGCTGTAATGTATCATTTTAGATGAATTTGGTGACTGAATATATATGAGGGTATAAAAGTATACTACAATTTGAGTCCTCGGAATCTGGATCTGGATAAAATTCGAACTTTTGTTGTTTAAAACTTGATAATCTGTCGCTCGCAATATGTTCGATCCTTTATATATATAGGCGGACGTGTAGCCAACTTGATAATCTGTCGCTCGCAATATGCTCGCTCCTTTATATAATAGAGGCGGGCGTGTAGCCTACGTACCATCATCACGAACCCCCCCCCCCCCCGTATCGTGTTTTCTAGACCCGTTGAGTTACGACGCTGGGACAGCATTGAACCAAAATTGGTTCAGCTTTTGTTCAGGTTGGAGACGTGTATCCATCAATGTTTTGATCTACAAAAGTTCACAAATATTTTTTTAAAGGAGAACACGTAATGTCAGATTAGATAACACTTACACCTCACTAAATGCGCAAGAGGAAGGTATCCATCCCTCAAGAAAGCATTTTGTCGCCAAATCTATTTACAATAAAAGTCAACAACATCGACAAATATATTTACAATAACAGTTAACAGCATAGTCAAGGCTACCCTGATGATATCGCAAGGCCTCCTCGATGTGACTAGCCCGATTGCGCTGGGTAAGTCAAGGCCTCGCCAGCAGTCAATCGTTATAACGTCACTTTGGATATGAAAGGGTGTATCTGCCACTGACACTCTTTCAAATCCAGGGGGACGATATGTAGACGACTCTGCTTTTATTTTAAATCCAGCAGCATGACTAATTTTGAACAGGTCTGCAAAGTTGCTTGGACAAGTGGTTACTTGTAAAAATAACGTTAATGTTCTTCCTAAAAAACTGTGTGTGTACTTTTCTCCAACAAAAAATGGCTTACACCCTGAGCCTCATCCCAATCTATAAAGATATCCCTGCTGAATAAAATGTCAAATTCTTTAGTATTTTCTTTGAGAGTAAGTTAAATTGTATACCGCACATTACATATATTAATTAGAAGTGAAGAAGAAAATTATATCCAGCAAGGGCAAGGGTGGTTATCGGACAGTCATACTAAGAATATACTGATCACATAGCAGATCCAAACTGTATTATTGCTGTATTGTGTATGGATCGGGGAGACCATTGTACCTGAATAATGTACTGAATCTGATCGCCAACCAGGGTTTGAGATTATGGTCATCAGCATTTAGAACCTCTACTATTGAAAGTATTAAAGTGAAGACTTGCGAACAAGTATTTCAGGCTCGCCGGTTGAAGCCGATTTTTTTACAGTTGTGCTTTAACCTTTTTGAAAACCGCACTGGTATTTACTAACGATTTTTCTATCACATGACTGCCTGATGCGAGAGCTACAACGTTGAGGGGAACAACCAGCGCAATGCAGTTGACAATGACCCTAGCTCATCAATAGTCCGGCTCCCTGTTGACAAACCTGCTTTGGCCTCGACTACGACACAATATTGCGCTAAGGATTTGTGCGCCTCTGAGCTAGGTCCGCTGAGGATATAGGTGCTGTAGTAGTTTTATTGATTGATTGATTGATTGAATGCACCCAAAGAATATGGCCGGACTCGTGGATGCTTCAGCTTCTCTTGGATGGTTATTGTAGACATAGTTTATTATGTACCATGCCACACAGAATACGTTACAGACGTAACGACTCCCTAGCGAGCTGCCTGGGTGGTCAAAAAGTACTACCACTAACAAGCATCTCAGTACCACAATAGTGAATAAATATTGTCTTAGACATGTCATAAATATGTAGGTGCGAAGAGTGTTGTTTCTCACATCAATTCACATGTAACCATTCATCAATGAGAAATAACTTGCTTGTTATGTGTGATTTGGAAGATTTGCTTCTGCTCAACTAGTTTTTAATTCCGAATATGTTGCCTCCACATATCATTGACTGTTTCTCATATATTATACGCAATAACTGGACATGTATGTCAAACATATGTGTTGACCTAAATACTAGCCAAAGAGCATTAAAATTGTAATTAACCTACTGGACGCGCTTCTGGAAAACACACGAAGTTGAACCGGACAGACAAACAGACACATATTTTATTGACATAAAGAAAAGTCATTACAGACTTATTTGTCAGAGAAATGAGAGAGACATATGTACATGTATATTCTGATTATCTCTCTCTCTCGGTGCCAATAATGGTAAACAAAATAATTATTGTTTTTTATATATGAAACTAATGTGTTTTACCATAATGTATTGTATTTCATTCACACAGGACATGGCCCTCGCACAAAAACATTACAGCTTATTTTATTTAACTATATTGTTCAATTCATACCATTTCAATCACGAACCAGTTAGTATCACATACTCGGGAGTTGCAATCGAAGAAAAACATTCCTGACCTTATAGAGAAAATCAACAGCCCTAAACGTCCAAATAAAAAATCCGAGAGCAACAGACGTCTAGCTGATAAGAAGCCAGATCACGAAAGCATGATAACATTGATAATATAGCGACAGGTGACTCGTGATATTCCAGATAGAAATGTAACGTTATAACAATAATAATGACACATAAGCATGATAATAATTATTTAAGTCAGTCACGCAAGACACGACACTGATGCAAAATATTTCAGCTTATTTTAATTAATAATCAAGTCATATCATTTTCAGTCAATGTTGATTTAATGATGTACCAGCGTCACAACTCAACGGGTCCAGCAAACACGATAGGAGGGAACGTAATAACGGTACGTAGGCTACACACAACTAAAGGAGTGAATATATTGTGAGGGACGGATTATCTAGTTTTATGTACCATGCCATTTTTTTTGCATTTTGGATTTGAAATATCCCGATGACTCCATAGATTCACAATCACCAAATGCGTCCAAAATGACACATTGCAGCTAATTTGTTTTCATAACTGATGCTTAAATGACATACATATCGATTCAGAGCCACAAAGTTAATCAGAAATTTATAGAACGTCGGCCCAACGTCTTTGACGTTGGACTAACATTGTATAAATGTTATACAAATATTGTGTGTTTATTGGGTTGAACTACTTTGTATAAACATATTTTATTGAGCAATTGAAACAGATGGAAAATAGTAATACGAGGTTTCGTTCGCTAAACATTGTTGGACTACTTATGAAAAAGCTGTATTTTCCCTATGACCGCTGTTGGCTGTTGGTGATTTCAGACCTTCATACAGATGTTGAATGTCATGTAGAATAATGTTTTCACTGAATTCCTAGCATGACAACTTTAATACCAGAAATGAATTCTCCACCCAAAACTAGACAGAAACAAATCACATGAAACTATTGGACCACTTATGTAAAAGCTGTATTTTCACTATGACAACTACTGGTTACTTTTTTTTAGTTAGATATGTTGTTTTAAGGTCACATAAAAAGGTTGAAGGTCACCAAATAGCATTGTTGAAGTCACTGATTCCTAATATGGCATCATCATTTATACCAGAAGTAGATTATGTGCCACACAGTTAGCCAGAAGAGACATATCACATGTAACTAGTGGACCACTGTATTTCAGTATGCCTGTATAACTGATCAGGTTTTGAATTTCATGTGGTGCTTGAAGGTCAAAAAAGTGTAAACTTGTAATCGGAGGTCCAGAAATGGGCTCCACGCCTCAAAATTAGTCAGAAATGAAATATCACACTTGATTATCGGCATATTAGTTAAAAATATTGTTTTTTCAAAATGTCTGCTGACGGCCATCTTGGATTTTTGCCGTTTTCCGCCAAACGCGACGTAGGATTTATACCCAAAGTAAATATATTTTACATATATTACAGCCCTAATGATTCTGGTCATTTTGGTATATCATATGTGTGTTTTGTACATAAAGAATTATATTTATGATAATTGTTAGATTAGTACGCCAGCGACAAAAAAAAACATTTTAGCGTATAAAATCAATATACCCCTGTGTCCAACTATGGCTCATAAAAAAAACTGATACCAGAATTCTACTTTACGCCCACCCTAAAAATGATCAGGGAGGTTTGCTCTAACATAATATACAATCAGATTTTGTCAGTATGATGGGTTGTACCAACTCCTTAAATAAGGGTCCTACAGGAACTAGCTCTTCTACTATTTAAGTTTAACAAGGTAACTGTCACTCGGGTTATATTTTGACTATCAGTAGTAGTCCTATGCGGTTAAATCTCTCTCAGCCAAGCAGAAGAAAGAAAAGTGTGTATATTCAGATATTTTGAGCAGAGCTAGGCCTATATACCGTCAGTTATTTGGTTATCTCTGAATGTTTGTGATGTTATACCACCATTGACGGGTTAGATTTTGTCGTATTTTTTCACAATGTGCAGAAAGTGATGTAAAGCATTATTACTCACCCATACTTGCATCTCTCGTTATTCCCTATGTTACTACTGTCAGCAGGTCAGTCATCTCTAAATATTGATAATGTCATATATGATCCCACATGCAGTTATACCTGACTCGCGCTTTAGGATTTCCACACCCCAGACGATATCTCCTTTAATAAGGAGGACTCATGTTCACGAAAACTATTTGCAACATCACTGTAGTCCTACAGTGCAAATCGTCTCATGCGTTAACCACACAAAAATAACTTTGTAATATCAAATGCACTTTCATACATACCACAAGCACGGAAATTATGAAAATGATTAAACCACTCAAAGCAGCTGGGTCGTTATGCCTTATTGAACCATACTTTTATATTGCGGAGTACCCGACTCATGTGGACGTTGACCAGCTGCACATGCGTGCCATTGCATTGTGCACCAACTATGTTTACTCAGCGAATCACGACGACCCACCTACTTTAATGTTAAAAAGGTTACTGGTCCTGATAACATTCCAGGAGGTTTATTCCTTCTGACTTTAATTTTCAGGGGTCCCAGCCACTTTGAAAAAAATGTGATTTTTTATTGAAATATAGGGAATTTATAGTGATTTACATGAGAATTATTAGAGTAAATATACATTTAAAATCTAGATATGCATTTGCAAAACATACAAATTGCAATTATAAGCTTTTTGGAATCATGCTTTTAGAAACAAATCTTCCATAATTCAAAATATACATTCGGTCACATACATATGCTCTGACGTGACATTTCAGATGATAATTTTACAGATGATCATGGTCAAGTTATTCATAATATACACTCTTTTTTGCTTTAGAACCCCCGACCTTTTTGTAATTCATTTGCATTCATTATCACCAAGATTTACCGCTCTAAATTAATAAGTTGTTCCCACTGTTGGACTTGTTTTATCACCTTACATTAAGTCATCTCTCAACGTTTGTAATAATGGCCTGATAGCTGTATCATCTCAACATCAGCATCACTACTGTATGAAATTGCCATAGGCCTATGTGACTTGTCATATACCATATGTGATATTATCCCACCATCAGTCATCTCCCATCCAACCCGTGCTAATGTAATGTTATCCCATTAGTTTAGCTCTCATTGTAAGTATCTTACGAAATATGTCACAAAGCCTTACTCACATTCCTCAGGAAAGGGACAGTCCACTGTTCATAATACATAGGAGAAGGGCGGGGAGCGGGGCTGGCAGAAAGCATTGCGCCATAGACATGAAAAACAAAAATAAGTCTTCTGTGACTGGGACACCGTCGAGAAGATTTGAGCGGTTAGAAAACATTTTAGAGCAAATATCTGAATATGATACGTGGAATATGTCTAGTTTTTTTAAAAACACTTTAAAGACACATTTTAAAGGAACTGCTTATGTTGACAATTTGTCAACATCAATTTTGGTTTTAAATTTAGTTATTTAGTTGTGTATCCCGCAGATCATTATTTCAATTTCTTAAAAAAAAAAGATTTTTAAAAACATTTCTGAACAATATTTATAAGAATCTATCAAAAACCCAAAAACATACAATGAGTTCACCTAAAGGATGGTTGAATGCTAGCACAGCATTGGGCCACACATTGATGCCGTCGGCCCAGCGCTGAACAGAAAATCGGTGCTGTAGGGGAACCCCTCCGATCATCGCGTTCCCAGACCAATTAAAGGCGGCAGCTATTGATATAACCAGGTAGTTACTTTGATCATGCCATCTGAGATGGTGGGCATTTGTGATATAAAACTTAATTATACTGCATACAATCTTGTTTACATGAAAATATACGTCTTGGAAATAAAACTACTTTAGCCTTTTTCAGTGCTTTAGTATTGTTTTTTTTAAATATTTTTGTATTTTAGTTAAGATCTGTAGGCTTTATAGCTTCATATGAATTAAGTTTTCAAAATTGACAAAATTGAAAATTCTTATCCCAACTTAACCTGTTTATCTGTGCCTTGCCCATGTATTGACGTGCCCGGTCTAGAACTAAGCCTAGTTAGCGCCATGCACACACAGGGATTGACACATGAATACCACCTTGATGTAGTCCGGTTTCAAGTAATAACATACGGAGCATTTTATCTGCATATGCAACGTCTTGGAACAATTTTAAGTTGAAAATGCTCAGTACAAATGCATTCTTATTAGGCCCGGCCAGGAGCCTATTAGGTTTATTGTGCCTGAGTTTGTGTCTTGTTTTGGGGAAAGAGGGATGCCGTGTTTGGGAAACGGTCGACATTTCTGTAAAAATGTCCTTATGAACAAGTTAAATATAACGTAATTGTGTGTTTAAAAAGTGTTCAGAAAAAAAGATATTAACGATTATATTTGTGATTAGAGCTTAAAGGGTTTTGGTTGGAATATTGTTGGCCCAGCGTCGTAGACGGTGGCCCAGCATTACATCAGCATTGATCAACGTATGGTGTAATCTGGAAAGCAGCCTTTCTGGCGCAGGGGAAGGAAGCGTCACCCGCATATAGCAATGCCTCAGTGCCAGCAAATACGGGACAATCACCCAATGCTGTTTCAATGTAGGACCAGCGTCGAAGACTGTGGGTCAACACTGTAACAGCATTGGGTAAATGTCATGTGTTTGCCTCTGTGCTGGCGCAAAGTATACAGCAGACCCAGTGTTGGATTAATGTTTGGCCAGCGTCGCAGACGATTGACCGGCATTGAACCAACAATGGGAAGCTACGCTGGCCCAAAATTGAATCGGAATGGGTGGGTAGGCCTATATCGTACAACATCGTAGATTGAATGGATGTCGGCCAACACCGGTGATGGAACTAATAACCATTGAAGAAGATTTATATGTTTGGGCTATGTTGAGGTTTGTTTGGATCTCGACAATTCTATTATTCTATGTTCCTAATATTAAGGTGCTATTTTCCCAGAGTTTCTATCCAATCGACTTCAAACCTTGGCATAATATTCCTTAGGTATTGAGAATTCCCTCTTGTTCTTCTGGAACTTATTCAGGATTTTCTGGATCACTATACTCTTGAGAGGCAAAAGGCAGTTTCTACTTACTTGTAAAATGAGCAGATACTGCCTTTGGCTTCGAGGGGCAGTAGACCTATAATAGGGACCAATGTTGGTTCAATGATGTACATGTCGGGCGATTCACCATTCATTGCTTGAATGAAAACAGGAGGGTAAACAGCGTTCCCCTATGTGAAGACCGGCTCTACCCTTTAGTCTCTACATTTCATAATAGAAATACATCTATCCAATGATGTTTCAATGCCGGGTCAGCGTCACAGTCAGTGGCCCAGTATTGAACCAATATAGTATATTTGGTATGAACAGTAGAAATCTTTTAAATGCTACATTTGACAATTAAAACAGTTGCAATTCCATTCAAACACAGAACGCTGACTCAATGTTGTTTTAATGTTGGGCTAGCATCGCAGTCAACAGAGAGACAAGTCAATGTGTGTACTGGGCACTCTGAATATGATTCCATTTGACAAACAAATATATGTCTATTTGAAAGTGCAAAAGCGCAGTGGGGCCTTCTGATCTCTGAAATTTAAAGTCCGAAGGCTAAAATTTCAATTCAAAATGGCTGCCAAACAAAACAGATGCAAAATTCCAATCGATTTGTCATATGCAAAAAAAAACCAGCATTATTTAAAATGGTCGCCAAAAAACTCACAAAAACTAGACCAAATATTATTGTTACTTGAAAAGTCACAATTCTTCTCTAGTTTAACTTGTCTCTTTGGTTCTTTGTTGAATCATATCCTGGATATATAGGATTATGGTCCATGAGGAAGACCAATACAGTTATGTTTGCAAAATATTAAGCCGAATTTTTGTCTATTGCACTCAAACAGACTTAAAAGCCGGGCCTTGGAGTCTAGTTATTAATATTTTCAAACGAGGACTCAAAGAGGGATCAGGAGTCTCTTTTATTATGATGCTGTTCCCTAGCAAATTATCTGTTCGATTTTTTCAATGGTGGATCCATGTCTAATTTTGTGGCTGATCTGGGATAGTAACTTTCTGTAACAGATACCCGTTTTACTGTTATCATTCGTTTGATTTACCTATTATGACGTAGTGTCTTTCATAACATAATTATATTGTGTTTCAAAACCCATTTTTGAATTGTCACACCGGTACGCCTGTGTTTTCCGCATAGGTGATGTCATCCGCCCAGCTGATCCATATTGATTTTATGAACTGGCCAGGCGGGGACTATCTGAGGCGAGTGAGCAGATATAGGCAGCAGGCCAACCCAGAGACACATACAGCCACTGGTCAGGCGAGCACCCCCGACACACGTACCAAAATCTATATAATCGTCAGCCAGCCACACTGGCCAAATAAACCACGCTGCTAGCCCTGTCTCTGAAGCAAGCAGTGAAGCGTGCCCAGGGTGATGTAGGCGGCAAGTACTCCCCGCCAGTATCAGACAGTAACGTGAGTCCGCCTACCTAGTAGTACACGGACTTAGACAGGGGATTTACGGTGAAGTGTTTGCTGGCGCAGGCTGGCTTGTTCCTGCAGCCTGTTCCACGCGGCGGCTAATGTTGGCTGCCTCTTTTCATCACCAATCACCATGGCCGCCAGCTCTACAGAACAAGGCGACAGCATCTGAGGTAAATCTACCGTACAGCAATACACAAAGGTGGACCAGCGTCTCTGACGTCGGCCCATATTTGTGTCAGACAGTGTATGGCCACAATCAACCAACTTGTTATTTAGCATTAGAGAAACCCATTTGGCACGATGACAACCCAGATTTTCGTACATCTAGCCGTGGGCTGTGGCAATCCACGAGGACTGTATCCCAGCAAACACCATACATTGGCCCAATGCTGGGTTAATGTTGGCCCGCCGTCTCCGACGGCGTGCCAACTTAAACCCAGCATTGGTTCAATGTATCTGTTTGCTGGGTAGGGCCTATTAATTTTGCTGCGCACTGCTTATTTACAGATGTAGGCCTATAACATTGCAAGGTTGTGTCTCACTGTCTATTGTGTACAGTGAGGGGGCGGCATTGCTCGCTATAGCTTTAGCGGGAACGTGATGGATTGTGTGGTGAATAAAACCAACACATAGTATCACACCATCAGTACCTCTGATACAGAGTGATGTTTAACAGACTGACCAGTCAGTATAGCACGACTGACCATGCAGACACAGCAGAATTGCTGAGAATATTGTGTTGTCTGTGTGTTGTGTGTACACAGATGACATGCTAGCTCTTAACACACGTTCTATTGATTGTCCGTGTGACATTATTGTAGTGATCACGCAGGCCAGGGGGTCTGCCATCTGCTCCTCCACGCGCCGGATCACGTTATAGACGTACATCTACAGGATTACAGACATTATCTTCAAAAGGTAGTATTACTCAGCAAATACGAGGTATTGTCGAGATGTAAATGTTGCTGCAACATCAAACTAAAATTGTGGTATTATTTTGATTATAAAATCACATTAACTCATATTTGCACACCTATTAATAATATGAATAGTATTAAATTTAACGCAATGGATTTTTATCTCATATGCATACACAACAGAATTAATCAGCTGATGAGTTTGTTGTGTGCCAGGTAGATCAGCTATGTTCATTCTGCTCACTGGATAATATGTGGTGGTTCTGTGCCAGGTGCCATTATGGGCGTACAAAAACATGATAAAGCTCCCTTTATAAGGCAGTCTACCGTTAATAATGATCGAACCACACGTGTGCCTTATGTCTATGACATCAGATGCTGAATACATATATACGAGTCTACTCTTCATGCTGACGGTGGGCTGTGTGGATAAATGGTCTCCTTGGAGGTAAATGGTTCTACCTGTCACTTATTAGAGAGGTGGATAGGGCCTTATTTATACAACGTTATAAGACAAAATGCAGAACTACAACTCGTGTGGGTGTTCAGGCGAACCCCTTGGTCTTCATGGTCTTGGGCATCTATTTTCTAACAGAATCAATATATGTAATTGCGGTAACAATTGGAATTATATAATCGATCCAACAGGTACTTTTACGTTCCAAAACATAAGTGAATAATGGAACATAAGTGAATAATGGAAGCCATGCAACAACATATGCGTAGCCCTATACATGTATTTGTAGATTATGCAGGTTAATGGATTATGTTTATATGTGAATCATAATGATGTATTTGTTCCTTATAATACCTCCCTCACATTGTAATCCTGTGATAACCTTACGATCATTTTTTTTATTATTTATGCCTACATCACATTTATGGCCACATTTTGTCATATACCGTGTGTACATGGTGTATATACAAGTCTTGTATATAATGTTATATTCATTGTACATAAATTAATTTTATATTGTTTTGTTATTCACATAGTATTGATCATTTATATTATATTATTTGTAATAATCAATATAATATATTACAACCCCTTATACATGTTATACCGGTATTCCACACCGGTAAAACACATTGTTTCTTTTACCATTTTTCCGACTAGAATAATATCTTGTAACAATCACTTATTTATTACTTTGACTATATTCGTGATTTTTTTTCATTTCTTATTATCACTTTATCATATGTCAGATTTTAAAAGTGCTAACGTTAAAACGTGACATCTTCAATAGTCGACCTTCATTTTGCCATATCTGGATGATTTTTACTCACTTGAAGTTGTTTATCGCGTCAGCGAGATACAACTTTAAGTGAGTGAAAATTCCAATTAAATAACTTGGCGGTTAATGATAAAAACCCATGTTTGATCAGCCTGTGACATACGTTTCGTCTGTTCAATGCTATCGTTCGCATAAAAAGGGAGTTAAATCACTGTGTTCCAACGTACCAATGCTAGCCCAGTGTGTATATGCCTTTGGACCAGTATTACCATGATAAATCCAGTCTATTTATTGTTGTTTCTAAACTGCTATGTGGTATATCATGTATATTGGGTATACTTTATTTATTTATTAGGCTGTATCATGTTTATATACACAAATATATACAATAATCGTACAAATATGCATTTGTAAGTAGAATTGTGTACATCAGGATGTCGAATAGGGGGCCTACAGGTGACCAGCACCCTAACTAAATTCAACATCCAGGTGTTTTTATTGCAAATATTGATTACAATTTGTTATTTTGTGTATGAAAATGGCCATGTTGATCTGTTAATACCAGTTGTGTTGATGGTGTATACAGAGTAGATGTCTACATGAATCTGACCAGAACCTGGTAAACAGTGCATGCAGTGCAAGAGGAGTAAACATGATAAATAGATCACACAACTGTTGACTTGTGAGATAACCACAATAGTTGTTTGACCTTATGGGCAGCTCTGCTTCCAAGGTCACTTAATTGCTTCCGCTATTCCATTGCTTTGAAGGAACACAGCTGCCAATGAGACCCCCTCCCCTTTTGCATCGCATATTCCGCATTACCATATTACCTGATTACAGACTGGACTTGTTGTACATGTTGTGTAGGGATATCATAATATTAAATATAGCTAAATCGTCTACGACTCCGGAATACCATATTTCTACTGCTGATAGCAAAAAAGGTCAAAATGTTGGTGATCACGGATAGCACAACCCGTTCAATTTCAATAACAACATTTTCATTGCAACCCATGGTCGACAAATATGTAATTTTGTTGTATTAAAAAAATAATATTATTACTTTAATATTATCGATCACTATCGAGTATGTTCAAAGGCGAGGGGCTGGTGTAGTAGTTTGGTCCAAGTTGGTACTAGTTCCCCGTTCTCGATATTTAGGTTTCAAGGAGACAAAATATTTCTTCCCCTTAGAGATTCAATACTATATGGCGAGCCTCCGAGGTAGCGTGTTTGGACTCGGCCCGCCGAGGGCAATGCTCTGATTCATCTCATCAATCCATCCTCAGGATGTTATCTTGGCCTATACTAGTTTAGCCTGTATATGCCGCCATCTACCCTCTGCAATTCAAATAATGATAACAAACAAACAAACAAACAAACAAACAAACACCGAACCAAACAGTAAAAAAATCAACCAATCAACAACCTAATCAACTAAGTAACCAAGTAACTAACTAACTAACTAACTAACTAACTAACTAACTAACTAACTAACTAACTAACTAACTAACTAACTAACTAACTAACTAACTAACTAACTAACTAACTAACTAACTAACTAACTAACTAACTAACTAACTAACTAACTAACTAACTATACAAAAAGATGCACTTCTGTTGGCCCAAATATACCTTTGAGAGAATATTATCAGTTATGGAGGGACTAGAACAAGATGACTCAGCGTTTCATTGATATCGATAGTCCTAAGCTGTGGAACTGTAAATAATATCTGCCCTACACAGCCCATATAGATGTACATCGTTGACCCAGGCAATATCGTATTTATATTGATAATATAATATGTCGACTGGTTAACAACATAGCGTAGGCCTACTGATGTGTATTTATACTATTCCACATATTTTCCACTTCATAAACAAAAGCATTACCATGATTACAGAAAACAAAGAATCGTAAAAAAATGTAACGCCGTTCACATAGTCTTTATCATGTTTATGTAGTCTCTGGTGTAAAAACCACATCAGAAAATAATATAGGCAGTCCGGTGTTAAACTGTTAAAAGTCTAGTAAAAGTAGTTTTTATTAAATATTAACTTACAACGTCGTGCATAAGACGTTATGAATAAATAATGATACAAAACATAATATAACCATGATAACATACCCAGAAAATACAAAACATTTGTAGAACGTCGGCCTAACGTCTTCGACGTTGGTCCAACATTGTACAAATGACATACAAATGTTTCATATTTACTGGGTAATAACATATCATACGATCACACTTAAAAGTTGACATATTTGTGTAATATTGTAAAATAAAATAATTCCACAGTGTATAGACATATTATCAGATTATAAACATACGGTTTTTTACAAGACTTTTAGTGATGACTCAGCTAGCCGCGCGTTGATATCGATACACTGTTGAACTATAAATTATATAGGCTACCTAATGGTGGGCCTGCACCTCATGCATGATTGTATATCGGTAATGCCACGACTCCACATACGCGTGATGCGTGAAGCGTGATGCGTGAAGCGTGATGCGTGTTCACCGAAATCATTGAAAATAGAAAGGGCGACTCCACATGCACGTCACGCGTGATGCGTGGTGCGTATTCGTTTTGGGCTCGCGTATTCACCGCTCTTAGAGCGGTCAACACGCATCACCATGACGTCATTTTATGGATTCTGCCTGGTACCGCCCCCCCCCCCCAAGCATGTGATCCAGGGACAACCACCTCAAACATTGTCATAGAAAAACGTTGCCTTTGCATTTATCGTTTCTTTTCCACGATTGACTTTAATAGCTAGTAATGGCTCGATCTGAAACATGGTCTCTCCGAACTGCTCCCTGGTCATCCGAAAATATTGATGGGGACGTTCTGAATCCAATTCTAATTCTTGCATGTCTTGAAACATTCAAGTTATATAAATCACATGTTTAGTCTATACAACTGATCTTCAAAATGATTTTAGGTAGACATATACATTTTATATCCTAGCAATCAAAGTGTTAACTATGTGAACGGCTCGTTAGGCAGCCGTGAAAGGATGGACCCACAGGCTCTGTTAGTCCATTCATTGAGTTGTTAGTGTACACACACAAAGGGAAGAGTAATTTTCCAGATGATTATGGGCAGAGGTTGTGCATCTCACCTCACGTTGTCACACCACTGTCATGACTGTGATGATGTAAACCCGATAAACTCGAAACTCACTACATGCTGCAAATAGGCCTACAACCTCAAATATAAACTGTGAAATGTGCGTGCTAAATATATGCTATAGGATATGCGTGTATTTAAATACACTCGTAGCGAATAGTATACAGCTGACATAGTAGCCTGATAACATTAAGAAGGCGGCAGTATATTTCATGGATTGAGACTCAATTAACTTAAATCATGATTATGGCGTAAACATGATAAAAAATGTCCTTGGATTGTTTACTTTGTTGTGATGCTTATGGATTTTTTTCGGGTAAATTTGATGATATGAATTTGTCAGAGGGGATAGACACTCTGTGGCATGCGGCTAGTAGGTGAGGTACCTCTTGTACATTCGCTGTATCGTCTGGAGCACAGTCATCAACATGGATGTGAGCTGTGTCAACTCGAAGGGACACAGCTCTGAGGCGAAGGCTCCTTCATCATGTTCATCGTGTAAACACATAACATTGGTAAAGCTGTCTGCTTAGAAAGTCTGAGATCGCGGGTTCGAATCCCACTATCGCCTTCAAGTTTCAAAGAAAAAAAATGTTTCTTCTCCGCTCACTCTTAAAGATGCCATATTGTGGGCAGCCTCGCTAACGAGAGGTAGCGTGCTCGGCCTCAGACCGCCAGGGCTCGAATCTCGAATCCTGTGTCTAGAGGGCAGTGTCATCTAATTCATCTCACCATCCTCAGGTTTTCCTGACACGGTTTAGCCTATATGTGTACAAAGGTGGCCTAAAACCCCATTCATTTCATTTTATTTGCATGCCCAGCAAACACGATATGTTCACAGAATATTGATCTCATGTTGGTCAATCGTCTGGAATGCTGGCTAAACATCAAATCAACATCAGCCCAAATTATCGTGCTAGCCGGGTAGATATATTTGGCAAATGTCCACATCTTCTTATTGGTAGGCCATATGGTCTGAATCGCGCCGTTGCAATTATAAAGCAAGGTCTCACTATATATTTTTGTATTTGTTGTTGTGTTTCTGTTGTGATATAAACATGATATATGTCTTTGTTGCGTGGTTATGAGAAATAGTGAGTCATATACATTTCAGTTTCAACATCATCATACTTTCTGAACGTGCTAAACTACCGTTTCATGCTAGTACAATGTTGTCCATTCAATTATAGCACTGTGATGTTTGTGATGATAATCATCATTAGGCCTACTGATATAATCATGGTAGTCATTTCTATTATTACAGTAGCTGGTGTCACAGCCTCTGCCGCCCGGCTGCCTTCCTGCTGCTTGCTGAGTGACTGTCTGCTCGCCCTTTTCCTGCTGGCCTGTGTACTCTAATACCAGGACATGGCGTCGGCTCGCATCAATATAAAGAATATAGACTATTTTAAGTACAAAAAACTGATCATAGACGGAAACAGAGACGACTATAGTGCATGCAGCAAAGAGGTCAGTAAGCTAAACTCATATGACAAATGTAGTTATGTTCACTGCTCATAGTTAGCTCTCTTGTGCTGCTTTCTGTATTCCGCACGATCTAACCTGCACCGCTACTGGTATTTGTTTTAAAAATTAGCAACAAATCTACGAACTCCTTGTTGCCATGGATATTACATACCACTGCAATTTGTTTGATGACATTTTGATCCCAATATAATGAACCCTTAAGGCGACTAGTGAAGAAACACTTGTTCCACATTTTTAACTTGGTAGGCTACATATTAAGTTTAGCATGTTCAGACAATGATCTGAGCAACTTTGGGAGCATCAACAATGCGTAATTATGTGCAATTCATAGATCTTGAAAACAATGTAAAATAGCTGGGCCATGAGTATAAAACAAAATATAAGGTTTCAAATTTCATAGCCCATCACAATTTTCACACAAATAGAATGGCTGACTGGCGCCTATTTTTACTCAGTTTTGCTCATCTACTTGAAAACAACCGTGAATGATAGCTACTAGAGTAATACTATAAAATAAAACGTTCGCTGTTTATCTAATACAAGTCTAACAGGTGAAAAAAAACGCAGATGTATTTTTTTTTCTCAAATTCGCTTATTTATCAGTTTATGTTTTTGTCGCAAAAACCTTTCATGATAGATAAGCCTATGTATATAAAATGCAATATGTGATCTAGTTTTGAGCTATATTGTGATAAATATCGAATCTGTTCTGTCAGGATATTATGATAAATTGGTTATAATTTATTTCTACTTAATTTCGACTTGATGTAATTAACATGATAAAGGGCAGTCACATCGGGTAGAGCCAAAGTTTAAAACTGACATATTGTGACGTTTACAATATCTAAAACCCGGTGACACCGTCAACATGCTCAATTACTGATACCAATAACGTGACCAAGCAGATCAATCAGTAGCTCAACTTATATGGTATGAATAATTATGTCCATATATGGGGTGTTTGGCTATCATGTGACCCTCATAGAGGTTCACATGATAGCCAATCACCCCATATATGGGGGTGATTGGCTATCATGTGACCCTAGCCAATCACCCCATATATGGGGGTGATTGGCTATCATGTGACAGCCAATCACCCCATATAAGGAAATACTTGTGCCCCATCTTGTGGCAACTTTGATTTATTTGTCACAATTTCTTCATACTATATAAGGGGTGGTATCCGGCCAGATGTAACTGGCGTTTACCATGTTTACTAAATAGGCCCCACATGTAGGCACCTATTGCAAAACCACCCTTATTATACATGTAGGCTTACATCTTATATGTGTCTCTCATGATCCTCCACACAATATATATAAGGTCTTATACTCCATACACGTGAACATAATATTACGATCGCCGGTATGTCATTTCCTTATCATTCATATCATACATATATGGTGCTGACAACATTATTGTTCCAGCCATGATTCACTAATGTTGTTGCTGATAATACATAAGTCTAATATGATCTAGCGAAACTATCCATATCGTCACCATACAGATATAAAACAAACAAAATCTATGTTTCTGTTTATTGGTTAGCTGTGACTATTGCCTTAACTAAATGTTCATCTTATATTCCTTGACAGGTGAAATGTTTTTGTGACAGCGTGCAGACAATCAACTTCAGAGATGAAGAGTTTGATGACGTCACAGACAGGGACAGGTTCGCCGAAATTATTGGGTGTTATCGACAGATCCTGGCGAGTCGCCGGATAGAACCAGTGGACATGCGCATTAAAAGCGGCTGGTGGGGCGAGCAGAAGAACGCCTATTCTGCGGGCAAACTCAAGCCAGCTGTTCTACGTGAAAAGCTAGTTGCCAAGGTAAAGGATTGGAACCATAGACATGGAGGTTCCATGACCTCTACAACTGACATTGATAAATGTCTGGATGGGCCTGGTCTCTACGTGCTTAAGCACAAGGAACACCATAGTTTCCAGTATGTAGGAAGAGCTGCAAAAATCCTGGTTAAAGTGGCGGAAAAATTCAAGCAGGCTTTTGAAGGAACTTCTGAGGAACCATTGTCTGCTCTTCTTATTATTTCCACGTGCAACGACTGGGATTTCTATTTTAAATCAGTAGCCGATAAAGGTAAGATCACGACAATACAAATTAGATTATGTCTTGTTTTTTTTGGCTTCTCTTATTTTTCTTACTAGAATATTAAAAGAATCAACACCGTCCGCCGGATTCACAAAAATAGGCCTACATCTATATGTGATTTATATGAAATATAAAACACAATGAATTGAAAGCAATAACTTTCCTTTTCCCGCCACAACGGAGTTGGGGAGGAACAAAGCTGAAGGTGGGGGGTTATAGCATCCGGCCGTCAGTCTGTCCGTATTTTTGTTTCCGGATCATTTCACGGAACCCGTTCACGGAACATGTTCTCACGGAGTTTCATGTTTCCATGTTGCATATTGCACACCAATATCTCTTTTGGGGATAGTTTATGATCTCTGATCATGTGTTAATCTACATCTCTCTACATCTAGTTGTCAGATAGCTAGACCATTACCACTGATTACCATAAAACAAAATGTGTGGTTTTCATGGTTTTAGGGAGGGAAAAATGGAAAATTTCAAGTCGATCAAATTATATGCGTAATATCTTGAAGAAAACCGTGCTAGATAGCTATATGTAATATATTATGGTCAATCAAAAATCAAATCAGGCGACCACGTGCTAATCCCTAGCCGTCATTCAGTTCTTATAACTCAACTTGTTACACATTTTAATTGGGCGGGGGCCCTAGGGTAGTGGTTAGCACCGCTGCCCTTCACGCCAGAGATCGGGGTTCGGTTCCCGGTCTCGGCGGTTTGAAAGAAGCAAAAAATGTTTCTTCCCCATCCACGTGTGGAAGTCAGTATTGCGGGGAGCCTCCGTGACCGAGAGGTAGCGTGCTCGGCCTCAGACCGCCAGGGCTCGAATTCTGTGTCTGGAGGACAGTGTCATCTCAGTCATTTCACCATCCTCTAGAGGTTCCCCTTGCCCAGTTTAGCCTATGTGTGCACAAAGGTGGCCTAAACATGCTAAAGCCCGATTCATTTCATTTTTACATATTTGAATTAGCCGTATGGCTCCATGATAGCATTCGCATATTTAAAAAGGTGTATCACACAGGAATTATCTAGAACTAGACAAACTGTTAAAATATTTGTACAGACTTATTCTCATGATTCTATTTGCAAATAAAGTATGTGTAAATTGGTGTGGGTAAATGTAGTAAGGTGAGCCAGTTTGACATATTTAAAGTAAGTAATAATATCTCATATTGACGTTAAAAATATTTGATTATCAGGATATGCGTATTTCCTAGTGAACGAATTTGAGATACAATAAAGTGCAATTTGTTTTCTAACGTTATTTTGCACACATCACTTTGAACAAAGAAAAATATTTTCATGATAATTGTATCAGTTTCTTTGCTGAGAAGTTCCTTCAGATTGCAAAATAGTTAGCAGAATTTATTACCCATTAAAATCAGGAATATGCAAATTATTTTTACCATGGACTAGCTCAAATTCAATCAGAAATGATTTTTGGAACACGTTCGATATAGGTCCATATAGGTTCATATTAATGTTTAGTGATGATATTGTAATAGGGCCTATGTGTCTTTCGCTTTATCATTTTTATCAGAAAATATATTATGCATTTCTGATTTTATCAATATGTCGAATTATGCTGCCTCCATTTACATTATCTTAGGACTTCACATGTCATGTTATGTGATGAGATGATATCCCAGCAGGTTTTTTTTAAGAGGCCGATAATAATTATAATATCTGGGGTTTTTCTTTTTTGTATCTTATCACCAGCTATAAGTATAGTGGCCTATACACGCATTTAGCCACCAGGGAACGACATATAAACGTGAATATTTAAATCTTACTCTTGTCAGACCGTCTAAATATACATAGGGCTCCATGAAATATCATTGAATAGAAGGGGGGGGGGGTATCCTTTCTTATTTTCACATAAATGAACGTAGGAAGAAGACTCGGCTCCTTTTTGCTGATAGCCTATACATTGTTTCTGTTGTTGATTCGCCGTTTCTGTGGTTAATTCGCACCTTTTTTTACCGCGTAGCATTTCAAAATCTCCAAGCAGTCATTAGCTGCTAATATGTACATATCATGTCGACCCATGCTGTACAATACTAACTGAAGTTAACTAACAGCGACTATACACATGATACAGTCGATGTTGTATTATCTAATTTCGTCACACAATATTTATTTGTAGTATCTTGTTTTTATATTTTTATATAACGAACAATTATTATTCACACATAATTATGATAATCGAGACCTTTTCATATTTTAATTATCATTGTTCAATATTCGAATCTACACAGATCTAAATGTGTCGTTCAGTAACGTTTATTTCACATTCTTTTATAGATGGAGAAGACATACTGAGAATCTTGGAAAATGACTTGGTTCTGCGCCATGATTCTATCTGGCCGCATGGACTAAACTTTCAACTGCATATTGATTCTTTGCTGGAGGTGTCTGAGTTTAGAAAATCATGTCTCCGTCATCACTGGCCACCAGATGGTGATACAATAGCTGAACAAATCGACATGGTACAATTGAGGTCTCAGGTGACTTCAGCCCCCACCGAGCTTGCTGTACCACCCATGCCTCCACCAGTGAAGACAAAGGCAGTGAAGCAGAAGCCGCCGTTTGTTTTAACTGATGACGAGGACTTTCCTTCTGTGTCTGCTGATGAGGATGACACCCCTACAGATGAACGAGCTCATTCTCCTTCCTCTTCTGCCTTCTCCACATCCACGTTTGTGGTAGTGGAAGGAGACTCCTCACCAGAGACTGTTAATGATGACAAGAAACCCCCTGTCCGTACCCCAGCCCCCGTGAGCAGACCTCTGTCTGCTGGTAAAATGAAAGACGTCAAGAAACTCGGTAGTCAAGGGTCTGCCAGCCCTGCCAAAAAGCCAGCCTCAACCTCTAGGCCAACTACACCCAGGACACCTAAATCCAGGACTAACGGGGCCAAGACTAATCATAATGGGGACATGAACGGACAGGATAAAAACGACGATGGAATGCAAAGAAGCTGTTCAGCGTCATCTCTCTCATCTAGCGAAGGAAAAAGAGGTGGCAGGGCAGCCACTGACTCCCCCAGTAAAAAGGCAGGAGCACGTACTCCCCGACAACGCCCAACATCTGGACGTACAAAGCCACCGGATCAGTCCAGACTACCTGTGGCCGGAGGAAAGAAATAATAGAAATGCTTATCTAATATTGATAATGGTTGTAGCACAGTAGGCATATTTTCATTTCTCAAATCAACTTAATGTATCTTATTTATTTTGAAGGTCACTGGCTACAATTATGTTAATATATTTAATTGACTAAAACACACTTCCCCAAGAACAAAGGGGTTAAATGTATCAAATATATGTATAGCCTTGCGTGGTTGATGACTGTGATATACTATATCGGAGGGTGGCCGAAGTCGACATAGCACATTTCCGGAATAATTTTCCTTGTTAATACGCCCATGTAGACAGCTTAATTATAATTTCTTCTAGTCATTGCTTGCCTCATCTATTAACACTACGAACATATTCAGAACATAAAACCATCTAGTTACTTTCCAGTTTGTGACGTCAACTTTAGTTTCAGCAAGCCTTATTTTCACGGAGGATGTAGTAATTGTCCATGTAGTATTGTATTGATTGTACCATTCATGTCACTTACTCATTAGGAAGAGGTACTTTTGTAGCCCAATGTCTTAAGCTTCCAACATTGATATTAGTAAAGTATATCGTCTCGTACGTTCCCGATGTAATACATGTGCTTTGATACATTGGCTGTGCAGTACTCTATGTGGAAACCTGCACGAAAAATATCGCTTTAGTAATGTTTCAGACTTCGAAAATAGTATGGTGACGCCCTCTTGCTTATTACTCCTGTATTTCGCGGTATTGCGGAAATCATGTATGACGACGTCGTTTAGTTGAAACATTATTGTTGTTTTTATTTTGTTTTATTAATGGCACTGCTGTGATCTCCAACAAAGCACAAGTGCTTTATTTATTTCAGGGTCACCTGATATTGTTATATAGCTATACTTTCCATTCTGGACCGTTAATGGTTAATGCGATGAATCATTATATTTATTGTAGTTCAAATATAGTTGTTAGAGAATGATATGTAGGCCCTATACTTGGTTATACACACTAACTTACTTTTGAAATAAATGTTCCATTTTTGTTATCTCAAAAGAACAATTTATCCTGTACTTACTTGATATTTATTCCCGACAAATGCCCACATCGTGTAGACATTTATATAAACATAACATGTCATGCTTGAATATATTAAGTTATCCAGGCTAAACCATATTAACAAGTAGTGCAAAAATGAATTTTGGAATGTATAACAACTAGTATTATTTGTGTTGAACATGTACAGCATGGCATTTATTGTTTTTCGCGTTACAGAGAGAAGGCAATGATCCACTAAAAAAAATCCTTTTGTTGAGATTTTCCATCAAAAGAACATTTGCTTAAGCCTAAGTGTGTAAGCAACGAACCAATGCCAAAATATTGTCTAGGTATTAAGATACAAAACCATATTAATGTAGTTGAAGTACTAATGTGGCCGTCATTCTGGAAGCGTCTTTGACAATAGCATGATAGCGGCCCAGAACTTATCACCGAACCAGGTAGTGTATGATTTATGTACAAGTCAATGGAGTAATCTGCATGTGTTGTTTTGTGGAGTGCTTCCGGAATGTGTGGAATTGAGGGGTTCGTTAGCGGTTTAAAATCCTTAGTCTACTCTATCCCCGGCTAACCCGCTACAACTGCAGACTCGTATATCATTAGAGGCCTTCGAAGTCTTACTGGTACGTTTTTGGTACGTGTTTGTGGTAGAGCTTTTAATATTTAAACGGCACAATTGATGTTTTGAAATGTTCTTGTCTGTATAAATATTGAAACCCCACTTAATATGTAAGCCTTGCTATAAATGGTAGCGACATGTCCATGTAGTTGAGTTATACTATTAGATGTGACAACATTCTGAAGTATGACACCGCTAGCTGAATACGATATGTATCAACGTACAAATCTAGAATAACGAATATGCAAATGTATTTTCTTCCACTTTTCAATCTATATTGCCTAGTTGTGTTCTACTTATATTGCTTTGATAATGGATTTTTACATTGTAATTGTCATAGTATCTAAAATATGCAGTGCCATCTCAGTTCATCTCCCAATGGAGATTTTATCATTTCAAATGTTCAACTTCGACTGTTCAACATTGTATAGAGATGATTCTATTTTCATATGGTATTTCAGTATTTAGTACCCGCATAATACAGTAGGTATGTATATACATTATATGTACAAATTGACTAAGCCTAGGTGTATCACGTTTACATGAGTCACCTATTCTCTATTGATTACAATCCATTATTAGTCATGGTCATTTATTATTAACATTGCTGCATTTTAATTTCAACATTCAATTTATCTCAGTCATGATTCAAATAACAGGCATTCGACACTTTTGTACAATTAACCATCTCATAATATCCACACTGTGTTCGTGTTCAAATACTACATGTTGATTAACAGATAGCTCCCACTATTTTATCGAGATCAATCGTTACTTGCTTTCTATAATTAGCTGTAATTCTTGTGACGATTATCAGTGCCAGTTTTTTTCAAAATCATAGAAAGGCTCGTGTGCAACGATATAACGAATATTTCTGAACTGAAATTGTTGATTTCACGGGAGTAACCCCACATTTTTACCATGGTTTGATTAACGTAAAACATTAAATTCCAGTAGCGCATGTACTGTTTCTATACTGTTTCTGTCTGTTAAACATTGACTTATGTTCACAAGTATTAGTCAGATTTTTATTATTTATGTAGTTTACGGGTATACCTATTGATAATATTTCTACTTACATACATTTATTTATTTATAACACGTTCTTCTACTGTGGTCTGAGTGATATATTTTATCTGCGAAAATAATGATTTGAAAAATGTGTGATAAGACGAAGGGGTATATATTAGACAAGGGAAACGAACGGTTTAACTTTTGTGTATTAGTCATTTTAAACCTCATGATTCCTCCAAGCATCATTTGGTATGTCTAAAAACTTACCTATACCTAGTGTTCCAGATTGACAATTTTCATGAAACATTATACATGTTATATGGCAAATTCTTTATTTAGCACTAGCTTAAAGTCGATTGTAATGGTAAATTCAGGATAGAAAGGGTTAAGATTTTTTATTTTCGCCTGCAAATCATACAAAGCGTGATGATTTGTGGATAATCAATTATACCACTTTTTTATGACAATTTCTTAATGCAGATTGCATTAAATCTATGCCTGAGTGTGATGTTGTGTGGTGCGGGTAATCAATACGTGTGGCATTTAGTACGTTGCGAAATAAATATTACCACGCTTTATGTTTAAGTGCACATTTGAGAAAACTAGCATCTAGGTTACAACTTACAATTACTGTAAGCGAGGCGAGTATTGCCAGCAAACTGCGAACTCTCATTTCTTGCTTTCAGTTGCAATAAAACATGTATCTTCATGTAGTTTTGGTTCCTTTCCTTACAACAAAGAATCGTTTGTCACATTAGTATATGTACGACAGACAAGACCAGTGTAGAAGTGCATAATAATAATACCAACAATATTATTATTATTATTATTATTATTATTATTATTAGTAGTAGTAGTAGTAGTAGTAGTAGTAGTATTAGTAGTAGTATTAGTATTAGTATTATTAGTATTAGCATTAATATTAGTATAAGTATTAGTATTAGTATTATTACAAGTTAATGCCTATGGCATTAATCATATGATTCATATCATTAAAAAATGAAACCTCTATAACTCGGCGGGTTTTGGGGCTAGAGGACTGATTTCAGGTGCAACGTGATCCCGAGGCCCTACAGCTCGCGGATCAGAGCATAAAATATATTTGTATTAAAATAAAGGTGCTAAACCATATATGTGCTTTCGTTATAAATTATCTTCTTTTGTGTCATTTCTTTGTTACACGGATCGATGCGCCGTGAGCCGCTGAGGGCGTAGGTGGCATAAGTGCTGACGTATATCAGACATAGTTATCTTCTTTAACGTTTTCATTCGTAGCTTTGTGCCAAGATATTCAGACCCTTAGCAAAAACCATAATATTAAATGATTTTTTAAGTGCTCTCAGATAGGAGTGAAAATGAAAATATTACTCTTATTATCATGATTATTGTTGTAGTTATGATTTCTATAATATTATTATTATTATTATTATTTTTTTTTTTTTTTCTATGTTTTTTTTTTTTATTATTAATCTGGTTTGATTTAATTCAAATAATGCTTCTCTCGAGATTATTTTTAAATGAATAGTGATAAGTTTTCATTGGAAATCACTTGTTTATGTGAATTGTAAGTATATTGCCATGCAAATATGTTACTATACAAACCATCAAGATGCGTTATGGGTTTACCCATCTGCATAGATTTATCAATAAATTATATGCGATTTCTTACTGGTACTTGCGGTAACCTATAAACACCGGAGTTTTATATGACTCTTTTATGCCCTTCTCTCCTTTCCTAAGATGTGGGTGGGTGGGTTTTGACAAGATCATTGTCGCTTAGTAATATCATATTACCTTTTTTCAACTGAAAATGTCACCCGCAGTCAGTATCGTAATGGTTAACAAGTTAAAGGCTCTGTGAAAAAGATTTCACTTTAGCAATACTATCAAAGTATATATCACAATGAGCTGTCCTGTAAATTCTCATATTCTTTTAGTCTACTGATTATCAGTTCTTGGCAAAAATAAAACCTGACAACGTACACTTTCACCGGGCTGAGCGGATCTCGCAACTCATGACATCACACACATCATTGAAACATCGTCGGTTTAATGTTAACGTTTGCTGTGTTCGTATATATGAACTGAATTACCGGATGAGTGCACTAGCCAGGAGACTGAATGGGGGTTTCAATACACACAAACTGTTCATTGCACAACTTTTCTTTATATTCTGGACTTGTGGGGCTATGTGGTCAGGGAAGTATGTGGTCACAGGGAAGTATGTTATCCTATAACATATAGATCATGGCCAACAGGGGTGCAGATTTATACTGTTTTGAGATTTAAAAAAACACAATAGCTGAGTAAGCCACGTTACGAAAGAGTTATTATACTGGTTACAAAATCATCTATCATGGTGCGGGATTAGGGGACAAGTATATCCTATATGTCCAGACTGGCAATGTTTTATTCATTCCAATGTCTTGGTGAGCCATTTCAAAATAATATTTCGAACAGTCAACGAGGTATGCCTACCCATTTCAGGCCCCATAATCTAGCTTATTTGATTATACAGCAGTTAATTTTCTCAGTTTAATATGAGACAGACGGTAGCAAATTATACCACATTCGAGACCATTTGAAACAAAATACATCAATTGACTTTACCACGATCTCTCTATTTCTAGATCCACATTAAAATATCTTTTAAGTGTGTGTGTAAATTGTTGAAATAATCCAAGATGCATAATATAGGGTATAAGTGTACATGTTTGCAGTAGTAATACATACCGTACATTTAGTACAACATACTCGAAAGCCTACATAACTTCATAGTCTAATTGACTCTTTGATAAGCGAAGGGAGCAATGTTCACTATCACTAGTTACTATAGTATGAACGGATATATGCTCATTTAATAGTAATTTCATGAGAAATAACCTAGTGTAGACGGGGGAAGGATATGTCGGGACTACTTGGACTGTTTCTGATCCTTGTCCATATATGTCTATATCAAACTGAAGGTATGCTCTACTATCATTTGAATAGCATATAATGCAACACATGTCACATCTATTTCTATCAAATATCCTCGAATGACGTTGAATGCGGTTGTAGTCATGTCATTCGTCGTCTGTGAGTTTGGTGTAGGATGTATTAGCTATAAAGCTAATACAACGTGCTTAATAGTTACCAATTCTTAACAATTCTATTTTATGTTCTTTGTGTTTGTGAGGTATCTAGTCACAACTTCAGATCATTATACAGGACATCGATTCAATTATCAGACACTAGTTTACAAGCACACTGAATAATATTCGTCACTATTTTTATGGCTTAGATATTAGCTCTTGAATCATAATCTGTAATTATTCTGTATGCCTAGTGTGTGCGATTTTTCCACTTTCACGCATCCATGCAGATTATAGGCTCATATATTTAAAACACAGGGTACAGTAAGGAAGGTCTTGACCTGCAGCTATCGCCACCTGGTGAATACAAGATATACGTGGATGGAGATGTTTGGCTCGTCAGTCAACCACCGTTTTTTACAATTGATGGACAAAGACACAGGTGGCGTATAATTTAAAATTATTTTAATTTATGATTTCGTGAAGTTGAAAGTAAATAGACGTGGAAGGTTGAGTTGATGATATGGTGAGCTTGAAAAGTTAATCTTATCAGAATACATGCATCACTATGCTGATTTTCAATATAAAATAGAGTAGAAATACCCCTGTATCCTCACGCATAAACGTGCATGCAATTGTATTCGAACACAAAATATTTCATGACATGACATGCACTGAAAATCCCCCAGATGGCGAGTGAGGACGATCGCCCCAATCAATCTGGGAAATAATATAAAATATCCAAAAGGTTGAATGGATGATGTCAATGTTCCGGGGCAGAAGTGATAGGGATGCATAGTAAGTCTTGAGTACCGAGTGATTTTTAAAACCAACTTTCAGCTATGCAAATCTCTCCGGCCCATCCCATCAGCCAATAAGAATCAGTACAACCTCAACCACAATATCAGCGAGATCCCACTACATGCGAGATATTATCAATAATGTCTGAAATTCTGCTAATTAGATTAGGCCCGCCAAATCTATCCAACAACAGTCCGACAGCGGCTTGCCTTTAAACCAGCAATCCGTGATCAAACCAACTGAATGAATTATAAGCCGCAGCACAATGATAGACAATAGGACCAAGACTCCAAGAGAGAGAAGTTGAGCCTGGCGACCAGAAGACAAGCGCTGCCTCTGCGTCGGCCAACCATTACAACGACCAGCCGACACAACACCAAGCCCCCCAAAGCCAGCCTAGGCTGCCCTATAACTGTACACCTCCACGAGAGTTAGTAGAATCCCTTATGACGAAAATGATTTGTTTCCAAATTTTCTTTTTTTTTAAATCGCCTCTTTGGCGGCCATTTTTTTATTTTCATATATTTCATTGCTGCCCTATAAATGTACACCTCCCCGAGAGTTAGTAGAATCTCTTATGGCGAAAATGATATGTTTCCAAATATCCTTTTTTTCAAAATTGCCCCTTTGGCGGCTACTTTTTTAATTTTTATATATTTTTTCTATATATTGCAAGTGTTTGCAAATTTATGAAAAAACAAACAGATGTTATAAACTGTTGTATTTGAATAATTATAATTATCATTATATCTCCTTGCTCAGACACCGCACATAGGCCTACTGTACATATATCATTGCAGTATTATTATGTATTTGCACACGCACATATGGGCATATATGCTGAGAAGAATTAAACCGTATAACATCATATCATATTTGATTTATGCATTAGTATGACATCAAAATGACAAAAACGTATTGAGAATGAGTGTGCGAACTTCAGACATATATGTGTTAATATTACACCTGTGAGGAAAGTCATCTTGAATTTATGATCGAACAACAAGTAGTTTCAAAAATGAGTTTCTTATTATGCAAAATATCCTTTTAAAGCTGGTTCAAAAACTAACTAAACAATTTGTTTTACACGATTGTGGTGGCGGTCATCTTGGATTTATGCATGAAAAAGACCTCAAAATTTAAAAGAATTCACAAATAACTTTTTCATAGAAAATTCAATTATACAAGACTTAGTGGTATTACACATCGTTTTCTGACGAAAAGTGAAAATTATATATTTTATGAGATGGCAGTGGCGACTATCTTGGATTTATGCACGAACAAGTTTTCAAAATGAGTTTAGCATACCAAATACAATTTGAAAAGTGGAAGTACACATCTTTTTCTGACAAATAGTTCAAAAGTTTTGGCCATATTGTTATTTCTGACTGAAAAAAAACAAAATGAACATCAAAAGGTCAATTTTGAAAAAAAAATTGGAAACATATCATTTCGCAAATTAGAGATCTTGATGAAACAGAATATGTGATCAAATTGTTTTTACCCCACCAAAAACACCGTTTTTTGCCATAATGGCTCCTACTAAGTCCAAAGAGCCACGTATTTGCGGACATGAGTATCGACGATGGTCCAAAGTCAGAACGGACTAGATACGCTCTCAATACTCCCAGCAACGCATACACAAAGCACACAACAACCAGGGCTGGAAAATACCGTCCTGAACTGCCGCAAACTCTTATGGAAGACATCTTTTAAACATGTTAAAGATAAAATGTGACATCAATGAGCAATATTTGAAAAAAGTTGACCTCCATTTTGTCAAATCTGAATAATTTTCAATCACTTGAAGTTATGGATCGCGTCAGCGAGACACAACTTCAAGTGGGTGAAAATTCAGATTTTAAAATTTGGCGGTTAAAGGGTTTAATTCACCCTGATAATTGTCGCGACAGCTTTAACATGCCCCAATAATAGCATAGCTTCATTATATGATTATTATATTATTATCACCATAGTATAATTCCATACATTACATAACAAACAATATAACTTATTTCCAGATTTTATTTGATTGTAATTCAGCCAGGCGGAAACATCCGTCCCACCTTGTCATTTATATTGTTTAAGCTGTCGTTAATAGTCATAGCTGTGAACATAGGCATTCACGTAGTGAGCTCATTGCATATGATATGACACAAGCGACTCTTCTTGGAGCCACAGCATGCAGACACAGATGTAGCACCGCTAAATGTAAGAACTCCGTTAAATGTAAGAACGCTAAATGTAACAACCCTCTTGCATATTCCGGCGCTGTCAACGGCAAATGTAAGAACTCCGCAGACAGTTGCTCATCAAGTGATAAAAAGAGATGCACTATAATTATGCTGGCCATGCACTATGTAACATTTTCAGACAAGGAGTCATTCATTAACTGAGACTCAAACTGATGTGACGACCCCATCTCTTTATCTCTTAATCAATTATTATTCCCCTTCAGTATCCAGTCTCCCTGGTGGTTTCGAAATAATATTTTTATTGACTTGTTTAGATGGGATCTGTAGGATTAAAATGAGGGTAATTCAAACAGGGATCAGATGAAATTGTATTATTAGTTTCTTCAGGTCTTTAAGCATGGTAAATATTCATCATATATATCATGTATTATATTACAAATCTGTTTATGACATAAGTATACAATTTCAATTTTGGGTGTGAATTATCACACAGATAAATCTATAAAAATCACAATTTGACGACAGTATCATAGTTCACTGAGTATAAGAGTGTACATAAAATAAGGTAAAAACATGCGATTGCGACTTATAATTGCACGCACGCTTATGCACGGGGATGCGCTATTTATTTGACCTTTAAGTCAAAGCTCAACGCTCATGAGCTACAAATATCTTCAACTGTTATGACATAAGTTTGTATTCATAAAGAAACGTACTATTTTAAATAAGACGGTTTGATAACATATATAATTATATATTATGTTCTAAAATATAGAGAGGCACCGTGTATCACAATGTATTTCGTACACGTTAATATATTATACAGCTTGGAAAATGGCAGTTTACGTTTACTAAACATAACTGAGGAGACAGGGTTTGATATACATGGCTATTTCACCAGCACTCAGTGGATATATGGTGTCAGTACTAGTGCTACTAAAGTGATCACTGAGATCAAACGCTACAGTAAAATACCGCTCATCGTCTTCACCCAGGTACTGATAATAATAAGCTACATATCTGTATAAGTTCCAATGCTTTTTGTATAGCTATATCTATGCTGTTTATAATTTAGTAAGTAATTAATATTTACTTAGTGGGTGCTAAATTTAAAACGGCGATATACAATTGGGATAGAGCCGCAATATAGCATGCAGGTAAATGAAGCAGAGCTTCGTGTCATTATGCTTATCAAGATAATAATTTATTTCAAGATAAAATAGCAGGACATAGAAGTAATTTAATATTTAGATATATCCTGATGGAGCAGACGGCACAAGTATGGGTAATCCAGAGGGGCTGTCATCCGGTTTCCCCTGTGTGAAAGTCGGTGGCCAGCAGCACGGCGTAGAGCTAGGATATCTACATTATGCCGGCATGATGGTGGGAGATACAACAGCCTGGATCGGCAGGTATATGTCTCAAATATAGTGATTGATTGATTGATTGATTGATTGATTGATTGATTGATTGATTGATTGATTGATTGATTGATTGATTGATTGATTGATTGATTGATTGATTGATTGATTGATTGATTGATTGATTGATTGATTTAGTGTGTGAGTGAGTGAGTGAGTGAGTGAGTGAGTGAGTGAGTGAGTGAGTGAGTGAGTGAGTGAGTGAGTGAGTGAGTGAGTGAGTGAGTGAGTGAGTGAGTGAGTGAGTGAGTGAGTGAGTGAGTGAGTGAGTGAGTGAGTGAGTGAGTGAGTGAGTGAGTGAGTGAGTGAGTGAGTGAGTGAGTGAGTGAGTGAGTGAGTGAGTGAGTGAGTGAGTGAGTGAGTGAGTGAGTGATTGAGTGAGTGAGTGAGTGAGTGAGTGAGTGAGTGAGTGAGTGAGTGAGTAAGTGAGTGAGTGAGTGAGTGAGTGAGTGACCAAAAAACAACCGAATTTATCAATAAACATTTGTATTTTCATGACAACTGCTGAATTTAAAAATATCAAAGTAATATAATGTTCCTGCTACAGATGGAATAATAACACTCTGAACATTCGTGATGGTCTGGCAGGAGGTCCATTAAGTATGTTTGATGAGAAGAAGAACGCCGTGGTGATTGCACCATGGAGTAACTTCATGGAATCATCTATAAGGCATCAAGGGCTTTTTGGAGGAATATTAAGTTGGGGTATTATGGGAAGTTTAACGTCTCTACCAAGCGGTTACTCTAACTCAATATCAATGTATTACTCAGCAAGCGGAATCAATGAAGTAAGTTTGCCAATGTGGTCCATTATTGGACGATTAATCGTGTTACGCCATTATAAATAGGGCCTACTTTTCCTTTGCAATAACAATTTTTTTCTTTTTGTTCTACTTGACGTTAAATTTGTATCAACCTTTATTATTGTTAATATAATAATCATATACTACTCATAATATAAGCCTACTGTAATTTGTAATGTAATAGTCAACCATTTTAGGTTTTTAGAGGATGGGGCGATGCTATCCGGAAAGAGTACGGCCGCCATGATAATTTTGTTAAATCAGATTTGGTTGTGAATTATCTGGGTTATTGGATGGACAATGGTAAATAGAACAATACATTATCATGACTATAGGTTCAACCAGTCAGTTCAAGTTATTTAGTGGTATGTCTAATGGTATTAAACATGACAAATACATATTAGTCAGTGAAAATTCCGCATTAGATAAATATATGAGATGGAGTAAAATAGATGTATAATTTTGTAAATGATACACTACACATGTACACCAGTACTTGATTATACTAGTCTTCATTATATTTACGTCCATTGCGTGTTGTCATTGGGCAATCATATAATGTGGGTCTGTGCTTCTGACTGATAAATGTTACCAAAGAGCCTAAATGTAGTAATTAGTCTGTTTGCATGTTTTGCCCACATCTCTATAAGTGTGTCGTTTTCTCAAAACATTCAACTCGGACCAAAGGCGTCTGAGATGTTCAATACAATACCTAGTTATGGACCTACCCAAACAAAAATGAGGTTTGTCCCACTACTTTTAAATATGGTCCATCGCTGTGCGACGATAAATCAAAATGAAAACAACATGAGGCAGCATGTGGTGTTTGCTTGGCATACCCGTATGTATATATTATTACAGAATAAAATACTGCTAAATGGTATAAGAATTAGGACGTGCATAAACTAACATCAACATGTGGGGTTGATGTTAAATAAAAAATGATGAGGGTGAAAGAAGTCTGTTCACTTAGTTGCCTATGACATTATGACACAGGGTAGGCGAGCGGGCCAGTATTGTCTGGGAGGGGATACCTTTTTTTAAATGAGCAAGGCAAACCTCACGGCGTTCCCCCTCAACGTATCACCAGGGTCATCCTTAAACAAGCTACTGTCAAAATTTTCATACCATAAAAAGATATATTTTAAATGCTACATTTCACGTTTTCATTGTATATGTACATGTTGTAGGTTCCTATTATTACAATAATCCCGAATCTGACAAGACATTTGAAGAAACCATTTTTGACATTCAAGATGACAGTAGACGGCTCACTATCCCATACAGGTGTATATAATAATAATCACCTGATAACCATGCCACAACAAAACTAATCACACATACACATATACATACAAGATGACAGTAGACGGCTCACTATCCCATACAGGTGTATACAATATTAACCACGCCACAACAAAACTAATCACACATACACATATACATACAAGATGACAGTAGACGGCTCACTATCCCATACAGGTGTATACAATAATAACCACGCCACAACAAAACTAATCACACATACACATATACATACAAGGTGACAGTGGATGACTCACTATCCCATACAGGTGTATATAATAATAATAATCATCTGATAATCATGCCACAACAAATCTAATCACACATACACATATACATACAAGATGACAGTAGACAGGTAGACGGCTCACTATCCCATACATGTGTATATAATTATAATCACGCCACAACACGATTAGTCACATATACATACAAGATGACAGTAGACGACACACTATCCCATACATGTGTATATAATTACAATCGCGTCACAACACAATTAGTCACACATACACACATACATACAAGATGCCAGTAGATGGCTCACTATACCATACAGGTGTATATAATTATAATCACGCCACAACAAAACTAATCACACATACATGCATTTTTTGTAATACTACAGTGAAAAATAGTAATGTTACAAGAGGGTGCACATGGTTTAAAAAACGAATCGAACGAACGGCGAAGCACCTGTTCTTAGGGGCAGAAGATCGAGGATTGCAGTTTCTAAATAGTGTGAAAAACGAAGCTAAAAATGTATATCTATATATTGTGTATATTATAACTATAATTGTGTTGATTGCTCCTTTATAAACTTGTTTATTATTATTATGTTATAATGGTACTTTCATTAAGACAAACTATTATCCGAATTAAGCCATTATAAATGTAAAAACTAAGGCGCAAATTTTATCGAAAATGAGGACAATCGGCCCAAGGCTCGTATTCTACCCCCTAATTCAAATAACAACTGAATGACGGCGGTTATTGGCCAATCTCGTCATGTGAATCTCGGCTGAACCACTCTTCGATAGGTCGGGGGTAGAGTACAAGACAAGAATAGTGAGGCCAAAGATGGGAAAAACGTGAATTGGGAAGAATCCATCATTTCCAGGACCCATGTGCACCCTCTTACTCGAGTCGGTACAAGTTCATAAACATCCAACCTTCTACTGGTTTATTATCATTGTGCAGATTTATCTGTTTCAATAAATAAAATGTTATGACGGTGATGAGCATCATTTTAAAGTACACTTTTGTTTGTAGGTATATTCAGTACGATTCCTGGTGGTACTATGCTGGATTATTTAAAGGTGTCGTGAAATGGGAGGGGAAACCACAAGTATTTCCTCATGGTATGACGTAAGTCAATGAAACTACTTGTACCGGTAGTACTCATACATAAGTGATCTGAAATTAAACTGTTTACCCATTTTTAAATCACATATCTATCAATTTCGTATTTTGAATCATCGGGTAGTCTTTTCTTACATTTTATAGCAAAGCAAAGTTGTAATACATTTATCCAATATTTAGCTAGTGAAAAGAACAGTTTGGTCCCCAAATATCATTCGTCACTAATTCATACCAGGTCGTTATCTGGCGTCGTATGGTATATATGATACGGCGAGATTTCAGTGAGTGTCATGTTCTACAGACGTCTGAGACACGAGTAAAACACTGTATTATCAGTGAGTGTCATGTTCTACAGACGTCTGCGACACAAGTAAAACACTGTATTATCAGTGAGTGTCATGTTCTACAGACGTCTGCGACACAAGTAAAACACTGTATTATCAGTGAGTGTTATGTTCTACAGACGTCTGTGACACAAGTAAAACACTGTATTATCAGTGAGTAACATGTTCTACAGATGATGGTGACACGAGTAAAGCACTGAATTATCAGTGAGTGTCATGTTCTACAGACGCCACATACATTTCATTATAATATCCTTTGAAAACGTAAGTTATCTTTGCCAAGCAAGATATACAAGCAAACAAAAAAACAAGTGATCTTCAAAAAAGGAGTGACATACGAGGGACACGATCACCACCACTTTGATAGCGAAGCATTATATGTGTTTCATTAGGTCACCGTGAAAAATGTACCCCTGGAAATAATTTCTTAGCCCTACAAAGTTAAGTGTTGAAATCATTTTTATATTTTGAATCAACATAAATCAATCAATTTACCTTTTTCTTATTCATACCCGATGTGGCATATACGTTTCAAAAGTCAATTATTTTGTATATCGCCTGGCCATGTATCTTAAATGGGTATGAGAGAACCACAGTTTTCAACCGCAGAAATTGATACCTTTAAACATGTTGAACAAACAAATTATAACATTAAATTTTACAGCAATATATATATATTTTTAATTACAGCATAATAATTATGATTAATCACTTTGTTTGTTATTAAAGGGACATGCCCAGGTCTACAATCATAAAAAAATCGGTGATTTTATTTTAGCTTGTTAATATGACCATATGATGTAAACTGCAAACGTTTTTAAATTTTTGTGCTGCGCACTTATCAGTTAGGCTAGATATAGAGAAGAAATTCCCGTATTTATCATTTTAGACATGGTTGTGAATAATTAGAAATCGGGAATTTCGTCTCTATATCTAGCCTAATAATAGTCCAGCAGATTTGTGACAAAAAGGCTCAGTTAGTGATAAAAGTACCAGAATTTGCATATTGATGGTTTATTATACACCAAAACATATCAGCTATGGACCCAATCTCAATTTCCATTTTTTCGGAGTTGGCGGCCATTTTCCAATATGGCCGCCAAATTTGGTAATTTTGACAGTAGTTCTGGTCTTGTGGTATCAATATCGGAATACAAATCCAAGAAAGCAGTCCTATAAGCCCATAAAAGCAAAGTAGTGCTTCATAAATTAATTAGAATTAAAAATATATCACTAAATTATGTTTACTTAAGGAAAACCAGTGAAAATGCCTTCAAAATAGTCACCGCGGAGACACCGGTTAGCTTTAAAAGTAAAAAAGTCACACAAATTTATAACTACAGTAAAACATTTAGTTCAAAAAGAACTATTTGTACTATTTCTATCTAGGTACACAAAACATGCCTATGATATTCCGTCTAAAAAGTTTATTGAAGACTCAGTTCCAATAACACCTACCCCTGAAACTTTAAAAAAGGAAGGAATGCTTGCTGAGAATATTCGTGAAATGTTTTCACTGCACGAGGTCTTAGTGTATTGACAATGACAGCTCCGTCTAACAGTAACATATCAACATCTGGTCTGTCATTTTGTGAAGGAGATATTTCTTTAAACATTATAATATATCAGATTTTGTTCCTGTACGTATGTCACCATAGGTCAATCAGTCATTGATCGCCATGACTGATTAGAGCACTATTAGTCTGTGGGACTTTGGCTTTATTCTTGGGCAGAACCAGTGGTGGAGCATTTCTGTACTCTTCTGGAAGCGGCGCTTTTCCTGGTGAGACGAGCAAACATGTGATTCCATTATCCTTGCCTCGCCGGGATTTGTGTGGCATGGATGCTGGAATAACGATATTGCTGTTCCATGAAGAGCTCCAAGGGCAGTGTTTGATGATGGGTTATGATCTATATTATCATATGCAGCTGTTGTAAAAACACTATGTCAGAGTTGACGAGGACAGACTACACCTTCTGATTTGTAAAGTTCTGATGTATCGTTTCCCAGATCAGCTGATATGCTCAAAACTCTGTCATCTGATACTGATAATCCAAGGCTATAGAATTTATCAACCAAGCTACGTTTGCAGGTTTCACCATGTAGCAACAGCCCCACATATATTGGAAGAGGTGGTTCTCTCATGGTGTTGTGGATGTTCATGTTGCTTGTTTGCGATGACGAAAAGTGCTGTCATAGAAAATACACTGAGTAGCACTAAAAACGGCTTGAATCTCAAATGAATTATTTGTCTGTGTTTGAATGTTTGATCCTTCTAGTAGCATTCCCACTAATGATCTTAACGATTGAGGGGTGCTTTCCTGCTGACAATTATTTTAAATGACTTCTGAAACTTCGACTCTGTACTAAACAAGTCCCGTTGAACAATCTTTGCGGCCTGTGACAAAATCCAGGCTTACGGCGTCATCAAAATCGCGTTTATATGGTTGTTGTAAGGCGGCTCCCACGTCTTTGCTGAATGCGAGGAGAACATATCTACCTTCTCTGTAAGCTTGTAGATCTTGTTGATGTGCTAGAATTCTGGTTTTTAAGTGAGTGTTATTAAAACGACCCAAAACATCACCTCCAAACAGTTTTAGACGAGTTTTATATAGTCTTGCTAGTTCTGCTAATCTAAATACGGGAGCTGCGTCACTTTCGATATGTGTATCCTTCATGTAAGCAATCAGCTCAGCCAAAGCGATACCTTCAATCCGTTGTTGGCCTTGATTCTTATCTTTGTCTATGTTTTTAGCTCTGGTTATGGCTCTATTGTACGATGCTACGAGACAAGCTCGATGATAGACTGCATTTTGTGAGATCATATGTCAGCAGCAGCAAGTTTAATTTCTAATAGAACAGTGTCTTGTAGCTCCATGGTACATTTTCTAACGTTTCTATATAAATTCGTGGTAGAAACCAAGTGCATTTCTCCAGAACTTTGATCACAGAAAAAACAACTTTCCTTAGATATCTTATATAAGTACAACTCTGCCTTGTTGCCTTCCTGGTGTCAGAAGAGGTGTAAATGTCTCTGCTTTTTCGTTTTTGTGACTTAGAAATCTCTCTATCCAGGTTCAATTCACTGAACCTATTTCTGCAATTTTTATTTTATTTGGCTTGATTATCAACAAGTGTTGGAGATATTCCTTTGCCTTCATCCAAAAACGCCATATTCAATGGCATTGGTAGAGACTCTATCTTATCAAATTCTTGAATTGCTGAAGCTGATTGTCTTTAGTTGATCTATATCCCAACGCTTTGTCCCCAAAGGCCACTGCAGAGCCCCGTCTTTATTATCTTGACAAAATATACACTTATCCCAATCCACAGATCCATTGATTGTGACTTTTGTGGCTGGTTTACAGACATTTCTGTCAAACGTTTCTTTGACATGATGCAATACCATACCATACACAAGCCAAGACTATACACTTACTGAAACTAATTCTACTACAACTTTATTATATAGCACGTTTCGCCCTCAAGTATGCACGTTACAACATGACTGTTTCAACGTGCCGTGTTTGCTGAGAAATAATGTAGTATTAATGGGAAATTAATTTTGCAGGAGAAATACTGGATGTAAAATATTTGTATTTATTTCAAAGTTGGTTAAATATATAAAAACAAGCCAAAAGGCAGGTACTGCCTTTTTATCAATCGATGCTAAAAATGGCGGCCATTTTGGATTGCACAATGTTTTATCAAAAAATTATTAAAATTGTGTTATTATTTATTTAAATAGATTTATTTTAAGGTGAATTACGGTCAAACAAAGTGTGTCCATTACAGCAGATAGCATTGTTTTAATAATCATTAAAATATCATTATTTTTTATTGAATTGGTCGCCATCTTGAACATAGCGGCCATCTTGGATTCCACCATTTTGACCATTTGTCTACATGTATTTATATGTGTCTCTGTGCAGCATAAACTTTATACATTCAATTTTAAATTATTTTTTAATGATCACAATAAAATTTTGTGATTTTTTTCAATTTGGCCGCCATCTTGAAAATGACGGCCATCTTGGATTTGTTCAACTTGGGTCCATAGCTAATTTCAAAGAGTATCATCTCAGCTAACTTTCTGAAAATTTTGGTGCTTTTATCACTAACTGAGCCTTTCGTCTGATTTTCGTCACAAATCTGCTGGACTATAACTGGTGAATGCGCAGCACAAAAATTTAAAAACTTTTGCAGTGCTAGTCTATGTTTACATCATATGGTCATATTAACAAGCTAAACTAAAATCACCGATTTTTTGATGATGTCCCTTAAAAATAAATATTCAGTTGAAGTTGTGTCTTGCTCTCCTATCCACACACCATTTTAACTGGGTAAAAATGAGATTATGTTTATCTATAAATACAAACCGTAGCTATTTGTGGTTGTTTTCCAGCCATGTGTATCAGCGTACAGGCTGGCCAGTAGTCGCTCACAACCGCTGGTGGTATGTCTTCTTCTATTTCGTGCCCGTTAGTTTACTCTGGGCCTATATTATATATTTTTAATTAATTACATTTTATTTCACAAATAATAAACACAATTACTAAAATTTATATTTCGTAATAATATTATTGTCCCACTAATTCGTATTAATATCCCAGTATGAGAAGGCAATAACAACATTTGAAAGATGTATTTTTATCCAGGTCCAGCAAGGTACATTATTCCAAACAGAATGGGGGTAATTTTACTTTTGTCACCGATACATTTCTCTCCGCTCCCATAGACGAGGTTGGTTTATTTGATTTCAACTTTTTTTTAAAACTGTATTCTATCACTCACCTCAACAGTATTAAGTCAATACTTAAATTATCATTGATAGTATCAGTATTTGTTTCTTATTCTGATCTGTGTAGCAACCATTCGTTTACATATACTTTTTAGAATGAAATATAATTAAGAACCTACGATGGACATGTAACCTTGAATGTAGGTTCATAATTTTGGTTTATTTGTAAAGACTCATTCCGTGCACTTTCTTGTTTCGCAATAGTTGTTTTTTTTCACAAGTTTTTTTACAAGTTATACAGTTCACCAAAGTTGGTTCTTTGTGCTAACAGATTTTATTTCTAATTGTTTTTGTGTTTTGTCTAAAGTTACATAGTTGATTATCAGATGACATACAATGTTTAAACATGGAGATAAGGTGTCTATATTTTTCCATTTTTTATATTTTTAATTATTGTTAATTTGTAGCAACGACCATACTAATATTCTGTCACTGTTCTAGGGTTTCTGGGACTGGTTATTTGAGCAATCTTTATCCTGGGGTCTGAGGACATACGAGCAGGTGAGTGATTCATGTAATTATAGATAAAAAGAAAAAATGTCAGGCAAGTAATATGTTTGTTAATGATATTATTGATTCCGGTCGGCAAGGTAGACTGCGGCAATCAGGACAGGGCATGCTACAGGTCCATGCCACAAAACAGATAGCTGTGGCAGGACATATTATGGGAATAGTATGTTTCAAGAACTTACAGTTTGCTCCCCAGAAATTAAGTTTAAAAGATACATATGAGAATGTGTTATTCATAAAACGCATTTTCGTTAGTTTACACGTCAAAATAAATTCAAATGTTAACCCTTAAATATAGCCACATACCTGCTTTTCTATTCAAAAAGCTATCACATCGTCACCTTGGTAGTGAAAGAGTGTATATGTCACTTCGTAAAGTGACAGATACACCCTTTAAATTCCAGAGGACGATATGTCAGAAGCTGACTGTTACTTGCAGGAATATTCGATAAATTTGTGAAGAAAACATGGAACACACATGTGGCCTAATAATTATTTATAATGCTGTACTACACGCAGTTATCGCGGTCCATTGGGAGCACCACACTCAATTATACAGGGCTGTTAACCCCTAACATTTGACGTCATCAATTTGGTCTGCTGAACTAAAACGTATTCCGTGCATTAACCTCATTTTACTGTTTATTTCAGCGTAATAGATGCATTAATTTTCCAAACTTCAAGTAAATTTGCGTCATTTGGTCGTGTGTAGTCCTATATATATACACTATTTTACATTATTTTAGTAGCCTATATTTTTAAAATTGAAATTACACCAGAGATTGTTATGAACAATCTCTGATTACACCCAGTAGTTGTTCTCATTCAAATAATATTGTTTTTACATGATTTGTTTAATGTCCGGACGCATAATAATGTACCCGCGCGAGTGACCCATGTGTCGATACTACCTGTTACCAATCATGGAATGTGTGGATAATTAAACTAATTCCCACCTGTCATTAAGCTGTTATCAGTTATGACGTAACACGTAGTAGGCTTGCTCAATTCATGGGATCCGCAAATAACACAACTAGTTTTGGACTATTCCAAGACTGAAAATAATTGTAGTTGGTAGTTTTCCATTGAACGGTGTAGAGTAGGCCCTATTTAGTATTTTGATTACAGGACTGGATGACATCACAGTTTGTTGGCGTAGAGAGGCTACTGACCACTGCTGGACTGTCCAGACGCTGGCTTCTGTACATGGGCAGATCTGCAGTTACCCATGGTATCACTATACAATATTGCATGGCCTGGCCAAGACATGCCATGCAGGCATTGGAGATACCAGTAGTAACACAGGTAGGTTTCTGGTCGGATCATCAAAATGTAGCTGTAATTCTGAAGATCCTTATTTGTTGCGCCTGTGAGTCTGGTCCTCTAAAGATTTGTTTGCTATAGAATACTTGTTAACTTTCGTTATTTATTCAATAACAAACAAAGTGCTACAAGTCACAGGTTGTTAGTCATATCATATTAAAATAAATAAATAAAATACTATTTTACCGTACAATTACCTCTAAAAACATAATTTCCGCCGCCCAAACCCAACATCTTACAAAGCTATTGTTGGGTGTCAGGTAAAATTCTACATTTTTCAAATGCCCAGTTCGCTCATTGTCTAATACCATATCTCCATGCTACTACACTACTTGTGATGATGCAGGCACGGGTTAGTGATGATTATTCACCGGGCAGAGACAACTGGAAGGTTGGACTATCATCTATATTTGCGCATGCGTTGAGACTCGCGCCATTCAAAGACACTTTCTGGACCACGACATATCAGCCGGGCAGTACATCAGGTAAAGTGAAACCTGACAGCCAGACATCAACTAACTTGTATTCAACTCTAAACTAGATACTAAGCTATAGCCTACCTAGAAAGCAATCAATCCATAATTTTATAAAAGTGGATTTTGTATGACACTTGTACAAACGCCTGCTGGTGCTGTCAAAGATAGGCTCCGCATTAATCATAACATGCATATTACTGCAAGCACATGTACTTAATCTCTCGTTCCGTACCAAAAACTAATGGAAATAAAATCAGAAATTAACAAACTAGAATATGTGGGAAAGAATACGGCGCTAATTATTTTAAGACAGACACTGTGACGCATGGCTCATATATCATTACCAGCGATGTAGCCCCTGCATAAGATCAGAAATAGTGGTGTGCTGTACAATGGGATGCAATATTTCTTGTTCGCCCAATAGTCTGCTGGACTCGGTGAACAACTTTAATTCTCATAACTACATTTTTTCAGTGAAGGCGTCCATTTTGGTGAATTGGTTTTGGGGGTCATTCATTATATGACCTCAGTGATGGTCAGTGGTTGCCGTATGACCAGGAATCTAATCCCATCACATAGTCTATGATGGGCGTGGGAATCATCTCGCTTTGAACGTAGCGGTAACAATCTCATTTGTCCCATATAGAAGACAGACTGGAGGGTGGTCTTGTTATTTTTACACCGAACGGCCAAATCCTCCACGTATGAGGCACTGTGCGCAAATTTAAATCCTCTATGTGTGAGCCATGGTGCACAAGTTTAAATCCTCTATGTGTCAGCCATGGTGCACAAGTTTAAATCCTCTATGTGTGAGCCATGATGCACAAGTTTAAATCCACTATGTGTGAGCCATGGTGCATACGTTTAAATCCTCTATGTGTGAGCCATGGTGCGCAAGTTTAAATCCTCTATGTGTGAGCCATTGTGCGCAAGTTTAAATCCTCTATGTGTTGAGCCATGGTGCACAAGTTTAAATCCTCTATGTGTCAGCCATGGTGCGCAAGTTTAAATCCTCTATGTGTGAGCCACGATGCACAAGTTTAAATCCTCTATATGTGAGCCATGGTGCACACGTTTAAATCCTCTATGTGTGAGCCATGGTGCGCAAGTTTAAATCCTATTTGTGTGAGCCATGCTGCACACGTTTGAATCCTCTATGTGTGAGCCATGGTGCATACGTTTAAATCCTCTATGTGTGAGACATGATGCACAGGTTTAAATCCTCTATGTGTGAGCCATTGTGCGCAAGTTTAAATCCTCTTTGTGTGAGCCATGGTGCACACGTTTAAATCCTCTATGTATGAGCCATTGTGCGCAAGTTTAAATCCTCTATGTGTGAGCCATTGTGCGCAAGTTTAAATCCTCTATGTGTTGAGCCATGGTGCACAAGTTTAAATCCTCTATGTGTCAGCCATGGTGCGCAAGTTTAAATCCTCTATGTGTGAGCCACGATGCACAAGTTTAAATCCTCTATATGTGAGCCATGGTGCACACGTTTAAATCCTCTATGTGTGAGCCATGGTGCGCAAGTTTAAATCCTATTTGTGTGAGCCATGCTGCACACGTTTGAATCCTCTATGTGTGAGCCATGGAGCGCAAGTTTAAATCCTCTATGTGTGAGCCATGGTGCACAAGTTTAAATCCTCTATGTGTGAGCCATGGTGCACACGTTTAAATCCTCTATGTGTGAGCCATTGTGCGCAAGTTTAAATCCTCTATGTGTTGAGCCATGGTGCACAAGTTTAAATCCTCTATGTGTCAGCCATGGTGCGCAAGTTTAAATCCTCTATGTGTGAGCCACGATGCACAAGTTTAAATCCTCTATATGTGAGCCATGGTGCACACGTTTAAATCCTCTATGTGTGAGCCATGGTGCGCAAGTTTAAATCCTATTTGTGTGAGCCATGCTGCACACGTTTGAATCCTCTATGTGTGAGCCATGGTGCATACGTTTAAATCCTCTATGTGTGAGCCATGATGCACAGGTTTAAATCCTCTATGTGTGAGCCATTGTGCGCAAGTTTAAATCCTCTTTGTGTGAGCCATGGTGCCCACGTTTAAATCCTCTATGTATGAGCCATTGTGCGCAAGTTTAAATCCTCTATGTGTGAGCCATTGTGCGCAAGTTTAAATCCTCTATGTGTTGAGCCATGGTGCACAAGTTTAAATCTTCTATGTGTCAGCCATGGTGCGCAAGTTTAAATCCTCTATGTGTGAGCCACGATGCACAAGTTTAAATCCTCTATATGTGAGCCATGGTGCACACGTTTAAATCCTCTATGTGTGAGCCATGGTGCGCAAGTTTAAATCCTATTTGTGTGAGCCATGCTGCGCACGTTTGAATCCTCTATGTGTGAGCCATGGAGCGCAAGTTTAAATCCTCTATGTGTGAGCCATGGTGCACAAGTTTAAATCCTCTATGTGTGAGCCATGGTGCACACGTTTAAATCCTCTATGTGTGAGCCATGGTGCGCTAGTTTAAATCCTCTTTGTGTGAGCCATGGTACACACGTTTAAATCCTCTATGTGTGAGCCATGGTGCGCAAGTTTAAATCCTCTATGTGTGAGCCATGGTGCACAAGCTGCTTAAATCCTCTATGTGTGAGCCATGGTGCACAAGTTTAAATCCTCTATGTGTGAGCCATGAAGCGCAAGTTTAAATCCTCTATGTGTGAGCCATGGTGTACAAGTAAGTTTAAATCCTCTATGTGTGAGCCATGGAGCGCAAGTTTAAATCCTCTATGTGTGAGCCATGGTGCACAAGCTTAAATCCTCTATGTGTGAGCCATGGTGCACAAGTTTAAATCCTTTATGTGTGAGCCATGAAGCGCAAGTTTAAATCCTCTATGTGTGAGCCATGGTGCACAAGTAAGTTTAAATCCTCTATGTGTGAGCCATGGAGCGCAAGTTTAAATCCTCTATGTGTGAGCCATGGTGCACAAGCTTAAATCCTCTATGTGTGAGCCATGGTGCACAAGTTTAAATCCTTTATGTGTGAGCCATGAAGCACAAGTTTAAATCCTCTATGTGTGAGCCATGGTGCACAAGTAAGTTTAAATCCTCTATGTGTGAGCCATGGTGCACAAGTAAGTTTAAATCCTCTATGTGTGAGCCATGGTGCACAAGATTAAATCCTCTATGTGTGAGCCATGGAGCGCAAGTTTAAATCCTCTATGTGTGAGCCATGAAGCGCAAGTTTAAATCCACTTTGTGTGAGCCATGGTGCACAAGTTTAAATCCTCTATGTGTGAGCCATGGTGCACACATTTAAATCCTCTATGTGTGAGCCATGATGCATAAGTTTAAATCCTCTATGTGTGAGCCATGGAGCGCAAGTTTAAATCCTCTATGTGTGAGCCATGGAGCGCAAGTTTAAATACTCTATGTGTGAGTCATGGAGCGCAAGTTTAAATCTTTTATGTGTGAGCCATGGAGCGCAAGTTTAAATCCTCTATGTGGGAGCCATGGTGCACAAGCTTAAATCTTCTATGTGTTAGCCATGGAGTGCAAGTTTAAATCCTTTATGTGTGAGCCATGGAGCGCAAGTTTAAATCCTCTATGTGTGAGCCATGGTGCGCCAAGTTTAAATCCTTTATGTGTGAGCCATGAAGCGCAAGTTTACATCCTCTATGTGTGAGCCATGGTGCATAAGTAAGTTTAAATCCTCCATGTGTGAGCCATGGAGCGCAAGTTTAAATCCTCTATGTGTGAGCCATGGAGCGCAAGTTTAAATCCTCTATGTGTGAGCCATGGTGCACAAGTTTAAATCCTCTATGTGTGAGCCATGGTGCACACGTTTAAATCTTCTATGTGTGAGCCATGGTGCGCAAGTTTAAATCCTCTTTGTGTGAGCCATGATACACACGTTTAAATCCTCTATGTGTGAGCCATGGTGCGCAAGTTTAAATCCTCTATGTGTGAGCCATGGTGCACAAGCTTAAATCCTCTATGTGTAAGCCATGGTGCACAAGTTTAAATCCTCTATGTGTGAGCCATGAAGCGCAAGTTTAAATCCTCTATGTGTGAGCCATGGTGCACAAGTAAGTTTAAATCCTGTATGTGTGAGCCATGGTGCACAAGTTTAAATCCTCTATGTGTGAGCCATAGTGCACAAGTTTAAATCCTCTATGTGCAAGCCATGGTGCACACGTTTAAATCCTCTATGTGTGAGCCATAGTGCACAAGTTTAAATCCTCTATGTGTGAGCCATGGTGCACAAGTAAGTTTAAATCCTCTATGTGTGAGCCATGGTGTACAAGTTTAAATTCTCTATGTGTGAGCCATAGTGCACAAGTTTAAATCCTCTATGTGCGAGTCATAGTGCACACGTTTAAATCCTCTATGTGTGAGCCATGGTGCACAAGTTTAAATCCTATATCTGTGAGCCATGGAGCGCAAGTTTAAATCCTCTATGTGTGAGCCATGGTGCACAAGTTTAAATCCTCTATGTGTGAGCCATTGTGCGTAAATTTAAATCGTTTGTATGTGAGCCATTTTCGCAAATTTAAATCCTCTGTGTGAGCCAGTCTATGTGTGAGCACAAATTTAAATCGTCTATATGTAAGCCACTGTGCGCAAGTGTAAATCATCTTGGGGTATGAGCCGCTGTGCGAAAGTTTAAATCCTCTGTGTGTGAGCCATTATGCGCAAGTTTAAATCCTCTATGTGTGAGCCACTGTGCGCAAGTTAAAATCCTCTGTGTGATCTGTGTGATGTTGGAGTCATTGTGTGAAAGTTTAAATCTTCTATCTGTTAGCCATTGTAAGTGAGTTGCAATTCATCACCTGTGAGTCATTGCATTCTTTTAAATTCTTTGCGTGTGAGCCAATACACGTACCTTATTTTTCAATTATCCACGTGTTAACTATTGCATGTAACTTTCAATTCTTCACACATGTGCCATTGTATGCAAGTTTTAATTCTCCACATATGTGCCATTGCATGTAAGTTTCAATTCTTCACTTCTGAGAAATTGAACCTAAGTTTCATTTCTTCACGGGTGAGTCATTGCCTGTAAGTTTCGATTATTTACGTGGGAGCCATTACATGTAAATTTTAATTCTCGACTCCCGCAATATTGCATTCAAATTTTAATTATTCACGTGTTGTAAGTTTCAATTTTTCACGTGTGGCCATTGCTTGTAAGTTTCAATTCTTCACGTGTGACAATTGCATGTAAGTTTTAATTCTTCACGTGTGACTATTGCATGTAAGTTTGAATTCGTCACGTGTGGCCATTGCATGTAAGTTTCAATTCTTCACGTGTGGCCATTGTATGTAAGTGTCAATTCTTCGCGTGTGACCATTGCGTGTAAGTTTCAACTCCGCACGTGTGACCATTGGATGTAAATTTCAATTCTTCCCGTATGACCATTGGATGTAAGTTTCAACTCTTCACGTGTGACCACTGGATGTAAGTTTCAACTCTTCCCGTGTGACCATTAGATGTAAGTTTCAATTCTTCACGTTCGACCATTGCATGTAAGTTTCAATCGTTCACGTGTGACCATTGCATGTAAGTTTCAATTCTTCACGTGTGACCATTGCATGTAAGCTTCAATTCTTCACGTGTGACCATTGCATGTAAGCTTCAATTCTTCACGTGTGACCATTGCATGTAAGTTTCAATTCTTCACGTGTGACCATTGCATGTAAGTTTCAATTCTTCACATGTGACCATTGCATGTAAGCTTCAATTCTTCACGTGTGTGTCATTGCTTGTAAGTGTCTTATTCTTGACCTGTGTGCTATTGTATGTAAGTTTCAATTCTTCATGTGTGGCCATTGCATGTAATTTTCTATTCTTCACGCATGAGCGCTCTATTGTATGTGAGTTTCAAAAAAATATTCTCGTGTGTGCCATTGCATGTAATTTTCAATTCTCGTGTGTGCCATTGCACTTATGTGTCAATCCTCGTGTGTGCCATTTCATGTAAGTTTCAATTCTCGTATGTGCCATTGCATGTAAGTTCAAATCCGCCACACGTGTGAGTCATTACACGTAAGTTTATTAAAAAAAAAAAAATAGTATAACATCATATCGAGAAAAACAATTTATTGTGTAGGGTAGTCACAATAAACGTGCATTAAATGACATGTACCAGCCTGTATGGGTCGCTTTGTGACGTAAAAAAATAACACATCATAGGAATTGGTGACAAAACATGGAACACTTGCACAACTACACATATAATGGGGGCAATCACATTTTTGATTTTTCACAATCGAAAAAATAAACACGTTTGGTAACAAGAAAAACACACAAAATATGATATTCAGAGTGACATTAGTTTGTCTGATGGGTATATTGTTACAGGTCGTAGTGAGAGTCACCCGGCTCTGCATGCTTTGGCCTCCACACTCACCACAGGACCTGTGGGTCCAGGAGATGGTATCGGTAAAACCAACGTGTCTCTTCTCATGAGGTAATCATGCACAATCCTGACATCGATCTCTCATTCACTACCTGACTCCCTCATTTACTTACCTCCCTTACTACCTGCCTGCCAGACATCACGTAGCTTCTTCATTACCTACTTCCCTCACTACCTGCCTCCCTCACTACCTGCCTCTCTCATCAACTACCCCCTCATCACCTACCCCCTCACTACATGTGTCGCTCACTACCTGACTAACGCATTACCTGCCTCCCTCATCACCTACCCCCTTATCACTTATCCCCTCACTACATGTGTCCCTCACTACCTGACTAACGCATTACCTGCCTCCCTCATCACCTACCCCCTTATCACTTATCCCCTCACTACATGTGTCCCTCACTACCTGACTAACGCATTACCTGCCTCCCTCATCACCTACCCCCTTATCACTTATCCCCTTACTACATGTGTCCCTCACTACCTGACTAACGCATTACCTGGCTCCCTCATCACCTACCCCCTTATCACTTATCCCCTCACTATGTATGTGTCCCTCACTACCTGACTAACGCATTACCTGCCTCCCTCATCACCTACCCCCTTATCACTTATCCTCTCACTACATGTGTCCCTCACTACCTGACTAACGCATTACCTGCCTCCCTCATCACCTACCCCTTTATCACTTATCCCCTTACTACATGTGTCCCTCACTACCTGACTAACGCATTACCTGCCTCCCTCATCACCTACCCCCTTGTCACTTATCCCCTTACTACATGTGTCTCTCACTACCTGACTAACGCATTACCTGGCTCCCTCATCACCTACCCCCTTATCACTTACCCCCTTACTACATGTGTCTCTCACTACCTGACTAACGCATTACCTGCCGCCCTCATCACCTACCCCCTTATCACTTATCCCCTTACTACATGTGTCCCTCACTACCTGACTAACGCATTACCTGCCTCCCTCATCACCTACCCTCTTATCACTTATCCCCTCACTACAAGTGTCCCTCACTACCTGACTAACGCATTACCTGCCTCCCTCATCACCTACCCCCTTATCACTTATCCCCTTACTACATGTGTCTCTCACTACCTGACTAACGCATTACCTGCCTCCCTCATCACCTACCCCTTATCACTTATCCCCTCACTACATGTGTCTCTCACTACCTGACTAACGCATTACCTGCCTCCCAAATCACCTCCCCCTTATCACTTATCCCCTCACTACATGTGTCCCTCACTACCTGACTAACGCATTACCTGCCTCCCTCATCACCTACCCCCTTATCAGTTATCCCCTTACTACATGTGTCTCTCACTACCTGACTAACGCATTACCTGCCTCCCTCATCACCTACCCCCTTATCACTTATCCCCTCACTACATGTGTCCCTCACTACCTGACTAACGCATTACCTGCCTCCCTCATCACCTACCCTTTATCACTTATCCCCTCACTACATGTGTCCCTCACTACCTGACTAACGCATTACCTGCCTCCCTCATCACCTACCCCCTTATCACTTATCCCCTCACTACATGTGTCCCTCACTACCTGACTAACGCATTACCTGCCTCCCTCATTACCTACCCCCTTATCACTTATCCCCTCACTACATGTGTCCCTCACTACCTGACTACCGCATTACCTGCCTCCCTCATCACCTACCCCCTTATCACTTATCCCCTCACTACATGTGTCCCTCACTACCTGACTAACGCATTACCTGCCCCCCTCATCACCCACCCCCTTATCACTTATCCCCTTACTACATGTGTCTCTCACTACCTGACTAACGCATTACCTGCCTCCCTCATCACCTACCCCTTATCACTTATCCCCTTACTACATGTGTCTCTCACTACCTGACTAACGCATTACCTGGCTCCCTCATCACCTACCCCCTTATCACTTATCCCCTCACTACATGTGTCTCTCACTACCTGACTAACGCATTACCTGGCTCCCTCATCACCTACCCCCATATCACTTATCCCCTCACTACATGTGTCCCTCACTACCTGACTAACGCATTACCTGCCTCCCTCATCACCTACCCCCTTATCACTTATCCCCTCACTTCATGTGTCCCTCACTACCTGACTAACGCATTACCTGCCTCCCTCATCACCTACCCCCTTATCACTTATCCCCTTACTACATGTGTCCCTCACTACCTGACTAACGCATTACCTGCCTCCCTCATCACCTACCCCCTTCTCACTTATCCCCTTACTACATGTGTCTCTCACTACCTGACTAACGCATTACCTGCCTCTCTCATCACCTACCCCCTTATCACTTATCCCCTTACTACATGTGTCCCTCACTACCCGCGTAACGCATTACCTGCCTCCCTCATCACCTACCCCTTATCACTTATCCCCTCACTACATGTGTCCCTCACTACCTGACTAACGCATTACCTGCCTCCCTCATCACCTACCCCCTTATCACTTATCCCCTCACTACATGTGTCCCTCACTACCTGACTAACGCATTACCTGCCTCCCTCATCACCTACCCCCTTATCACTTATCCCCTCACTACATGTGTCCCTCACTACCTGACTAACGCATTACCTGCCTCCCTCATCACCTACCCCTAATCACTTATCCCCTCACTACATGTGTCCCTCACTACCTGACTAACGCATTACCTGCCTCCCTCATAACCTACCCCCTTATCACTTATCCCCTTACTACATGTGTCCCTCACTACCCGCGTAACGCATTACCTGCCTCCCTCATCACCTACCCCTTATCACTTATCCCCTCACTTCATGTGTCCCTCACTACCTGACTAACGCATTACCTGCCTCCCTCATCACCTACCCCCTTATCACTTATCCCCTTACTACATGTGTCCCTCACTACCTGACTAACGCATTACCTGCCTCCCTCATCACCTACCCCCTTCTCACTTATCCCCTTACTACATGTGTCTCTCACTACCTGACTAACGCATTACCTGCCTCTCTCATCACCTACCCCCTTATCACTTATCCCCTTACTACATGTGTCCCTCACTACCCGCGTAACGCATTACCTGCCTCCCTCATCACCTACCCCTTATCACTTATCCCCTCACTACATGTGTCCCTCACTACCTGACTAACGCATTACCTGCCTCCCTCATCACCTACCCCCTTATCACTTATCCCCTCACTACATGTGTCCCTCACTACCTGACTAACGCATTACCTGCCTCCCTCATCACCTACCCCCTTATCACTTATCCCCTCACTACATGTGTCCCTCACTACCTGACTAACGCATTACCTGCCTCCCTCATCACCTACCCCTTATCACTTATCCCCTCACTACATGTGTCCCTCACTACCTGACTAACGCATTACCTGCCTCCCTCATAACCTACCCCCTTATCACTTATCCCCTTACTACATGTGTCCCTCACTACCCGCGTAACGCATTACCTGCCTCCCTCATCACCTACCCCTTATCACTTATCCCCTCACTACATGTGTCCCTCACTACCTGACTAACGCATTACCTGCCTCCCTCATCACCTACCCCTTTATCACTTATCCCCTCACTACATGTGTCCCTCACTACCTGACTAACGCATTACCTGCCTCCCTCATCACCTACCCCTTTATCACTTATCCCCTTACTACATGTGTCCCTCACTACCTGACTAACGCATTACCTGCCTCCCTCATCACCTACCCCCTTGTCACTTATCCCCTTACTACATGTGTCTCTCACTACCTGACTAACGCATTACCTGGCTCCCTCATCACCTACCCCCTTATCACTTACCCCCTTACTACATGTGTCTCTCACTACCTGACTAACGCATTACCTGCCGCCCTCATCACCTACCCCCTTATCACTTATCCCCTTACTACATGTGTCCCTCACTACCTGAATAACGCATTACCTGCCTCCCTCATCACCTACCCCCTTATCACTTATCCCCTCACTACAAGTGTCCCTCACTACCTGACTACCGCATTACCTGCCTCCCTCATCACCTACCCCCTTATCACTTATCCCCTTACTACATGTGTCTCTCACTACCTGACTAACGCATTACCTGCCTCCCTCATCACCTACCCCTTATCACTTATCCCCTCACTACATGTGTCTCTTACTACCTGACTAACGCATTACCTGCCTCCCAAATCACCTACCCCCTTATCACTTATCCCCTCACTACATGTGTCCCTCACTACCTGACTAACGCATTACCTGCCTCCCTCATCACCTACCCCCTTATCACTTATCCCCTTACTACATGTGTCTCTCACTACCTGACTAACGCATTACCTGCCTCCCTCATCACCTACCCCCTTATCACTTATCCCCTCACTACATGTGTCCCTCACTACCTGACTAACGCATTACCTGCCTCCCTCATCACCTACCCTTTGTCACTTATCCCCTCACTACATGTGTCCCTCACTACCTGACTAACGCATTACCTGCCTCCCTCATCACCTACCCCCTTATCACTTATCCCCTCACTACATGTGTCCCTCACTACCTGACTAACGCATTACCTGCCTCCCTCATCACCTACCCCCTTATCACTTATCCCTCACTACATGTGTCCCTCACTACCTGACTAACGCATTACCTGCCTCCCTCATCACCTACCCCCTTATCACTTATCCCCTCACTACATGTGTCCCTCACTACCTGACTAACGCATTACCTGCCCCCCTCATCACCCACCCCCTTATCACTTATCCCCTTACTACATGTGTCTCTCACTACCTGACTAACGCATTACCTGCCTCCCTCATCACCTACCCCCTTATCACTTATCCCCTTACTACATGTGTCTCTCACTACCTGACTAACGCATTACCTGGCTCCCTCATCACCTACCCCCTTATCACTTATCCCCTCACTACATGTGTCTCTCACTACCTGACTAACGCATTACCTGGCTCCCTCATCACATACCCCCATATCACTTATCCCCTCACTACATGTGTCCCTCACTACCTGACTAACGCATTACCTGCCTCCCTCATCACCTACCCCCTTATCACTTATCCCCTCACTTCATGTGTCCCTCACTACCTGACTAACGCATTACCTGCCTCCCTCATCACCTACCCCCTTATCACTTATCCCCTTACTACATGTGTCCCTCACTACCTGACTAACGCATTACCTGCCTCCCTCATCACCTACCCCCTTCTCACTTATCCCCTTACTACATGTGTCTCTCACTACCTGACTAACGCATTACCTGCCTCTCTCATCACCTACCCCCTTATCACTTATCCCCTTGCTACATGTGTCCCTCACTACCCGCGTAACGCATTACCTGCCTCCCTCATCACCTACCCCTTATCACTTATCCCCTCACAACATGTGTCCCTCACTACCTGACTAACGCATTACCTGCCTCCCTCATCACCTACCCCCTTATCACTTATCCCCTCACTACATGTGTCCCTCACTACCTGACTAACGCATTAGCTGCCTCCCTCATCACCTACCCCCTTATCACTTATCCCCTCACTACATGTGTCCCTCACTACCTGACTAACGCATTACCTGCCTCCCTCATCACCTACCCCTTATCACTTATCCCCTCACTACATGTGTCCCTCACTACCTGACTAACGCATTACCTGCCTCCCTCATAACCTACCCCCTTATCACTTATCCCCTCACTACATGTGTCCCTCACTACCTGACTAACGCATTACCTGCCTCCCTCATCACCTACCCCTTATCACTTATCCCCTCACTACATGTGTCCCTCACTACCTGACTAACGCATTACCTGGCTCCCTCATCACCTACCCCCTTATCACTTATCCCCTCACTACATGTGTCTCTCACTACCTGACTAACGCATTACCTGGCTCCCTCATCACCTACCCCCATATCACTTATCCCCTCACTACATGTGTCCCTCACTACCTGACTAACGCATTACCTGCCTCCCTCATCACCTACCCCCTTATCACTTATCCCCTCACTTCATGTGTCCCTCACTACCTGACTAACGCATTACCTGCCTCCCTCATCACCTACCCCCTTATCACTTATCCCCTTACTACATGTGTCCCTCACTACCTGACTAACGCATTACCTGCCTCCCTCATCACCTACCCCCTTCTCACTTATCCCCTTACTACATGTGTCTCTCACTACCTGACTAACGCATTACCTGCCTCTCTCATCACCTACCCCCTTATCACTTATCCCCTTGCTACATGTGTCCCTCACTACCCGCGTAACGCATTACCTGCCTCCCTCATCACCTACCCCTTATCACTTATCCCCTCACTACATGTGTCCCTCACTACCTGACTAACGCATTACCTGCCTCCCTCATCACCTACCCCCTTATCACTTATCCCCTCACTACATGTGTCCCTCACTACCTGACTAACGCATTAGCTGCCTCCCTCATCACCTACCCCCTTATCACTTATCCCCTCACTACATGTGTCCCTCACTACCTGACTAACGCATTACCTGCCTCCCTCATCACCTACCCCTTATCACTTATCCCCTCACTACATGTGTCCCTCACTACCTGACTAACGCATTACCTGCCTCCCTCATAACCTACCCCCTTATCACTTATCCCCTCACTACATGTGTCCCTCACTACCTGACTAACGCATTACCTGCCTCCCTCATCACCTACCCCCTTATCACTTATCCCCTCACTACATGTGTCCCTCACTACTTGACTAACGCATTACCTGCCTCCCTCATCACCTACCCCCTTATCACTTATCCCCTTACTACATGTGTCCCTCACTACCTGACTAACGCATTACCTGGCTCCCTCATCACCTACCCCCTTATCACGTATCCCCTCACTACATGTGTCCCTCACTACCTGACTAACGCATTACCTGCCTCCCTCATCACCTACCCCCTTATCACTTATCCCCTCACTACATGTGTCCCTCACTACCTGACTAACGCATTACCTGCCTCCCTCATCACCTACCCCCTTATCACTTATCCCCTTACTACATGTGTCCCTCACTACCTGACTAACGCATTACCTGCCTCCCTCATCACCTACCCCTTATCACTTATCCCCTCACTACATGTGTCCCTCACTACCTGACTAACGCATTACCTGCCTCCCTCATAACCTACCCCCTTATCACTTATCCCCTTACTACATGTGTCCCTCACTACCCGCGTAACGCATTACCTGCCTCCCTCATCACCTACCCCTTATCACTTATCCCCTCACTTCATGTGTCCCTCACTACCTGACTAACGCATTACCTGCCTCCCTCATCACCTACCCCCTTATCACTTATCCCCTTACTACATGTGTCCCTCACTACCTGACTAACGCATTACCTGCCTCCCTCATCACCTACCCCCTTCTCACTTATCCCCTTACTACATGTGTCTCTCACTACCTGACTAACGCATTACCTGCCTCTCTCATCACCTACCCCCTTATCACTTATCCCCTTACTACATGTGTCCCTCACTACCCGCGTAACGCATTACCTGCCTCCCTCATCACCTACCCCTTATCACTTATCCCCTCACTACATGTGTCCCTCACTACCTGACTAACGCATTACCTGCCTCCCTCATCACCTACCCCCTTATCACTTATCCCCTCACTACATGTGTCCCTCACTACCTGACTAACGCATTACCTGCCTCCCTCATCACCTACCCCCTTATCACTTATCCCCTCACTACATGTGTCCCTCACTACCTGACTAACGCATTACCTGCCTCCCTCATCACCTACCCCTTATCACTTATCCCCTCACTACATGTGTCCCTCACTACCTGACTAACGCATTACCTGCCTCCCTCATAACCTACCCCCTTATCACTTATCCCCTTACTACATGTGTCCCTCACTACCCGCGTAACGCATTACCTGCCTCCCTCATCACCTACCCCTTATCACTTATCCCCTCACTACATGTGTCCCTCACTACCTGACTAACGCATTACCTGCCTCCCTCATCACCTACCCCTTTATCACTTATCCCCTCACTACATGTGTCCCTCACTACCTGACTAACGCATTACCTGCCTCCCTCATCACCTACCCCTTTATCACTTATCCCCTTACTACATGTGTCCCTCACTACCTGACTAACGCATTACCTGCCTCCCTCATCACCTACCCCCTTGTCACTTATCCCCTTACTACATGTGTCTCTCACTACCTGACTAACGCATTACCTGGCTCCCTCATCACCTACCCCCTTATCACTTACCCCCTTACTACATGTGTCTCTCACTACCTGACTAACGCATTACCTGCCGCCCTCATCACCTACCCCCTTATCACTTATCCCCTTACTACATGTGTCCCTCACTACCTGAATAACGCATTACCTGCCTCCCTCATCACCTACCCCCTTATCACTTATCCCCTCACTACAAGTGTCCCTCACTACCTGACTACCGCATTACCTGCCTCCCTCATCACCTACCCCCTTATCACTTATCCCCTTACTACATGTGTCTCTCACTACCTGACTAACGCATTACCTGCCTCCCTCATCACCTACCCCTTATCACTTATCCCCTCACTACATGTGTCTCTTACTACCTGACTAACGCATTACCTGCCTCCCAAATCACCTACCCCCTTATCACTTATCCCCTCACTACATGTGTCCCTCACTACCTGACTAACGCATTACCTGCCTCCCTCATCACCTACCCCCTTATCACTTATCCCCTCACTACATGTGTCCCTCACTACCTGACTAACGCATTACCTGCCTCCCTCATCACCTACCCCCTTATCACTTATCCCCTTACTACATGTGTCTCTCACTACCTGACTAACGCATTACCTGCCTCCCTCATCACCTACCCCCTTATCACTTATCCCCTCACTACATGTGTCCCTCACTACCTGACTAACGCATTACCTGCCTCCCTCATCACCTACCCTTTGTCACTTATCCCCTCACTACATGTGTCCCTCACTACCTGACTAACGCATTACCTGCCTCCCTCATCACCTACCCCCTTATCACTTATCCCCTCACTACATGTGTCCCTCACTACCTGACTAACGCATTACCTGCCTCCCTCATCACCTACCCCCTTATCACTTATCCCCTCACTACATGTGTCCCTCACTACCTGACTAACGCATTACCTGCCTCCCTCATCACCTACCCCCTTATCACTTATCCCCTCACTACATGTGTCCCTCACTACCTGACTAACGCATTACCTGCCCCCCTCATCACCCACCCCCTTATCACTTATCCCCTTACTACATGTGTCTCTCACTACCTGACTAACGCATTACCTGCCTCCCTCATCACCTACCCCTTATCACTTATCCCCTTACTACATGTGTCTCTCACTACCTGACTAACGTATTACCTGGCTCCCTCATCACCTACCCCCTTATCACTTATCCCCTCACTACATGTGTCTCTCACTACCTGACTAACGCATTACCTGGCTCCCTCATCACCTACCCCCATATCACTTATCCCCTCACTACATGTGTCCCTCACTACCTGACTAACGCATTACCTGCCTCCCTCATCACCTACCCCCTTATCACTTATCCCCTCACTTCATGTGTCCCTCACTACCTGACTAACGCATTACCTGCCTCCCTCATCACCTACCCCCTGATCACTTATCCCCTTACTACATGTGTCCCTCACTACCTGACTAACGCATTACCTGCCTCCCTCATCACCTACCCCCTTCTCACTTATCCCCTTACTACATGTGTCTCTCACTACCTGACTAACGCATTACCTGCCTCTCTCATCACCTACCCCCTTATCACTTATCCCCTTACTACATGTGTCCCTCACTACCCGCGTAACGCATTACCTGCCTCCCTCATCACCTACCCCTTATCACTTATCCCCTCACTACATGTGTCCCTCACTACCTGACTAACGCATTACCTGCCTCCCTCATCACCTACCCCCTTATCACTTATCCCCTCACTACATGTGTCCCTCACTACCTGACTAACGCATTAGCTGCCTCCCTCATCACCTACCCCCTTATCACTTATCCCCTCACTACATGTGTCCCTCACTACCTGACTAACGCATTACCTGCCTCCCTCATCACCTACCCCTTATCACTTATCCCCTCACTACATGTGTCCCTCACTACCTGACTAACGCATTACCTGCCTCCCTCATAACCTACCCCCTTATCACTTATCCCCTTACTACATGTGTCCCTCACTACCCGCGTAACGCATTACCTGCCTCCCTCATCACCTACCCCTTATCACTTATCCCCTCACTACATGTGTCCCTCACTACCTGACTAACGCATTACCTGCCTCCCTCATCACCTACCCCCTTATCACTTATCCCCTCACTACATGTGTCCCTCACTACTTGACTAACGCATTACCTGCCTCCCTCATCACCTACCCCCTTATCACTTATCCCCTTACTACATGTGTCCCTCACTACCTGACTAACGCATTACCTGGCTCCCTCATCACCTACCCCCTTATCACGTATCCCCTCACTACATGTGTCCCTCACTACCTGACTAACGCATTACCTGCCTCCCTCATCACCTACCCCCTTATCACTTATCCCCTCACTACATGTGTCCCTCACTACCTGACTAACGCATTACCTGCCTCCCTCATCACCTACCCCCTTATCACTTATCCCCTTACTACATGTGTCCCTCACTACCTGATTAACGCATTACATGGCTCCCTCATCACCTACCCCTTATCACTTATCCCCTCACTACATGTGTCCCTCACTACCCGCGTAACGCATTACCTGGCTCGCTCATCACCTACCCCCTTATCACTTATCCCCTTACTACATGTGTCCCTCACTACCTGACTAACGCATTACCTGGCTCCCTCATCACCTACCCCCTTATCACTTATCCCCTCACTACATGTGTCCCTCACTACTTGACTAACGCATTACCTGCCTCCCTCATCACCTACCCCCTTATCACTTATCCCCTCACTACATGTGTCCCTCACTACCTGACTAACGCATTACCTGCCGCCCTCATCACCTACCCCCTTATCACTTATCCCCTCACTACATGTGTCCCTCACTACCTGACTAACGCATTACCTGCCTCCCTCATCATCTACCCCCTTATCACTTATCCCCTTACTACATGTGTCCCTCACTACCCGCGTAACGCATTACCTGCCTCCCTTGCTACCTGCCTTCCGCATTAACCGTCTCCCTCACTATCTGTCTCTATCATTACATAACTCCCTCATTACCTACCTCCATCATTACCTACCTCCCTCATTACCTACCTCACTTATTACCTGCTTATCTGCCACTATCACTACCTGCCTCCCTCATCACCTGCCTCCCTCATTACCTACCTCCCTCACTACATTTATTCAACACTACCTGAATAACTCATTACCTACCTACCTCACTACCTACCTCCCTCATTACCTGCCACCCTCATTACCTACCTCCCTCACTACATTTATCCCGCACTACCTAAATAACTCATTACCTGCCTACCTCCCTACCTACCTACCTCATTACCTATGGCCCTCACTATATGCCCCCCCCCCCGCACTACCTACCTCCCTCATTACCTAGCCTCTTCAGTTCACACCTCTCTCACTGCCTATATATCTTAGTCCCTACCTCCCCATTATCTCCCTCCCCCTGCCTACATCACTGCCTGCCTACCATAATACCTACCTCCCTCAGTAACGACCTCTCTCGCTACCAGCCCCCTCAATAACTACCTCCCTCTCTACCTGCCTCTCTCACTACCTGCCTCCTTTATTACCTGACGCCCTCTCCATCAGCCTCCCTCATTACCTACCCGACGCACTACCTACCTACATCATTACCTACCTCCCTCACTCCCTCTCTACTTCTGCACTACCTGGATAACTCATTACCTGCCTACGCCTACCTCACTACCTACCGGTCTCATTACCTTCCTCCCTCATTACCTACCTCCCTCAGTACCCACCTCCCTTAATAACTGTCTTCCTCACTACCTACCCCTCTCACTACCTACTTTCCTCACTACATATGTCCCGCACTACCTGCCTTCCCCATCATTACATACCTCTCTCACTACCTATATCTCTCATGACCTAGCTTCCTCATTACCTACCTCCCTCATACCTGCCTTCCTCATTACCTACCTCCCGCATTATCCATCTCTCTTATTACCTACCCCCCCCCCCCTAGAACCTACATGTACCTCCCTCACTACACGTCTCTCATTACCTAGCTGCCTTATTACCCACCTCCCTCACTACCTGTCTCCCTCAGTATCTCCCCCTGCCTCACTATCTACCTCCCTCATTATCTACCTCCCTCACTAGGCTACCTGTCTCCCTCACTACCTGCCTCCCTCATTATCTACCTCCCTCACTACCTGTCTCCCTCACTACCTGCCTCCCTCATTACCTATCTCACTCACTATCTGCCACCCTCATTACCTACTTGCCTCACTACGTGGCTCCCTCATTACCTACCTCCTTAATCACCTACCTCCCTCACGTAATGTGTCCCGAACTACCAGAATAACCCCATTACCTACCTACCCCACCACCTGCCTCCCTCATTACCTACCTCCCTCACTACCTCCCTCCCTCATTACCTACCTCCCTCACTATCTGCCTCTACCATTACCTACTTCTCCCATTACCTACCTCCATCACTACCTACCTCCTCATTACCTACCTCTCCCATTACCTACCTCTCTCATTACTCACCTAGTCAAGAATTTACAGATTCCACCTTGAGGAATTTTGATTGTCGCAAAATGTTTGTAACGAAGTTAGCTTTCTCAATACTTCGAAACAGCGGTTAATGGCAGCTAAGTGATCAACGATGGCTTGAAATGGTACAAGCAAGAGAAAGGTATCACATATATAGATGTTTTAAACCATGCAGATATAAAGAGCTTTACCTTACTGTAACTGACTTCACTATTTAAATAGGAAATGTTTATCACGCTTCAGAATGGGGGTATATTGTATCAATTCGAATCAGTTAAGATTTTCTAATATTCAAGGTAACGTATGCCCACTCTGTATGGAAAAGGGAGAGGTTGAAATTCACATTTTATTACAGTGCCATGTTTACCAAGATTTACGCATCAGATATTTATAGCCATTTAATGAACTAAATAATCAATCATTTATAAGAATTATGTCCAATGATGAACGCCATATATACAGAATTTAAGCCTCTTTTTTACCATGCCTTTAAACGTCGGAATTATAATTTAAATACGCTTTCAGATACAATGTGAGCATGTTTATAATTACCCAGCAGACGCGGGACGTTGGATCGGTATTGGTTTGGCGTTGGTTCGACAGCGTAGACGGTGGACCAGCGCTAAACCGGCATTGATTCGGCGTCTTGTGTCTACTTGTTATTCTGCTTCGTTCTTAAAGAAAAACACATTACATTTATTTATGTAATTATTATCATGTCGACTTAATTATCTATTGATCCATTTGTATAGTATAATATAAGTCTATATTGTATATATTACTGCACAATTTGATTTATTGCTGTATGATTTTGAAAGGGCCATATGCCTATATCAATACATATCAATGAATCAATCAATACCTCCATCACTAGCTATACCTCCCTCACTATCAGTCTCTTTCACTACCGACCTCTCTCATTACCTACACTCTTCATTACCTACCTCCCTCACTGCATGTGTCCCGCACTACCTGAATAACTCATTATCTGCCTACCTCACCACCTGCCACCCTTACTACCGTACCTCACCAGGGATGTAGAGTGGGGAAACAGACGATGCGAGGCCGGAGGCTGGGCCAAAATGTCTGAAAAGCCACAAGTTTTTAGAATATTTATCTTTTAAAAAGAGAAACAAAGGAAAAGCCTTATTTGCCTCATGCTGACTATCGGCCTTCTCACTACCTGTCTCCCTCACCACCTGCTTGTCTCACTGTCTGCCTATCTCATTAAGCCTACCTATTTGTCTCACTACCTATATCTACCTCACTTCTTGCTTGTGTCACTAACTGTCCACGCCACTACCTGCCTACCTCACTGCTCACCTCATTCACTCATCGACTACGTCTATATTGCTCTGTCACTACCTTCGTACATGTAAGTCTCTATCTCCCTCGCTCACCACCAACCAGCTTTACTACCTGCACCCTGACTACCTTCAGCATCACATGCTTCCTCACTACCCAACTCACGAGGTAATCACTAGCTGCCACACTACATGCCCCCCGCACCGATTACCTCATGAGGTCAACACCTACCTCACGAGGTAATTAATAATTCACAATCCCGTCACTGGTCTCATATTCACTACCTGCTTCATTATCTAGTTGTCTCAATCACTATCTGCCTACCTCATTACCTGCCTACCTCACTATCTGCCTACCTCATTACTTGCCTACCTCATTACCTGTCTACGCCATTACCTGTCTACATCACTACCTGCCTACCTCACTATCTGCCTACTTCATTACCTGTCTACTTCACTACCTGCCTACCTCATTACCTGCCTACCTCACTACTTGTTTCCTTCATTACCTGACTAAGTCACCACCTGCCCACCTCATTACCTGCCTTCCTCAATACTGCCTACTTCATTATCTGCCAACCTCACTACCTGTCTAACTCATTACCTGCCTACCTCAATACCTGCCTACCGCACTACCTGCCCACCTCACTACCTGCCTACTTTACTACCTGCCTACCTCATTACCTACATCCCTCATTACCTACCTACCTCCCTCCCTCATTACCTGCATACCTCACTACCTGCCTCCCTCATTACCTACCTTCCTCACTACCCGTCTCTCTCATTACCTACCTCCCCTTTTACCTACCTCCCTCATTACCTGCCAAGCTTACTACATGCCTCCCGCATTACCCACCTTCCTCATTAACTGCTTACCTCACTACCTGCCTCTCTTATTTCATACTTCCCTCATTTCCTGCCTACCTTACTATCTGCCTCCCTCCCTCATTACCTGCCTCCCTCATTACCTACCTTCCACATTACCTGCTTACCTCATTACCTACCTCCCTCATTGCCTGCCTACCATGTTTACCAAGATTTACGCATCAGATATTTATAGCCATTTAATGAACTAAATAATCAATCATTTATAAGAATTATGTCCAATGATGAACGCCATATATACAGAATTTAAGCCTCTTTTTTACCATGCCTTTAAACGTCGGAATTATAATTTAAATACGCTTTCAGATACAATGTGAGCATGTTTATAATTACCCAGCAGACGCGGGACGTTGGATCGGTATTGGTTTGGCGTTGGTTCGACAGCGTAGACGGTGGACCAGCGCTAAACCGGCATTGATTCTGCGTCTTGTGTCTACTTGTTATTCTGCTTCGTTCTTAAAGAAAAACACATTACATTTATTTATGTAATTATTATCATGTCGACTTAATTATCTATTGATCCATTTGTATAGTATAATATAAGTCTATATTGTATATATTACTGCACAATTTGATTTATTGCTGTATGATTTTGAAAGGGCCATATGCCTATATCAATACATATCAATGAATCAATCAATACCTCCATCACTAGCTATACCTCCCTCACTATCTGTCTCTTTCACTACCGACCTCTCTCATTACCTACACTCTTCATTACCTACCTCCCTCACTGCATGTGTCCCGCACTACCTGAATAACTCATTATCTGCCTACCTCACCACCTGCCACCCTTACTACCGTACCTCACCAGGGATGTAGAGTGGGGAAACAGACGATGCGAGGCCGGAGGCTGGGCCAAAATGTCTGAAAAGCCACAAGTTTTCAGAATATTTATCTTTTAAAAAGAGAAACAAAGGAAAAGCCTTATTTGCATCATGCTGACTATCGGCCTCCTCACTACCTGTCTCCCTCACCACCTGCTTGTCTCACTGTCTGCCTATCTCATTAAGCCTACCTATTTGTCTCACTACCTATATCTACCTCACTTCTTGCTTGTGTCACTAACTGTCCACGCCACTACCTGCCTACCTCACTGCTCACCTCATTCACTCATCGACTACGTCTATATTGCTCTGTCACTACCTTCGTACATGTAAGTCTCTATCTCCCTCGCTCACCACCAACCAGCTTTACTACCTGCACCCTGACTACCTTCAGCATCACATGCTTCCTCACTACCCAACTCACGAGGTAATCACTAGCTGCCACACTACATGCCCCCCGCACCGATTACCTCATGAGGTCAACACCTACCTCACGAGGTAATTAATAATTCACAATCCCGTCACTGGTCTCATATTCACTACCTGCTTCATTATCTAGTTGTCTCAATCACTATCTGCCTACCTCATTACCTGCCTACCTCACTATCTGCCTACCTCATTACTTGCCTACCTCATTACCTGTCTACGCCATTACCTGTCTACATCACTACCTGCCTACCTCACTATCTGCCTACTTCATTACCTGTCTACTTCACTACCTGCCTACCTCATTACCTGCCTACCTCACTACTTGTTTCCTTCATTACCTGACTAAGTCACCACCTGCCCACCTCATTACCTGCCTTCCTCAATACTGCCTACTTCATTATCTGCCAACCTCACTACCTGTCTAACTCATTACCTGCCTACCTCAATACCTGCCTACCGCACTACCTGCCCACCTCACTACCTGCCTACTTTACTACCTGCCTACCTCATTACCTACATCCCTCATTACCTACCTACCTCCCTCCCTCATTACCTGCATACCTCACTACCTGCCTCCCTCATTACCTACCTTCCTCACTACCCGTCTCTCTCATTACCTACCTCCCCTTTTACCTACCTCCCTCATTACCTGCCAAGCTTACTACATGCCTCCCGCATTACCCACCTTCCTCATTAACTGCTTACCTCACTACCTGCCTCTTTTATTTCATACTTCCCTCATTTCCTGCCTACCTTACTACCTGCCTCCCTCCCTCATTACCTGCCTCCCTCATTACCTACCTTCCACATTACCTGCTTACCTCATTACCTACCTCCCTCATTGCCTGCCTACCTTACTACCTGCCTCCCTCATCACGTACCCCCTCATTACCTACCTACCTCATTACCTACCTACCTCACACCTTGCCTCTCTCATTACCTACCTCCCCCATTACCTGCCTACTTAATTACCTGCCTACCGCACTACCTTTCTACTTCATTACCTGCCTACTTAATTACCTGCCTACCTCACTACCTGCCTACCTCATTACCTGCCTACTTCATTACCGCCCACCTCACTACCCGCCTACCTCATTACCTGCCTACTTCATTACCTACCTACCTTACTACCTGCCTCCCTCATCACCTGCATACCTCACCACCTACCTCCCTCATTACCTGCCTGCCTCACTACCTGCCTAACTCACTACCTACATCCCTCCCTCGTTACCTGCCCACCTCACTACCTGCCTCCCTAATCACCTGCCTACATCACTACCTGCCCACCTCACTACCTACCTACCTCATTACCTCTCTACCTCACTGCCTGCCTCTCTTATTACCTGCCTACCCCTCTACCTGCCTACCTCAATATCTGCATACCTCATTACCTGCCTACCTCACTACTTGTCTTTCTCACTACATGCATAACTCTTCACCTGCTTACTTCATTACATATCTACCTCACTACCTGCCTACCCCATTACCTGCCTACTTCACTACCTGCCTACCTCATTACCTGCCTACCTCTCTACCCACCTACCTCATTACCTGCCTCCCTCATTACCTGCCTCCCTCATTGCCACCCTACATCACTACCTACCTACCTCACTACCTACCTACCTACATCATTACCTGCCTACCTCACTACCTGCCTACATCATTACCTGCCTACCTCATTACATGCCTACCTCACTACCTGTCCACCTCATTACCTGCCTACCTCACTACCTACCTACCTCATTACCTGCCTACCTCACTACCTGCTCACCTCATTACCTGCCTACCTCACTACCTACCTACCTCATTACCTGCCTACCTCATTACCTGCCTACCTCACTACCTACCTACCTCATTACCTGCCTACCTCATTACCTGCCTAACTCATTACCTGCATATCCCACTGCCTGCTTACCTCACTAACTACCTACCTCATTACCTGCCTACCTCATTACCTGCCTACCTCACTGCCTGCCTACCTCACAACCTACCTACCTCACCACCTACCTACCTCATTACCTGCCCACCTCACCACCTGCCTACATCATTACATGCCTACCTCACTACCTACCTCCCTCATCACCTGCCTACTCACTAGCGTACATCAATACATGCTCCCTCAATGACTGTCTCCCTCACTACCTGCTTCATCACTACCTACCTACATCACTACCTGTCTCTCTCACTACATGCATAACTCTTTACCTGTTTACTTCATCACACATCTACCTCACTAGTTACCTCACTACCTATCCACCTCACTACCTCTTTCTCTCATACACTACCTGCCTACCTCACTACCCACATCCACCGCTGCCTGCCTACCTCTCACTACATACATCCCTTATTAGTTGCCTACTTAAGTTATACTTGCCTACTTCACTTCCTGCCTACCTCACTACCTGCCTACCTCACTACCTGCCTACCTCACTTCCTGCCTACCTCACTACCTAACTCACTACCCACTCCACCTCACTATCCACATGTACTTCCCCACCATCTACTTCTTCACCATCTATTTCCCTCACATTGTTTTATTTACCGTATTTTTTACGTAGCATCACAACAACATAACTATGTAATCTTGACAATGGCCGCATTATGTCTCATACATTCTGTATCGAAACGGATCAGTCAAAATTATATACAACAATGCATATTTACTTAATACTATAGAAGGTATAGCCTTACTCTTTTTTTTCCAAAAGGGAATACATCCTATCCCAAAGCCTGTTTTCGTTATTAGAAGGTCAGGTGTGCTGTACAGGTGTTACATTTTGACAGCTCAGTCCCCGACCTGATGGCAGCACATATTTGTAACACAATACCAGGTTCTTTCTGACAGGTAATCTAGTGGGCTTAGCTATGACGGAGGTGACGGGAGTAAAGTCATCCACGTGTAGCTGTCCAACCAACTAGATATGTTAACCATAAGGATAGTTAATTATATGTCAGGCCAACATCGCGGACGGTGGTTTAACATTATACCAACCGAACGTAAGAAACTTACTTAGTTAGCACTGAAAATATGTATTATCAACCTAAATATATTTGAAGTCAAATAAGTAAAAAATGTTCGGAATAATATACCATAAAATGATTATTTTTTGAGCTGTGTAAATGTGCAGGTTTACCGTCTGATATCAAATTTGAACACCTATCATCCAACTGTTCACATTTTACCCCCAGGTTAATGGATATGTTGATTAGTTTGCCATTTCAACTCCATGGAAAGCATACAGTCCTACAGCCATTTCGGCGCTTGAAACTTATCGTACACATTGCAATCTCTATTCTACCAGGTATTTATTTTTTACACCTGAGTGCAGTGAAGCAATGAAGGTGAACCCAGCGAACACAAAACGTTGATCAGTGTTAGCTTAATGTCGGGACAGCGTCGTAGACGGTGAATTATCATTAGGATTGAACCTGTACGGCAGGCACCGGCAATTAGTCAGGTAGCTTAGCATCAAATTTTAGGATAAACGATATCGGGCGGATAAAAGCAGCAAATTTTTTTGAGGTTTCAGTAGCCTATCGTGCTCAAAGTTAGCCTAGGAGCCCACAATTATTTTCTACTTAAGACACCGAAAAGTGACAAAATCCAAAATAGCCGCCATTTGTACAAGATGAAACAATAAAATGATATTATTTTCGACAGGATAGACGCAGATTCTTGATTTTGGTGTCTAGCATTCGGGCTTCAGTTATGCCTAACATAGTGATGTAGTAAGAAAGTACTTTAGATATCATAATGTGAATAAAATCCAAGATGGCCGCCATTTGTGCAATGTAAAACAATCAATTGATATCATTTTGGACAGAATAGAAGCACAAGCAGAATTTTGGTGTATACCATAAGGATATCAAGTATGTCTGATATACAGCTGTGACCAGAACGTACTTTCGTCATTGCACTGTGAGTAAAATCCAAGATGGCCGCCATTTGTGCAAGGTCAAAACAATTAATTCATATAGTGTTAGACACAATAGAAGGAGCGTCACGTTTAGGTGCACGTCGTTGGTTTTCCAGGTAGGCCTATTTCTGATTTAGTTGTGTGGCCAATGAGAAGTTCAAACATTTTATTGTGGGTAAAATTCAAGATGGCCGCCATTTGCCAAGGTAACGGCAAAACAAAGTTCGTGTGAAGCAATGTTTTATCAGTTTAGACAGAATAGAAAGAGATTCGTGACAGAGTAGGACATTATCTATAACTGGAAGTAACATATTAGTGTCTACCAGATAGGTAGCCCGACATGTGACCATGTTGGTGTCATTTGAAACAACTTTAGAGATGGTCGATGTAGTAAAAACCGAGATGGCGGCCATAAGACATACAAAATCACAGAGACATGGCCGTGTAATAAATGTGTATAACCTTCGCCAGAATCAGGGTGGATCGATGATTTTTCAGTCTATCATAGGGTTCTCAGGTACACCGCCCGACATGATCAGAAAATAATTTTAGAGATGATCAATATGCTTAAAACGATAATGGCCCCTTCGGTGTCCTGCCCTAAAAGAAATCTAGGCCTATGTAGCTTTTGCTGAAATGGACCTAGATGGATGGTTTTGATATGCTAGACATTGTAGCGTGATCATAAAGAACGCAATACACGTTAAAGGGGTAAGTATATTGGCCAGTAGGCAGCCGAATTGAGTACCACGTGGCCGTGACTAGGAAATATTTTGTTAAGTATACCGCTTCCCTCTTTTGGATAGCGCATTGCACAAATTGTAGCTGTTAAATACAGCATGCAGACTGTTCTTGGAACATCTGTAATATCTACGAAAAAGACATTTTGAATGAAGGTTTAAAATCTATCAAGTTATTAAATGAACTAACGTTTTATACGAAGTCAAAAACAATTATTGTCACATTTCCTCAGAGCTATCATTGTCATGTTGGGCATTTTTTTATAGGTACCCACTATTAGACATATTTTTGGTTTCGTTTCAGAAAATTATTTTTCTATTTCAAGAAAAAGCTTATTCCAAATTTCAATAAGCACCTGAAAGCATTGTTGTCATTTCATTGTCTACAAACTGTTTGGTAACGAGGCCATGTGGAACTTGATATAGCGTCGCACAAGGATTACCTTTTTTGTTAGATAGGTTCTGTAGTTTAGCCACATATAGCTTTAAGACCTGTGGTGAACCCTTGGTCATTCACAATGATTCATTGACTGAACATACATAATCTTTCTGAAATTATTAGATAATTAAAGAATTTCGTGACAGATAAGCTGCCACGAGACTGTGACGACCAAATTTTGAGTGCTGCCACAATTACCTCATGTCTGTTTGATGACCACCAGTTTAGTCGATCTCTAGCAGCGAGCTGTCCCGTTATAAAACACTGCAATAATTGATTTTACATTTAGAATATATGTGGATTCCAGATAAAATGTGCATGTGCATGTAATTTACAGTCGTTCTCATCGAAAACGTGATTAAATTCCCCTCTTTATGTTATGAAAGATAATAATTGTGATAATAATTGAAGTTCCGAGGCGAAGCTTAATAGCCGCTCTGTGACGGCTCACAAATGAAGCCTACACTGGCGGCCATTGTTTGTCTAATGACCGCCATCTTAGTATATAGACTGGCTAATATTATGTTTGCCAGTCAGGGGGCGTATATATGAAAATCCTACATGGCTGTTACCAAAATCACGAATCTGCTTCCATTCTGTTGACAATTATATCAATGTTTGGTTTTCACAAATGGCGGCCATTATGGATTTTATCCATAATGCAATATCTAATGTACTTTCAAACAACACCACTATGTCAGGCATACCTGAAAATCCTATGGTAGACACCAAACTGATGCTTTTGTGTCCATTCTGTCGAAAATGATGTCAATTTATAGCTTAAACTTGCAAAAATGGAGGCCATCTTAGATTTTACCCACAACGCAATGTCCAAAATAATTTCTGGCCACATCATTATGTCGGGCATATCTGAAAACCCTATGGTGGGTACTAAAATCATGAATCTGCTTATATGACATCGAAAATTATATCAGTTTAATCATTGACCTTGGTCAAAACGGCGGCCATTTTGGATTTTTTCGTTTTACGCCAACACTTTTAAAAAATCAGGAGGGCTCCTAGGCTAATGTTGATAAATGGGTCCTATGGGAGTGTCATGCAAAATTTTGTGCTTTTATCCACCAAATATCGTTTTTTTGCTAAGCTACCTGACTAAATTGCAAAACACCACACTCATTGCGACTTGCCCCTCTGTGTCATATTTTTGGTTGAAGGCTAGCACTCAAACTAGATAAAATTAGGCTAAATAGGGCTACCGTTTTGAGAGAGGGTCGGTATATATGTATCATTTATATGTAAATTTACATATTGTATTGCAACATAATTCTGTTCAATAAAAATGGACATATTGATAGAACTACTTGGTTCTTGACTGGTAAACTTTCAGGTGCTGTAATGCCGACGGGTTGATACTGAAGCCATCCGAGCCAGCGACTGCTATAGACGGCCAGATTATTGAGGTGAGATATTAAGTCAACATGGGATGTTATGGTGGGTGGAATGAATGGGGCTTTAGACCACCTATGTGCACCTATAGGAAAAAGTGGCCCGGGAGAACCTCCTGATGATGGTTATAATAATGAGATGACACTGCTATTCATGTGCACACAGGATTCGAAATTCGAGTCCTGGCGGTCTGAGGTCGGGCAAGCTACCTCACGGTCACGGAGGCGCCCCATATTATTCTGAATCTTTACGAGTGAGCGGAGAAGAAACATTTTGTTTCTTTGAAACTTGATTGACAGTACCGCTATTTCCGGCTTTACAAACAGACAGCTTTAATCACTCCACTAGGGACCCCGCCCATGGTGGGTAGGAGGTACACTACGATGATCACTTGGTGGTCACAATGTCCAGCAATAGTTTTATTGCCTGTCCAGGGTAGACCTTTAAGCTTATCTGGTAATAGAGAGGTCGAATGTTATCGACTTCTTCAGCCATTGGTGTTATTAGCGTCACAATCGAAAAGTGGCATTAAACACTTCACTTAACATGTCATTTTGACAGTAGTACTGCAAAGCACAATGTTCACCTTGATCATAAAAATCAGCAGATTACAATTTGACACAGTTTATTATTTTTTACCATTTTCAGATAAGCTTCTATTATAAACAGTTTTACTCTGTTGCTTTATGTATTAAGAAGAAATTAGGTCTATGCATTATTATGCACGTGTAACAGAGAGCAGGGGCGGGGGTGTGTGTAGCTACGCTTGAGGCTGCATTCATGAGAAAATGCGAGTGAAGCTAGCCCAATTTCCTTGAAGTGAATCGATGAAGCAAACAATGAGGCAAACAATATAAAGAAAACGTTAAACATGTTAAAGGAGGGATAAATGCATATGTTTAAAGTTGCGACTGAATATCAACATCATCAATATGAATACCACGTATATCCTATCTAGATAATATATGCTGGGTAAAATGGATGATTTGTCTAAGGCGTGGAATATATCCAGATGACGCCCATTAGTGTACATTAGCCGCTCATGTGTGACCTTATTGTGACGATGCACAGAAGTGGAGAGAGGAGAAATTCAATACACAAATATCACAAAAAAACATTATCATGAAAGATCTTGATTTTATTCTATTTTCAGTACCATACCTGAGTAACATTATAGTTCTTTAATTCTTTAATATGTTTAATAATTTAACATGTTAGTAGGCAATATCAGATATACAGTGCATTTAATTTACTGTTGGTGAAAAATGATAAATGCATGTAACTTTTAAATATTTGTTAGGAATACAGCCAATCACTCAGATGGCCACACCCATTCCTTTCCAACAGCTGGACGAAAGACATATAGAGGATTCCTGACAAACATAATATGTTGGAACAGCGTTTTACCAATTTCACATGTTGTTACTGGTTACGGTACTTTTTTGTTTTCGTAAATGCTGTAAATTTATATAGCGTTCAGGGTCATTCTGATTATTTACATCTAAAACGCGACGTGGCGTTTGTTGTGAGTATTCAATAGCGTTTACTAATTAGTCATAATACATCTATAATACATCCACATACTATTTTCCTATCCTAGCTCACTCTACTCTACTCTACCTTTGTCAATACAATGCGTGTTTTAATTTTCATTTGTATCATGTAAATTTATAGCAAGGGCAATGCATTGGGTCGCTTAATAGCCTACCCATTCATATCATTCTAAGACAAAATAAAAATAATATGTGTGAGTGATTAGTGTCTAATTATCGAGGGAATTGAAGTGACCCATTTGTCGGATGTCCAACCGCCGTCAGTTGAATAACAATGATGGTTGGGAATTAGCTATTTTTTGTCAATTGATCCGAAAGTACGTTCGCCAATTGGCCACAGCATCGATACTAGTTCCGATGTAGCCTATATTGCATATCAATTGCGTCTGACGCAGAACTTTGACAGTGGCTGGCTGATGACGAACTCATTTTGTAGAAAAAAAACTATATTTTAGGTTCTTCTGAACCGTATTGACACAGAACAAGATTTTCTGTTGACATGACCGAAGACCAAATGCTGCCCGTATAGCAAGCGTAAATCCGCACAATAAAACCAGATTTGCAGTCCATTGATTCCCCCAAGAGCGAAGATGACGGTAACGATTACTGGCGGCGATGCTCAACAACTGCAAACCCTGAATACTTAGTGGTCAGCACATTTGTTTGTCTGCAAATACAAGATAAAGCAGCCAAATCAGCAAGAGTGGACCGCTCATTTACATGACAGATCACATTCCGTGGTGGCTAGGCAAAAAATACCGGCGTCTGCTGAATATTTGGAGTCTGTCATTGTCATAGTCCATAGCTTTTGAGTATACAGACAGTCTGACCCCTCCTATTCAAACATTTGTTTATATATACTGTTGTTGTGAGTGATGTATAAATAATTAGTTCATATCCCGTGTGTTTGAATTTCCGTATTTAAGCTTTCAATTTATAATCAAGTTTTGAATTAAAAAGCTATCCCGAATTTCATAATACTCTGTTTAACAAAGAAAGATAATACATGGATATTATTATTAGTGTGTCAAAAGTACATTTTTTACACCTTATCCTATGAAGCCGAATGCCTTCTTCCAGACACAACAAGACACCGCGTTAATATTAGATTGAATGCAGCATCAATTAGTATTTCAGGAAACGACAGAAGACGACCGGAGTACGGTAGACAATGCTGACAGGTCATAATTTATCAGTGTTTATAGACAGGCCTGCTATTGTAGCCTGCAATTTGAAGCCAGCAATGTTTATATAAAGCCCAATTAGTCGGATCCTTTGTTGCATTATTTAGCGTTGATCATGTCTCATGTGAACTCAATACAGACAATAAATATTGAATAATATTAAATATTCTAAGACTAATATAATCGATCATTTTAGTAGCCCACTGTACTAAAGATCAATTGCAATAATTATTGATTGCGGTGCATCGATAATAAAATAAGATAGTATAATATTTGTTGGACAGTGTCATATTAATATTCAGCAATGTAGACCTACAGATGACCTCTTAGTTTGATTATATATCAGTGAAATAAAAATCACTTACGACTGACGTTTCATGTGAATTTAAACTTGATCAGCAATTTGTCTATGAGGTTGATATAGTAACAAGCCTGTATCTCCACGGGATTGATTTTCTGTCTGCTTCTGGTCGGTGAGCGTGGATAAAGGTTCCCTGCCTGAATCACCAAAATGGACGTCTGACTACCAAATCAAATACTTCTTGTATCGGTAATACCATGTTTTTTTCTCTCCACCTCCCTTGTTCATGCTATATCAAAATTGGTGATGCTACTAAATCACACTCTCGTGACGTCACTAAATGTGTTATCTGACATCGTGATGGGAATAAATCAGCCTTGTAGGCCTATATATCCATCTTATACAATAGGTGCCCAGCACACACAAATAAATTGTATAACATTTATGATATGTTGGACCAACGTCGAATACGCTGGCAAACGTTGTACACATGTTATACAAATGTTTTGTTTTTGCTGGGTGAACAAAACACGTCAATATATTTTTCAAATCCTCTCCACATTTTTCGTAATTGTTTGTAATATAATCTAACGCTAATGTTACTTTCAGGCAGCTTTTGAAAAGGGAAGTGGGCCAAAGGGTGAAGTCTGGTCTACTTATTCTGAAATAGCCGGTCTGAGGTTTGGTATTATCTTAGCAGCTGCAATGGAAACACAATACAGAATGCTGCCAAGCGAAATGACTTACCCCACGGTAAGTGAAAGCATCAGGACAGTGTTCTCAAAATAGTAAATTTGGAAGGCATTTATTTTACAATTTTAAACGTGTTAATGTGCGTACAATATTATATAATTTAATATCAGGCCTAGATCAAACCTTTCACACGTTGGTAGGGGCCTAATGTATACCTTCAGTTTTTTATATGAGAAAGCTGCCAGATAGCATCGGCATTCGATATTTTGGTCAAAAATATTTTTTTTAAACTCAACATTATTTACAGTGAGTATAGTAAGTAAGTAGTTGAAAATCGCTTTTCATTTGGACAATTAATCAAGCAACCTTCGACTTTCACACAAAACAAGATAATTTCACAAAAAAGCTTTCTATACGCCTATCTTTTCATAGTCAATGAAAAAGAGATGAATTGGATATTGGATATAGGTGGATGCTTTACGGCTACAGTACAGGGTACACATGTCATCATGTCTACACCTATAATTTAATGGTCAACATTTAATTTTATAGAAAACCATAAATAGGGCAAACATGAAATAGACAAATTCAATGTTATCCCAACTACTAATAAAGCTGAATGGTTAACAGAAAATCAAACTAATTATCTACTAACACCAATGCGAAATGGTTATCGTTTTCATAAAAGCCATCTAATGAATAACGTATGTAGCTGTGCGATCCTCGCCAATAAGGAAATGGGGGTTGCATTTTACATCACCAAGCATATGTTCGAGTAGATTGCTTTCATAAATTATAAAGTATTCTTCCCTCCAACTTGTCTTTTTGTAGTTAACCGTAGCCTGTGTCAAGTGCTGAAAAAAAGTATTATTTTACTCAAAATGCCAATGTATATAGGAGAAAATTTTAAAGATGTAGACGCAATTGTGTATTTTTTTCGATTCAGGTACTTTGTCAAATTTCCTTCCCCCCCCCCCCCCCCCACGAAACATGTATAAAAAAATAACGCTATTCCTGTATAAATTTAATGACGGTTATAAAAATAATCTTCAGTACAATGCACAAGTGATTCCATATATTCCGTTATGAGAGCATCGGCATGAGATGAAACTACCATAACGTCATTATACAAAATAATCTCACGAGGTCACTAAATTACCTGCTGCAGATTTTATGCCAATACGTGGTGATGTTCCTCTATTATATACAAAAAAATGGCAAATATAAGAGTTGATCTCTGTCCATGGCTTGTGGTGTTTCCCATAGAAATTAGGTCATGTCTACCCGTGAATTATATATCATCACCATACCCATAGGCTAGGGCCTACCTGAGAGGCATACAGAAGAATAACAACGTGTTCAGTCGCACCTAATGCTCCGCACAGTCTACCCTTCTGACTATCATCATTTTTAAATATGCAACAGATTATTTTCATCACACACTATCATATCACAGCAAATTCCCAAACAAATATCATTCAACATCATCTGTAATTATATCGTACCATACAAATGTAATTTTATCTCATTTAGCTAAAAACCTGAAATTTTCTAAGAAAAGCATAATAATAATCTACTAACACCAATAGACATATCGCTGTAACATATGGTATATTTTACGCTATTACACAGGATCATCAAATGAAAATTTTTCGATCTTTTAATGGACCTGATATTAGTAAAGTGGCTGTGCCTTTTGATGAGAACCACCCACTATTGATCACAAACAACTGTACCCGATCCAGTTTCTGTCTCTACCACACCATCCCCGTCTTACACCTGTTGTGAGTTCATTTTCATTTATATTATTTTAATTTGTAGTTTGTTTCGATTTGCCAATACGTGTTTGCATTTTCTATGTAAGATAACATATATGTATTATGTGTGACAGCACCAATGGATCAGGCGAGGTGTTGCTGTACGGGGAGCTGTCCAAATGGGTGCCCATGTCTGCTAAACGTTTCCCAGCTGTGGTTCAAACAGACGGACAGATGCAGGTGATGGTGGTGGGAGGCATTTCTGAGAAGGTCACCTTTTGGCTAAGTGTGGACAACAACTTAAAGTTCGCTGACTGCGTGTTGTCTGATACTGGACAAGCTGTGGTATCCATCAGTTTAACATCACAAACGTGCACTTGAACTAACCGTAATATAATATGGATGTATTGCAATGCGGTATATTTCTTGTAAGTACCGTTATTATGGACGAAAACGATATGGTTTTGCAAATTGTATTGTTTCATATGAAAAAAATGCAGAATTGTTTTCATTCATTGTCAAACTGTATAATTTTATAAAAATTATATTGTACACACCCATCGTAGATTTAACACTAAACATTATTTTGAGTCTTTCAATATATATCAGATATATTGTCGAAGTCTATAATTATAATTGTAATGAATAAGTTATGTATGCTAGTGTTGCTCATGTCGCCAAAGTAAACATATAATTAATTCAAGAATGATGAATAGTCAATCCGTATACATACACACCCGAACCCACGTGGTTTGGGTTGAGTGCTGGCCTAGGAAAAATGACGGCGAGGGTGTTATACGATCTTCGGTCAGAACAATTGTCGCTATTTATGACCGTTGATGTTTATTTTACATTATTTTATATTATCATATAACGGATTTGTATCTCTAATACAGTAATTCAAAAAGGAGCGAATCGCGTCTTTAATAACTTCGTAGTCATTAGGGTTATTTGAAAAAATACGCTTTTCTCTTCTGCCGCTGGGAGTAATAATTCATCCCTCTTCTAATAGTATTACCAAACCGACCAGTAGAAGACACGTTATGCACCAACTCGACGTTGTTCCGACGTTGAATGAACGTCTGATTTACCGTCGCAACAACGTCTTGTGTCGAGTGGGAAGTGCCCTGAGGACAAGTGTAGCTTCTAATTGTTTGTCTTGAGGGACCTGTCTCGTCTCATTAGTCTGTTTGACGTTAATGACTTCTAAAATGCTTCATATGACGACTGTATCCACATGGCTCGCACTGGATAAGGATTGGGATCATCATAAGGATTGGGATAAGGTATTATGTTTGCCGGGTGTTCGATGTGGTGCACAAGGATGAATGGATCAGTGATGCTTACCGCACCATGTAGACTAATTTAATGATGGTGATGAGTATTGTTTCCTCTCTATATTCGCTTGATGTTTCACTTAAAGCCATGTGGCACGTAATCTCTCAGATATCATGATCATGCCTCATAATGCGTAGACAATGGAGATGATGATATTCGCACTAGCTATGATCACCACTATAACATGATAACAGTTAACAAGAATGATTTGTCTATTAACTCTTCCTTTACCGACATCCCCCTGATACAGGTTATAGCTATGCGCATGCGCACATCGAACAAATTAAAAATGCAAGAGAACATTGCATCTACGTCACTGACCATTCTGGTTGGCGATTTTCAACCATGGATGTTATGAAATATCTCCATTGCAATTAATGCTTGTGCACATGTGGACTTCGCATAAATGCGAAATTGGTAAAGTAAGGTATAGTTTTCGTATAAATGTATTTACTGGGATATCTTTCTACAATTAAAATACACTGTCAAATAATTATAATACAACATAACCATAAATCCAAGTAGTTTTTGATCTTCAATGTGATGAATAGAGGATTCTTTCCTGAGAGAAATTGCAATGTTGAATTTTAAATAACGGTCTTTGATAATAGTTACACCATTTCTGTCAAGCCGCCACAGTGCATTCTGCTAGGGATATAGAAGAGCTTGTATATTATTGATTCTACAGCCTCGTCGGATAAAGTTTATTTTATTATCGCAGTATTCTTGCACGTACAAAACAAAAATAAACATGATAAATCTTTATATAATATATGTGTAGGCCCTACCACATTTGCATAGTATATCATGTATATAGGCCTACATTTCTGAATATTAAAATAACAGGGCCCATGAAATGAATTAATAATAATATTTAATAATATTTTACATGCTTAGTAGTGAATCTAGGTGCTCAATAGTTCGGCATTGGTTTTCTACATATTTGTAGTGCTGGTTTGATGTTCACAGTGACCTTACCTCAGATATATCATTGTTATTACCGGTTGTTGCTGTCAGTCATACGGAGTGACTTTAGGGCGTCTAGTGCTACGTGAGGACATCACAAAACGTGTGATCAATGCTTGGTGAATGACATTATAAGATGACCCAACATTGAACAAACTTTGTGTTATTTGATACAGGAGACTGGTATTGTTTGTCACTGTGAGATATTCAACCGGTGAGAGCCGTGACACGGTTAAGCTTTCTGGGGGTCCTAACTGCGGCAAATATCCAATCAGCAACAGCAGCTGGGTGAGGCAAGCAAAGCAGGCATAGACGCCGCACACGGCGCCCTAGCTGATACTAGACTCCAGTACCAGCAGCATTGCCGCCCAGAAGACAGACAGCCGCTCTCACGGCATCAAGCGGTAAACAGTCTTCTCATCTCCAGTGACTTCTGTCGACAGTGTCACCTTCAGACTGAAGGCACCCCAGAAGGTAGCTCTGCACAGTGTTATCACAGTCTACCATCAAGTCACATCTCCAACCACATACCATAACAACACCGCACTTCAACCACTGTGTGTAAATGCTGTGACTCTCATCACACTGATGTTCTACAGACACTTTTTATCCACGTTGGTAATGGCTGCCTATTATCACAAAGATGTCCACATGGATAATTGCTAGCTATCAGCAGTAGGATTTGTGTCCTGAGGGTAATGACTATCATCTATATCGTCAAGACAGATCATGGTAATGTGTGAGACATCGCGACTGTAAGACTTACACAAGCTACTAATACAACATTACCACGGTGATTAACAGGCGCATGAGCTGGTAAGGAGGTCCAATGCTTCATCTTCCATCTGAAGAACTCTGTGTAAGATCTCGTTTGTGAAACTTTTTAAAAACAAAACACATTTTGCCGTATTGATTTTTGACTGTCCATATAATGATGTTTGTCTGGAGTATTTAGGGTCTCTTCCCGGCATTCATCTTGTGAGATCATTGTATACTTGATAGCCAAGATGGAGAACAAGGTGATTGGTGACTTGGATAATCTACAAACTGTGTCTAGTGGTGTTATTTACTTCAAACAAGTTGGACAGTCAGATGCATCTAACCACAGCCAATCTTTAGACCCGTGTATACAGGATTCCCCTGTCTATCAAGTTGTGGTACCACTGGTTCTGGGCATCATTGTACTTGGAGGCATCGTTGGAAATCTTATGGTCATCTATGTGATTCTCTCCCAACCTAGACTGCGAACGCACACCAACTTATTGCTGCTGAACTTGGCAATTGCTGACGTTAGTTTCTTACTATTGTTTGGCTCTTTCACGACCGTGCATTATGCTCTTAACAACTGGCCTTTGGGTGACCCACTATGTCGTATCATACAGTACCTCTTGTACGTCACCTGCTATGTCACAGTGTACACTCTCATTGCTGTGTCTGCAGTACGCTACCTGACTGTTGTGTATGGCAATAAATCTGCCTTTCTTCGCTCCAAGAGGAGCATAGTACTGTTAATCATCGCGATCTGGATCGTGTTCCTTCTCACAAAGATTCCCATCCTAGTCGTACATGGCGTGTCAATGGACGGATCCACAGCAAAACGAGAGTGTATGGTATCAGGCATGCAATACGCACAAAATCTGTTTGCCACTTTTTTTGTCTTCGCGTACGCTCTGCCTCTGCTGGTAATTTGTACTTTATACATACTTATAATTAGACACGTTAAGCGGAAGTCTTCATCGTGTGATTTCCACGGAGAAGAGAGATCTCGTCACATTACGAAGGTGGTAGTTGTGGTAGTCACTGTGTTCGCAGTGTGCTGGCTACCATTGCATGTCCACCTACTAGTAGCCTACTATGGGAAACTGCCTCAACGTCCCCACTACAAATTATTCCTTCTCATTTGGCAAAGCTTGGCTTTTGCAAACTCTCTGCTCAATCCACTTATATACAATTATTTCTCAAGGGATTTCCGCGATGGTTTCAGGGCTGTGATGCATCTAAGAACTAAAGAAATTGAGGGTGTTGCTGTCTAGTATTTTTGCAAATACTTCAAAGACAACAGTCAGACATTACTGTTATCATTTGATCACACAAAGCAATACGAAATAAGCAATGATTAGATGTTGGCATGGAAAACAGCTTAGGCCTACAGCAACAAACTATTTGTTCATATATCATGTATATCCTATTATGGTACACAAACTCTTATAACGTCACATGTATTGAAGCAAGGGAGGTCATAAGCAATTATTTAAAACAGGTAATGTAATGTTTTATGGACCTAGTATTTTGATAGATGCAATATATAGTTATTTCAACTGTTCATGCGAAAAACGATCGGAAATGCCAATAACAATCCTTTAAGGGACAGCTAGAATGCGCCATTATACCAGGATAAAAATAAAGATGTGTACGTTTTATCCGACCAAACTTCAAACTCAGAAAATCAAAACAAAATGGGTTAGAAGGCCAACATTTAATAACTAGGGGGCTTTAGTGATTGAATTGGACAACTTCTTTATTTCACTTCCTATCTGCATAACTTTTTTCACACTCTGCGTCAATCAAATTATTTATTGTAGTTTGTGTGTGGAGAGAAATATTTATTTCGTTTTCTAATATTTTTTTTATCTGTATTAAGTTGGTTCCAAACTATGTCTAGTTTTGCTCTGGAAGTTAAAGAGCCGAGAGGAGCGAGGCTTAACAAATTTAAGCGTCATTTAATAATGCCGAGCGAAGCGAGATTCGACATTAATGGTCATCAAATGCTGTTGCTCATAAGCTGATATAATTATTTATTTCAAATGTATTTTAGAACTAAATATTTATTTACAGACAATTATTGATGACATAAAAATTTAGTCTGAAAATATTATTTCAAAAGATACTCCAGCCCCCCTCTCCTGGTAATTAAATGATGGCCCTCTAATATACATCTGCCTACGTTGCCACGATACCACACTGCAGAATCAAAAAGACGCCTATTGGCGCAAAGTTAACGCTTCTTGGCGAAGGATGAACGCTTCTCGGCGCAAAATGTCAATTTAGAGCACGGACGGCTCACAAAAAGTGTAAAAAAAGACATAAAGTTCAATTACTTAGTATAATGACCCCATCCACGGAACACTAGATTGTATAAGGACAACGCTGGTGTTTATTTTACTCGTATAGCGACTGTAGTTTGTTCAGACGAATGAAAACAGTTGGCTACCCATCCAGATATTCCGGATTATAGTCCTTTTCAAACCCTTTTTTTGCTGGTAAGTAGCTATATGAACGTCATAATATAATCGAATGGTAGAGATTAGAGTACAGACTGTACAACTAAACAACTGGAGAGCAAACTGGTAGCTTTATTTTGTATTTATTCGCCAAAACTAAAGTTCTTGTCTGGTTGAACGCCTATTGGAGCAATGTGCACACGCCTATCGGTGCAAATACAATTTACTGAAATAGAAAGCATGTTATTTTCAAGCATTTTTCCGTGGCGGATCCTCGTTCTGGATAAAGAGGGGAACGCAGGGGGTTCCCCCCCCCCCCCAATATGTTTTTGTTATATTGCCTACACTGTTTTTTATCACGTATTATCGATAAATGTAGTAGGCCTATTCAACGTTATATTGCTAAGACTAGTCATATACGTCTACCAACACATTTAGATGATTAGGCCTATGTTAATTACCAGATCCACACAGCCCACACTTTCTATTAGAAACATTTACTTAAAAAAATCAGATGGAGGAAGTCTTGTATATACATTTATTTGTAATATAAATAATATTTATCACCATAACCATGGTAATAGAGTACGATGGGGATTATCAGATGTCAGCTATATAAATTAAAATCAGGCCTAAATAAAGCTATTTTGGCCAAGAAAAATTCATGTAGAGTCACGTCCTGAGTGATGCTGTGGCGGGGGGGGGGGGGGTTGGCAGGCCTAACATCTGCCCCCAACCTAGCTTGTTGGGCAGGGATATAATATTAAAAAGCGCAGAAGAATACTAAACTAACGTAAGTTTAATTTCTAATGTCTAGGCCTATATTGCCATATAAAAAAACGGTTAATTATAAAATAATTATAAAGGGTAAAATAAGTAAGCAGGGGCGGATCCAAGGGGGGTGGTTTGGTCGAAAAAGATATAATCCAATTTAGGGATTTCCTTGTGAAATGGTTCCACACGCACTGAGGGACAAGCAGTACCCAATATGCCTTAGATTGCAGGGGAAAGCTTTTGAAAATCAAAGACCCCGCGCTGCAGTTAAATATTCCTTTGTTTTAAACATTAGGTTTACTAGTGAGCCAACGTCGTAGACGATATGTTAACGGTGAACCAACGTTGGGCCAATCTCTCAAGTTTGCTGGGTTTGCTGGGTTTAGGTCATAATGCCTATGCGTAATGAAAAGATTTAGACCAAATGCATAGCCTTGTGTCGGCTACATAATAACCTCATCCTCGTCTCCCCATCTCCCAATCCATACATGTGAGCTACATCGTGCACTCGTGTGACCCTGTAGACCTTGTAGTACACTTGGGCGACACAATAAGCAGGGGGTAAGTATAGTCCAATCATGGCTGAAACAAAACTTAAAATTGAATATTTCAGCCACAGATGGCTTCCAATAAAAGATGTGTTAACCTACTTTACATTTTGCCTTCATTGTTATGAAAGACTAAAATTGGCCTCGACTAATCAGGTCGATATTAGGACTGGTTGGTTAGAATCAGTGACATTAGAGCTAGGCCCTACATCACATGCTCAGTTCATACGTTATAAACAACATTAAAAAGTTATGTAGGCCTACTGTATCTTGAGTTGAAGTGGATAAAAGGAGTATAACAATCCATGCTCCACGCCTTTACGGTGTAGTAAATCGCAGGTCTGGACTAATATCAGACCACCATGCCTCGTGTAGACAAAAAGGCCTACCTATCAACAGATCAATGGCAGAACAGTGATAGGACCAGTAGACTATGTAGTAAGATTAATAACTGTCTTTAACTGGAAAGAGTGTTGTTCGGAAAGGAACACGAAAGCAGCCCTCCGTTATTGCGAGTCGGCCATTTTAAATTTGATGTAGATCAGCAAACTTTCTCAAGTTTTATTTTATATTACCGCTTTAGCTATTGTGCAAGATTACCAATACAATGAGAAAAAAACAATTAAAAATCACCGCAAGTTGGCTATTATGGATTTTATTTCTGCGAAATTTGTCATGGGTTATCCTTGTGTGAGTCTTCACATTTTGTTCTATATGCATGGTCCAGCTTTTTTGCTTTGTTTTTGAGTTACGTAAATAGCACATAATTTCTCAAATTCAAAATGGCCGCTAAACGGCCATTTTAAAATCGTTTGCTCCCAAAAGGTAATCAGGTCATAGCTGACATTGCTGTGCATATTAGCCAAATAAAAAGAAGATCTGCTGGAAACTTTTTACTGAAACGCGCTAAAGAGTAGTTCTTTGTTAGTGGCTCCAGTAATTGAAGGGTTGATTATATGGGAATCAAAATGTAACCAAAAATTATTCGGTGGTATCACGTGATGGATATGTAAGGTATGAGATAGCAGAAGTTCTTAGATCAGCTATCATGCAAGATTTCCGAGATAATGAGGAAAAAAATTGAAATGGCCGACTGGCGGCCATTTTATATTTAATTAGTGCGAAATTTGTCATTCGATTCAAAATGGCCGCTAAACGGCCATTTTTTTTGTCAGGGATATGGGATGGCTATGTTAAGTATAGATAGATTATATTGATAGATTAGTAGCTATCTTGAAAACAAATAACTGCGCCGGCGGCGGAGGCTGCTTAATTATTAACTCACATTCTGGCTGTAGTCTAGACTATCAGGTTATATTATAAATATCATTTAAATGTATTTATTCCAGCCGTAGGCTACTACATGGCAGAATGATCTTAAGGTGTATCCCGTTAAAGAAAATAGCCGTAGATTAGAAAACAAATTCGTACCTAATATAGCCATATAGGCCTACCAATACTAACAAAATTATACATAGTTGCACCAATAGGCGTCTTCACATTGCTCCAATAGGCGTGCAACACTGATTTTACAACGTTTCAACGGTTTATTGTCTACGCAGGTCATTAGACAAATAAATGAGATATCAGTGGCGTAGAACAGACTGAATGTAGCATAATCTATCACATTATAGAAAATTTATATGCAAATAGATTTTAAAAATAACATTTCAATGGAGTCGTGTCCAGTTTTGAGGTAGGGTACCAAAACTGTTTTCACTAGTCTGAGAAATGTATTGAACTTTTCCATGTAAATTTCATGTGTGGAGGTTCGTAAGATGTACTATTGTTCCGTGCACACCTTTATTTGACATAAATTGAACATCTAGGCGTTTTTTCAGACGATATTTTGAAAGATTTCTGAAAAAGTTGACAATTTGGCGCCGAGAAGCGTTGCACTTCGCCAATAGACGTCTTTTTGATTCTGCAGTGTGGATACATGATTACATAATTAACTACATCTTTTCGTCTTTGCCAAACTCGACAGACAGAAAGAAACGTTTATTTTACACATCACATCGCTGGGATACCCTCACTAGTATTTGAAAGTGATCTATCACCCCTTATATAGTATGAATAAATTTGTGACAAATAAATTAAAGTTGCCACAAGATGGGGCACAAGTGTTTCCTTATATGGGGTGATTGGCTATCATGTGACCCTCTGAGAGGGTCACATGATAGCCAATCACCCCATATAAGGACATAATTATTCATACCATATAAGGGGTGATAGATCATCTTTAAAATAACCACTATCGCGAAGGCCACCCAAAAGTTGTTCGATACAATTGAATTACAATCACAATAAACCTCGTATAGATCTAAAAATTGGTCCCTATACATATGTCATCTCAGCAAACGCCAGACGTCTGTGACGTCGGTCCAACGTCAAACCAACACATGCTGAACGTCACGCGTACGCTGACCAATTTCGTTGATTTACTGCTGAGAGGTGTTGCATCATTAAGTTAAAGGGACAGCTAGAGCCCTGTTGTAACAGCGCTCGGTTTGTTCTCCACTGTCGGCATTCAGGCTTAAAAGACACGAAATGTTTCTATCCCAGATCAAAATATTTTCCATTGCTAGCGAGTGCTGTTTCCGCATCTTGTTCAGCTAATTCTGGATCATTACGCAGAGCGTACCTCAAGAATTGCTACCGCAAACTGCCCAATAGTTGAAGGTGTGTCTACGCTGCGAGGATTACGGTGGTGCATATGTCAGCCACGTGTACTACACTCGTTTCTATAGTATGGTGACAACGTTCATATGTATTCTAATTCCATTTTCCATTTTTGTTATTCTCTTTGTATGTAATGTTACTTTCACCATGTGAATGCACAGACATGTAATATCAGATAATATTTAAATGTGAGATCCACGTTTATACAGTGTATCTTATTAGCTAGTTACCTCCGCCAGGAGGTTATGTTCTCGGTCGTGTTGGTTTGTTTGTCTGTGTTTGTCTGTGTTTCCGCAGGATTAATTACAACGCAATGAGCGGATTTGTGTGTTTTTCACCAGATGTGTGTCTCAGTTCACGGAACAATACATTAAACCAGTTTGCAGTCGATAGACCGACCGACCGACCGACCGACCGACCGACCGACCGACCGACCGACCGACCGACCGACCGACCGACCGACCGACCGACCGACCGACCGACCGACCGACCGACCGACCGACCGACCGACCGACCGACCGACCGACCGACCGACCGATTTACAGACAGATTTACAGACAGATAGACAGGAAGCCGTACGTGCGTGAGAAAGTGATTGAGAGAGTAATTTACTTATTGTTCGTGACGACTTGTTTATATATTACCTTGTATCCATATACAATAGGCCTATTTGTTTACAATTGTATGTGCAAACTGATGCTTATTTCTAGTTGATCTATAACTTCAATTTTTTTAAATGTTTGCTGTGACTCTTTTGTTTATGTTGGTTGCTATACCAAATACGACAACATTACAATTGACTCTATCCTACTATTTGTTGAGAAATGTTCGGAAGGTGGTTGTACATAATGTATACTGAGCACATATCTTTATCACTATTAACAATAGTATTACTATTCATATATGTATCGCTTGTCCTCGAAACGTACGAATATATTCCGCAACATTTAGCATGAAGATGTGTATTCATGATTGATAATCTAAGATTTTAGAAGCGATGTTCTATTGTCACCAAGCTAGATCTTAACTTCAGAATGCAATAATTCGTATTGACCTAGCATGTAAAGTTTACAAATAAAGCATTATAGATTACATTGTAGGCCTACTGTATCTGTTTGAAAATAAAACCTGTTGTTTTGTTGATATAACCTGTAAAATATTATTAAATAAAAATTACAAAAACTATGACAGACGATGTTATATTCTATATAATGAATATGTTTTATAACTTACTTGTATGCATAGTGCGCTGCATTTTTTGTGTGAGACAATCTGTTGCCTCACTTACCTGCTTACATTTACCAGATAATTTCAGCAACCTATATGGAAGATGTGTCTAAATGTTGTTAAACACGGCGCTACGCCCTCCCAAACGCTGGAGATAAAAATAGACCTGAAGACGCTGCAGATGTGAACCAACATTCCAAGCTTTGTAATACGAAATTTACCGGCGTTTAAAGATTATATAGACGTTAGCCAAAATGTCCCAAAATAAATGTGATTACACACCAAGGTCGCATATTCGTTTTTCACGTCGCTCCGCCAGTGCGGTGCATTATTTTGAAAAAAACGGTCGCGCGGATTTGGTGCACATGTGACATACTTAGGGATCGGTTGATCGTTTACCGGGCAGCACATCACATAGGTCCACATCAGCCTGTATCACCCTCTGTTTACCGGGCAGCACATCACATAGGTCCACATTAGCCTGTATCACTCTCTGTTTATCGGGCAGCACATCACATAGGTCCACATTAGCCTATATCACCCTCTGTTTACCGGGCAGCACATCACATAGGTCCACAGTAGCCTGTATCACCCTCTGCTTACCGGGCAGCACATCACATAGGTCCACATTAGCCTGTATCACTCTCTGTTTACCGGGCAGCACATCACATAGGTCCACATTAGCCTGTATCACTCTCTGTTTACCGGGCAGCTCATCACATAGGTCCACATTAGCCTGTATCACTCTCTGTTTATCGGGCAGCACATCACATAGGTCCACATTAGCCTGTATCACCCTCTGTTTACCGGGCAGCACATCACATAGATCCACATTAGCCTGTATCACCCTCTGTTTACCGGGCAGCACATCATATAGGTCCACAGTAGCCTGTATCACCCTCTGTTTACCGGGCAGCACATCATATAGGTCCACATTAGCCTATATCACCCTCTGTTTATCAGGCAGCACATCACATAGGTCCACATTAGCCTGTATCACCCTCTGTTTACCGGCCAGCACATCACATAGGTCCACATTAGCCTGTATCACCCTCTGTTTACCGAGCAGCACAGCACATAGGTCCACATTAGCCTGTATCACTCTCTGTTTACCGGGCAGCACATCACATAAGTCCACAGTAGCCTGTATCACCCTCTGTTTACCGAGCAGCACATCACATAGGTCCACATTAGCCTGTATCACCCTCTGTTTACCGGGCAGCACATCACATTGGTCCACATTAGCCTGTATCACCCTCTGTTTATCGGGCAGCACATCACATAGGTCCACATTAGCCTGTATCACCCTCTGTTTACCGGGCAGCACATCACATAGGTCCACATTAGCCTGTATCACCCTCTGTTTACCGGGCAGCACAGCACATAGGTCCACATTATCCTGTATCACCCTCTGTTTACCGGGCAGCACATCGCATTGGTCCACATTAGTCTGTATCACTCTCTGTTTATCGGGCAGCACATCACATAAGTCCACATTAGCCTGTATCACTCTCTGTTTACCGGGCAGCACATCACATAGGTCCACATTAGCCTGTATGACCCTCTGTTTACCGGGCAGCACATCACATAGGTCCACATTAGCCTGTATCACTCTCTGTTTACCGGGCAGCACATCACATAGGTCCACATTAGCCTGTATCACCCTCTGTTTACCGGGCAGCACATCACATAGGTCCACATTAGCCTGTATCACCCTCTGTTTACCAGGCAGCACATCACATAGGTCCACATTAGCCTGTATCACCCTCTGTTTACCGGGCAGCACATCACATAGGTCCACATTAGCCTGTATCACCCTCTGTTTATCAGGCAGCACATCACATAGGTCCACATTAGCCTGTATCACCCTCTGTTTACCGGGCAGCACATCACATAGGTCCACATTAGCCTGTATCACCCTCTGTTTACCAGGCAGCACATCACATAGGTCCACATTAGCCTGTATCACCCTCTTTTTACCGGGCAGCACATCACATAGGTCCACATTAGCCTGTATCACCCTCTGTTTATCAGGCAGCACATCACATAGGTCCACATTAGCCTGTATCACCCTCTGTTTACCGAGCAGCACAGCACATAGGTCCACATTAGCCTGTATCACTCTCTGTTTACCGGGCAGCACATCACATAGGTCCACAGTAGCCTGTATCACCCTCTGTTTACCGGGCAGCACATCACTTGGTCCACAGTAGCCTATATCACCCTCTGTTTACCGGGCAGCACATCACATAGGTCCACATTAGCCTGTATCACCCTCTGTTTACCGGGCAGCACATCACATAGGTCCACATTAGCCTGTATCACCCTCTGTTTACCGGGCAGCACATCATATAGGTCCACATTATCCTATATCACCCTCTGTTTACCGGGCAGCACAGCACATTGGTCCACATTAGCCTGTATCACCCTCTGTTTACCGGGCAGCACATCACATAGGTCCACATTAGCCTGTATCACCATCTGTTTACCGGGCAGCACATCACATAGGTCTACATTAGCCTGTATCACCCTCTGTTTACCGGCCAGCACATCACATAGGTCCACATTAGCCTGTATCACTCTCTGTTTATCGGGCACCACAGCACATTGGTCCACATTATCCTGTATCACCCTCTGTTTACCGGGCAGCACATCACATAGGTCCACATTAGCCTGTATCACCCTTTGTTTACCGGTCAGCACATCACATAGGTCCACATTAGCCTGTATCACCCTCTGTTGTATGTGTTATTAGGGTACTACATCTCCACACATCTGGCCTGGTCTCGAGCTAGCCACTCTTTAGTCGAACCCCATGTCTACATTGTAGTTCAATTACCTCGTTAACAACCTGGCTCTTTTTTGTAGCAGCAATCAAATAACGACAACGGATTAATACGGATTAAAATAGCTGGATTATGGTACCACACTGTAATTTGAAAACGTCCCAACAAACAGGGTAAACCCAATGCTGTTTTAATGTTTGCTCATCGTCTTCGACGGTGGCACAACCTTAAATTAACATTGGTAAACAACTGCTAAGCTGCTCCTACGAGCGCGAATCAAGCGCTGATTGAAAAAAACAGATTCATGCCCGGTTCATCACGGATTACCGGTCAATATGGGGACGATTGACGCGTAGACGACACGTAGACGACACGCAGACGAAGCGTAGACAACGCGTAGACGACACGTAGACGACACGTAGACGACAAGAAATATTGCATATTTAGCACATAGTCAACTCGGACTGAGTTCCACAAGCCGAATTTGAGACGGATGCACATGACATTGCGCGTTACTCTCGCTTCAGTTGACAGACACCTTGGACAGCCATGCCGTCTACACTGTCTAGGGTCGATGTGACACGGGCGTTGACGTACATAATGTGGATGTCACACAGTCTTTGTGGACCCGACAAGGTTTCCACAAAGAGATGACCCCAGATGCCTACGGTGAAACATGTAAGACCACGGAGAGGACGAGACACTGACTAGGATATAACGAATATTTATCACCCCTCCTCGGTGATTGGCTCCGATGTCATTTTAACAGGCGGATAGTCAGGGAAGCCACACTGAAATCTGTATATATATGCATATTTATTTAAGGTTTGAAGCGCTGAATTAATTTGTAAAAAAACATCGCAACCAAATGGGTTTTTGCAATTTGAAATTATCATAAATGTCTTCGTTAGCTATTTCTGATTCATTTGAATACCTATGTTATGGGTCTACGGCCATTATAAATATTTTTACTCTTACAGTGCGAGGATCGACTTTGGTCGTCAGAATCTGACGTCTACAGACGTCAGATTCTGACAACTAAAGTCGATCCCTGCACTGTAAGGGTTAAGGTTTAATAAATTATTATTGACTTGTAATTTATTTCTTCGTGTTAGTTGCTAACTTACTTAATTCGCTTTAGACCTTCTGGGAATGGTATCGCATCCGTTCAGTATAAAAGCAAGATCGATGAAGACGACCAATGTGTAATCTAAGCTCTTTGTCCTCTCTATACATGGATCAATCAGCAGCCAGAAGTACACACAAGCGAAACGAATATTATCCACCACCATGAACACAAAGTATCGCTAGTCCACTTAATATTGTGACACAGTGTTTTCGTTTTGTCAGTCATCGCTAGACCATATTCTGTACATCTGTTCTTATGATGTCCAAAATAATGTATTTTTTTGCACAAGATGAAACCCCTTGTACCACGACGAATGGTCACACAGTGCTTCACGATAGTGAATATCTTTTCTAAATAACTTCCTGCATAGAATTCCACCGCCGGCTCAGCCAGAATTCATATCAGGCAAATCACTTTGTGACCATTTCTCTGAATATTTTGTTAATAAAATTGAAACTATCCGTTCCAAATTTCCAGAAAAAGTTCACAATATTCCATCAGTGCAAAAACAGAAATTAGATCCGAAAAGAACGTTTTTGAATGTGCGACAGAAGATAAAATTAAAAAGCTTACTTTGAGCTCATCGTCAAAATAATGTGATCTGGACCCCATTCCTACAAGTGTGTTGAAAAATTGTCTTGATATATTAATAACTCCCATCACTGACATAATAACCATTTCAATGGAAACTAGTACATTTCCTCAAAATTTCAAAGAAACTCATTGTACAGAAACCCTAGTATGGACCAGGGTGAGATTACAGCTCTGACCTTGCTTGACTTGTCGGCCGCTTTCGACACAATTGACCATGCTACATCAACAAATAGACGTTCAGATTGGTATGGAATATCTGGGCAGGCTCAAATTAGGTTTTCTTTTTATTTGCAAAATAGGCACAAATCCGTAAAAATTAAAGACACTGTCAGATAAAGTCACACCCTCATATGGAGTTCCACAGGGTTCTGTGCTGGGACCAGCGCTTTTTACCCTATACACTACACAATTCAGCGCTATCATCTCCAGTTTTGACATAAACCACCATCTTTATGCCGATGGTACTCAAATTCAGATGTCTCTATCCGTTTCCAACGCTAAATAATCTCTTGAGAGGTTGCAACATTGTGTACTGGCGAAAGTGTCGGCCTGGATGACTGGGTCTAAGCTGAAACTTAATCCCAGTAGGATTTCTTCTCATTGTGCCAAACTTCGACAAGACAAATTCTTAAATAATTTCCCATGCTTAATTCTAGGTCGAGACACAAATCCATCTGCATCAGCCAAAAATCTTGGTGTAGTATTCGACAGTACCTTGAATTTCCGCAAACAAATATCCCGAACATGTAGTGCATGCTTCTATCATATTCGTGATTTGCGTCGAATTCAAAAAAAGAAAGTCCTTAGATCTTGCCAAGCAAATTGCAGTGGCACTGGTCAGTAGCAAGTTAGGTTATAGTGTAACTCACTTTTTTACAATATACCAGAAAAGGATATCGCTAGATCACATCGCGTTCAGAACTGCCTTGCAAGAGTGGTAACCAAGGCCCCATGTTTTAGTCGTTCCACTCCTTTCTAAAACGACTACATTGGCTTCCTGTCAAGTTTCGCATTGATTTTAAAATATGCACAATAACTTTCCGAACCCTGAAAGACAACCAACCTGCATATCTGGCTGATTAACTTGTTCGTCCGAAATGCTCAAAATATCTACCATCCACAAATTTAAATAGATTTGTTGTTCCTCGTATAAAGACTAAGACTGCGCCAAGAACTTTCTCTATATCTGGCCCAGGCATGTGGAACGCCCTGCCCGTGCCAATATGTAATGCCGAAACAATTTTAACATTCCGGAAATTGCTTAAATCTAACCTATTTGATCTGGCTTTCCCACCCTAGCTCCTCAGCAGCCCGGCTGCCTGTTGACGAACCTGCTTTAACCTCGATTATAACACATGATCACGCTAAGGATTTGTCCGCCTCTGAACTTGGTCCGCTGGGGATATAGGCGCTATTAAAGTTTTATTGATTATGATTGATTGATGATTTATATGTAATTGTTCCAGATTTTGGTGCATAATTTGATTTTATCGTTGCTTATTTTAAGGGTGTTAAAAATAAAAATCGTGGTTGAATGTTTCTCGATCATTCATTTGAAAAAAGTACCCCCCCCCCCCCCCAACTACATGTAAATGAATTTTTCAATTTAATCGGAGAGGATCGTTTGACGGCTCATTTTGTAGGTCTTGGTGAGTAGAACAAAAAAATATGGCCTAAAATCAATGTTTACCCCTCTAGGGCGTGAAAATAGCAGCGGTGTAAAAAGGGGTTAAATCACGAAGGCCTTGTATAAATTTAGTACGTATCATTTGACTACCTACTTAGCACTCCGTACCGCTAAAGATGTATAATATCTGTTATTTTTAATGCGATATAAACATATCATGTGTGTTTACATTGTATTGTCACATGACACAATATGGCACGGTTGAACGGTCAAGGACCAACATTTTAAATGAGCATGCACAGTTTTTCAGTAGACCCTAGAAGTTTTCGCTGCCCGCTATTAGAAATAATTATGTGGGTAGGACAATTAGTAGCCTACATGTAGTGTCAATCCCAAGAAACACGAATGTTGATTTAATGTTGTGTCAGTGTCGTAGACGGTGGACCAGCATTATTTATTTATTATATCAAATGCAGGTGACCAGCACTCTAACTAAGTTTGAAATCCAGGATAAAATTTATAGACACAGTAATTACACTTGAAAGTGAAAGTGTAAAAAATAATATACATAATATCTGCTTCCCGCGCCAACACCAGAGATAAAATAACTACATATTATTATAAATAGTAGCAAAAAAACTTTGGAAAGCGTAGACACTTATAAAAAAGAACTGCAAATGGAACACTTTACATGTAAATGTATAATAATGTAATAATTTTATTTTTAAAAGTCTTCACACGTTCAATGTTATAGATAATTTCTCTGTCATATAACCTTGACGGCGCAGTGAAAAAAAGGTGACCATGGTGCACTGAGCCACCACACCAGTACAGCTCATTATACACTCCGCTAATAATATAATCTATACTAGTATGAGTTGGACTGGCTCCTCGGCTGCCAACATATGAATATCGACATCAGAACTCTCCGTCAACCTATGCCGAATTTTGAGAGCATAGCGAGCTTTCTCCCATCAGCTGAGTGATATAAGTTGTGATAGTATCAATAATATGCCATGTATATTAAATGTTGTTCTTTTCGGCTTACGAGCGTAGAGAAAAGCTTACTTGCAGAATATACAATGTAGTATTAAGATATGGTGATTATGATAATTCAAATATCACGCGAACGCCCGATACCCACAAGTGCTTGTTCAAGAGCGAACATTATCACAGTTAAAACGGTTCTTAAACTTTAAATAAAAAAAACTATTCAGTTGACGTAAAAAGCCACCCAATGTTTGCTCCTGACGCAAATCCTTTGGTAAACAATTACAAATGCTGACTATCTAATTTGAATAAAACCCTTTAACTGACTTGTCTCGGATAAAAGAGTGATCCGTTCTGACTTGACCGAAGTCTACTGTCAGGTTCGTAGTCACTCAATAGAGATGCGGCAATATCTGATAAATCATAGACCTATACAAATAATGCAGTATGATATCTATCATCTTCCTGTGGAACGACAATGGTAAGATATTTAAATATTCACAGCGCTCCTTATCAATAATTGTTGAATTATCAAGTGCATAATAAAATTTCGTTGAATTAGTTCAATGGAACTTTGGTAAAAGGTGACCATTCTGGGACAGAACATTCGTTAATAGGCTGTATTAAAGCTTTGTAATAAACATGATAAAGATTGATGGGTACAGTCATAACAGAGGCTGGAGCTCTATAATCTAGTGAGCGTCTACCCATGCCATTAACTTTGCTATGTTTGTTGATAACATCATATAAACATTTTTTTAAATCAAGACTCTTATCAACTGCGACCCCCAGGTCGCCACAAAATGATACATTTCCCGATATATATATAAGATTGTTGTTAAATACAATACGTGTTATGTTTCCTGTGAATGTAACATTTAATCATATTAAAATTTAATTTCCAAACCTGACTCTATTCATAAAGATTATTTAAATCGTGCTGCAGTCGCTCACAATTCTCTACATTATTGTTTTCGCGGAAGCATTTTGCATCATCTGCGAATAAGGACAGTATTGGATGCACAGTGCACTCTGGCATGTCTTTCAAATGAAGAAGAAGTAATAATGGACCAAGTTGGATCCTTGTGTTACACCAGAAGTAAATTGCACAAACTCAGATGAGAATCCATCCAGTACCACTCGTTGAGACTGGTCTTTTAAATATTATATAATCCAAGAAGAACTAATTCACCAGAAAACCAAGCTGATGCAATTTGTAAGTTGACTTATTGTTATGTGTGTATATTGTTTTGCGTCGCATTCTGTACAGTCATGGCAATATTGCGACAGAAGGAAGCCAGAAGTCAGGACTATGCCCTACTCTTTTCGAATGACTTCAAGATTTATTTAAAGTGCACAGCACCATAGACAACACTGCACCCTAGGCTTTTTAACAGTTAGGAGAAATATCCTTATTAAAAACAGATTGAAAATATTTCTATGTGTGCCATCGGTCAGCCACACAGGGCTGTTACGTGTGACGTCGGTCAATCAAATAGGGCTGCTACGTGTGACATTGGTCATCCACATAAAGCTGCTTCGTGTGACCTCGGTCAGTCACACAGGCCTTCTACATGTGACCTCGGTCAGCCACATAAGGCTGCTACCTGTGACCTCGGTCAGTCACACAGGCCTTCTACATGTGACCTCGGTCAGCCACATAAGGCTGCTACCTGTGACCTCGGTCAGTCACACAGGCCTTCTACATGTGACCTCGGTCAGCCACATAAGGCTGCTACCTGTGACTTCGGTCAGCCACATAGGGCTGCTACCTGTGACCTCGGTCAGACACACAGGGCTGCTACATGTGACCTCGGTCTGCCACACAGGGCTGCTACGTGTGACAGCGGTCAGCCACATAGGGCTGCTACCTGTGACCTCGGTCAGCCACATAGGGCTGCTGCGTGTGACCTCGGTCAGCCACGTCGGGCTGCTACGTGTGACCTCGGTCAGCCACACAGGTCTGCTACGTGTGCCATCGGTCAGGGCTGCTACGTGTGACCTTGGTCAGCCACATAGAGCTGCTACGTGAGACATTGATCAACCACATAGGGCTGCTATCTGTGACCTCGGTCAGCCACATAGGCTGCTACCTCGGTCAACAACGCATGGCTGCTACATTCGACCTCGGTCAGCCACACAGGGCTTCTACGTGTGATATCGGTCAGCCACACAGGGCTGCTACGTTTTATATCGGTCAGCCACACATGGCTGCTACGTTTGATATCGGTCAGCCACACAGGGCTTCTACGTGTGATATCGGTCATCCACACAGGGCTTCTACGTGTGATATCGGTCAGCCACACAGGGCCGCTACGTGTGATATCGGTCAGCCACACAGGGCTGCTACGTGTGATATCGGTCATCCACACAGGGCTGCTACGTGTGACATCGGTCATCCACACAGGGCTTCTACGTGTGATATCGGTCAGCCACACAGGGCTTCTACGTGTGATATCGGTCAGGCACAAAGGGCTGCTACGTATGACCTCGGTCAACAACACATGACTGCTACATGTGACCTCGGTCAGCCACACAGGGCTGCTACGTGTGACCTAGGTCAGCCACACAGGGCTGCTACATTTGACATTGGTCATCCACATAGGGATGCTCCGTGTGAACCCGGTCAGTCACACAGGGCTGCTACGTGTGACATAGAGCTGATACGTGTGACATTGGTCAGCCACATAGGGCTGTTATCTGTGACCTCGGTCAGCCACATAGGGCTGCTACGTGTGACCCTGGTCAGCCAAATGGGGCTGCTACGTCTGGCATTGGTCAGCCACATAGGGCTGCTACCTTTGACCTCGGTCAGCCACAGAGGGCTGCTACCTGTGACCTCGGTCAGCCACATAGGGCTGCTACATGTGATCTTGGGCAGCCACATAGGGCTGCTACTTGTGTCAGCGGTCAACCACATAGGGCTGCTATCTGTGACCTCGGTCAGCCACATAGGGCTGCTACCTGTGACCTCGGTCAGCCACATAGGGCTGCTACATGTGATCTTGGGCAGCCACATAGGGCTGCTACTTGTGTCAGCGGTCAGCCACATAGGGTTGCTATCTGTGACCTCGGTCAGCCACATAGGGATGCTACCTGTGACCTCGGTCAGCCTCATAGGGCTGCTACGTTTGACATTGGTCATCCACAATCGGCTGATACGTGTGAACTCGGTCAGTCACACAGGGCTGCTACGTGTGACATTGAGCTGCTACGTGTGACATTGGTCAGCCACATAGGGCTGTTATCTGTGACCTCGGTCAGCCACATAGGGCCGCTACGTGTGATCTTGGTCAGCCAAATGGGGCTGCTACGCCTGGCATTGGTCAGCCACATGGGGCTGCTACCTTTGACCTCAGTCAGCCACATAGGGCTGCTACCTGTGACCTTGGTCAGCCACATAGGGCTGCTACATGTGATCTTGGTCAGCCACATAGGGCTGCTACGTGTGACATTGGTCAGCCACATAGGGCTGCTACGTGTGACATTGGTCAGCCACATAGGGCTGCTATCTGTGACCCCGGTCAGCCACATAGGGCTGCTACATGTGACCTTAGTCAGCCACATAGGGCTGCTACGTGTGACCTTGGTCAGCCAAATGGGGCTGCTACGTCTGGCATTGGTCAGCCACATAGGGCTGCTACCTGTGACCTCGGTCAGCCACATAGGGCTGCTACCTGTGACCTCGGTCAGCCACATATGGCTGTTACATGTGACTTCAGTCAACAACGCATGGCTGTTCCCTGTGACCTCGGTCAGCCACACAGGGCTTCTACGTGTGACATCGGTCAGCCACATAGGGCTTCTACCTGTGACCTCGGTCAGACACACACGGCTTCTGCGTGTGACCTCCGTCAGACACACAGGTCTGCTACGTGTGACATTGGTCATCCACACAGAGCTCCCACCTGTGATTTCGGTCAGCCACATGAGGTTACTACTTCTGACATCAGTCATCCACACAGAGCTTCTACGTGTGATATCAGTCATCCACACAGGGCTGCTACGTGTGATATTGGTCATCCACACAGGGCTTCTACGTGTGATATTGGTCATCCACACAGGGCTTTTACGTGTGATATCTGTCATCCACACAGGGCTGCTACGTGTGATATCGGTCAGCCACACAGGGCTTCTACGTGTGATATCGGTCATCCACACAGGGCTGCTGGGTGTGACCTCGGTCAACAACACAGGGCTGCTACGTGTGATATCGGTCATCCACACAGGGCTGCTATGTGTGATATCGGTCATCCATGCAGGGCTTCTACGTGTGATATCGGTCATCCACACAGGGCTGCTACGTGTGATATCGGTCATCCACACAGGGCTGCTACGTGTGATATCGGTCATCCACATAGGGCTTCTACGTGTGATATTGGTCAGCCACACAGGGCTGCTACGTATGACCTCGGTCAACAACACAGGGCTGCTACGTGTGATATCGGTCATCCACACAGGGCTGCTACGTGTGATATCGGTCATCCACACAGGGCTGCTACATGTGATATCGGTCATCCACACAGGGCTGCTACGTGTGATATCGGTCAGCCACACAGGACTTCTACGTGTGATATCGGTCATCCACACAGGGCTGCTACGTGTGATATCGGTCATCCACACAGGGCTGCTACGTGTGATATTGGTCATCCACACAGGGCTGCTACGTGTGATATCGGTCAGCCACACAGGGCTGCTACGTATGACCTCGGTCAACAACACAGGGCTTCTACGTGTGATATCGGTCATCCACACAGGGCTGCTACGTGTGATATCGGTCATCTACACAGGGCTGCTACGTGTGATATCGGTCATCCCCTCAGGGCTGCTACGTGTGATATCGGTCAGCCACACAGGGCTGCTACGTTTGACATTGGTCATCCACAATCGGCTGATACGTGTGAACTCGGTCAGTCACACAGGGCTGCTACGTGTGACATTGAGCTGCTACGTGTGACATTGGTCAGCCACATAGGGCTGTTATCTGTGACCTCGGTCAGCCACATAGGGCTGCTACGTGTGATCTTGGTCAGCCAAATGGGGCTGCTACGCCTGGCATTGGTCAGCCACATGGGGCTGCTACCTTTGACCTCAGTCAGCCACATAGGGCTGCTACCTGTGACCTTGGTCAGCCACATAGGGCTGCTACATGTGATCTTGGTCAGCCACATAGGGCTGCTACGTGTGACATCGGTCAGCCACATAGGGCTGCTACGTGTGACATTGGTCAGCCACATAGGGCTGCTATCTGTGACCCCGGTCAGCCACATAGGGCTGCTACATGTGACCTTAGTCAGCCACATAGGGCTGCTACGTGTGACCTTGGTCAGCCAAATGGGGCTGCTACGTCTGGCATTGGTCAGCCACATAGGGCTGCTACCTGTGACCTCGGTCAGCCACATAGGGCTGCTACCTGTGACCTCGGTCAGCCACATATGGCTGTTACATGTGACTTCAGTCAACAACGCATGGCTGTTCCCTGTGACCTCGGTCAGCCACACAGGGCTTCTACGTGTGACATCGGTCAGCCACATAGGGCTTCTACCTGTGACCTCGGTCAGACACACACGGCTTCTGCGTGTGACCTCCGTCAGACACACAGGTCTGCTACGTGTGACATTGGTCATCCACACAGAGCTCCCACCTGTGATTTCGGTCAGCCACATGAGGTTACTACATGTACTTCTGACATCAGTCATCCACACAGAGCTTCTACGTGTGATATCAGTCATCCACACAGGGCTGCTACGTGTGATATTGGTCATCCACACAGGGCTTCTACGTGTGATATTGGTCATCCACACAGGGCTTTTACGTGTGATATCTGTCATCCACACAGGGCTGCTACGTGTGATATCGGTCAGCCACACAGGGCTTCTACGTGTGATATCGGTCATCCACACAGGGCTGCTGGGTGTGACCTCGGTCAACAACACAGGGCTGCTACGTGTGATATCGGTCATCCACACAGGGCTGCTATGTGTGATATCGGTCATCCATGCAGGGCTTCTACGTGTGATATCGGTCATCCACACAGGGCTGCTACGTGTGATATCGGTCATCCACACAGGGCTGCTACGTGTGATATCGGTCATCCACATAGGGCTTCTACGTGTGATATTGGTCAGCCACACAGGGCTGCTACGTATGACCTCGGTCAACAACACAGGGCTGCTACGTGTGATATCGGTCATCCACACAGGGCTGCTACGTGTGATATCGGTCATCCACACAGGGCTGCTACATGTGATATCGGTCATCCACACAGGGCTGCTACGTGTGATATCGGTCAGCCACACAGGGCTTCTACGTGTGATATCGGTCATCCACACAGGGCTGCTACGTGTGATATCGGTCATCCACACAGGGCTGCTACGTGTGATATTGGTCATCCACACAGGGCTGCTACGTGTGATATCGGTCAGCCACACAGGGCTGCTACGTATGACCTCGGTCAACAACACAGGGCTTCTACGTGTGATATCGGTCATCCACACAGGGCTGCTACGTGTGATATCGGTCATCTACACAGGGCTGCTACGTGTGATATCGGTCATCCCCTCAGGGCTGCTACGTGTGATATCGGTCAGCCACACAGGGCTGCTACGTATGACCTCGGTCATCCACACAGGGCTGCTACGTGTGACCTCGGTTATCCACACAGGGCTGCTACGTGTGATATCGGTCAGCCACACAGGGCTGCTACGTGTGATATCGGTCATCCACACAGGGCTGATACGTGTGACCTCGGTCAGCCACACAGGGCTGCTACGTGTGATATCGGTCAGCCACATAGGGCTGCTACGTATGACCTCGGTGAACAACACAGGGCTGCTACGTGTGACCTCGGTAAGCCATATATGGTATTTTCATGATATTCTTGTTTTTAAGTTATATCTTGCATTAGGGCTTACTGTTTGTGACATTATTGTTAGAGGTAACATGTACAATCAAAATTTACATGATCCTAACGCTCCGGAGAGGGAGGGGGTAGTGGTCCTATTCACCGCTCCCCTTTAATGGCCAATAATCTGTAATAAACTTTATCTACATTTCTTTCATCGAAAATAAAATATTTGTGAATTTGTCCAGTCATCTAAATTAATTAATTTTACGGTACTCGCTATCCAGTATGGACGACAAATGACCCTGTTGTTGTGGTCACTAAGTTAGGATTAAGTATTTGGAATAATCCAGGGGGACCTTTACACAAACACAACCAGTCGGATAGTTAGATCATGGCTGTTTTACAGGGAGTCTTTCAGCAAAGCTACCAGCAGGGCTACCAGCAAGACATAGAGGTGTTCCTGAATACGCCTGTGACTGTGTGTCGTCTGATCAATAAAGTGCTGGGAAGCTCTGGGAATAGCCTGTGTTACGCGCTTATACTAGGGCCGTATTTGTAAAAAAAAACGTGTTTCATGCAACACTGGATACATCATTCTTGACTACCTGCAGAAACACTCATCTCTCCGCATAGAAAACAACAAAAATAAATAATTGGTACGATTTTTAATGAAATACTAAGGCAAGTTGACATTTACGAGGGCCAACTGAAAAGAAATGCTTATCTTTTTATGGGACATTATTACTGTGAAGATACTATTCTCATTGCCCTCAATTTTCGAGGAAGACGAAGAAAGTGTGATAAATGATATGACGTTGACCTGTTGCAGGCAGATACATGGCTTAACAAGATAAACAATTAAATGTAAAAGAATAGTGGGGCGTAAACTAGGTTGATTTCTATCTCAGCTGAAAAGATAAGCTATGCTATAATAGACAAAGATTCAAAACATGTAGTCTATGTGGAATTATGTCTATATTATCATACATAAAAAAGCCTTAAACATCCACTTTTGAATCGCCATCTCCGTGGGACAGGACAAGTGAATTGATTTGTCATCGGTAAACTTGTTCTCAGAACCGACTCCGTGTCACTCAAAAGTTCAGCTTTTGGTTTTAATCGAGATATATTCTCATTTACTGAAGCTGCAATCTTTAGTGTATGGCTTCACATTATGGTACTTGCATGTTATACGTGTACACTGTACCTGTGGGTTAGGTGTCACTAAACAATTGTTACACTATAACTTAATATAATCTAATATATTATTACATCTGACATAAATCGCATAAATCTTCTGCTTATGGTGATATTGTCTGCTGGGATGTTGATACATCTGCGTTATACCGGCTACTTGTTATCATACAGCGGTGGCCCTGGTGCAGTGGTTAAAGCTGAGTGAAAGCCGGTTATTGGACCCCGCTCTGGCATTCAAGTTTCAAAGACACAAAATGATTCATCCCTGCTCATTCGTAATGATTATGGGGATTATGGGGGTTTTGGGGAACCTCCTCAACCGAGAGATAACGAATTCGGCCTCAGACCGCCAGGGTTCGAATTTTGAATCCTGTGTCTGGAGGGCAGTGTCATCTCATTCATCTCACCATCCTCAGGATGTTCCCCTGGCCCAGTTTAGCCTATATTCATTCATTCATTCATTCATTCATTCATTCATTTATTCATTCATTCTACAACCCGTGGTTTATACCCTTTTGGCTGCTGTAGACTTTCATATAGTAGATCTACAGAGACTCAGGTTTATACCCTTTGGGCTGCTGTAGACTATGATATAGTAGATTTACAGAGACTCAGGTTAATACCCTTTGGGCTAGAGTAGACTGTGATATAGTAGATCTACAGAGACTCAGGTTTATACCCTTTGGGCTGCTGTAGACTGTGATATAGTAGATCTACAGAGACTCAGTTATATACCCTTTGGGCTGCAGTAGACTGTAATATAGTAGATCTACAGAGATTCAGGTTTATACCCTTTGGGCTGATGTAGACTGTGATATAGTAGATCTACAGAGACTCAGGTTTATACCCTTTTGGCTGCTGTAGACTGTGATATAGTAGATCTACAGAGACTCAGTTATATAGCCTTTGGGCTGCAGTAGACTGTGATATAGTAGATCTACAGAGACTCAGGTTTATACCCTTTGGGCTGCTGTAGACTGTGATATAGTAGATCTATAGAGACTCAGGTTTATACCCTTTGGGCTGCTGTAGACTGTGATATAGTAGATCTACAGAGACTCAGGTTTATACCCTTTGGGCTGCAGTAGACTGTGATATAGTAGATCTACAGAGACTCAGGTTTATACCTTTTGGGCTGCAGTAGACTGTGCTATAGTAGATCTACAGAGACTCAGGTTTATACCCTTTGGGTTGCAGTAGACTGTGATATAGTAGATCTACAGAGACTCAGGTTTATACCCTTTGGGCGGCTGTAGACTGTTATGTAGTATATCTACAGAGACTCAGGGTTATACCCTTTGGGCTGCAGTAGACTGTGATGTAGTAGATCTACTGAAGCCACCTCTTGCATGCTAAGCATACATCACACTCAGGACAGTGATCCAGAAGATACCGTCCTCTCCTGTGCCGTATAGAAATGTAGGTATTATAGAAAATCAGCAAGCAGGAAGAGCGCCACAAGTCACCATAAGATTCTTATTGATAAACATAAAAGCTTTGCACCACCACAGTACCTTCATGTAGCTATCATCATATGTCGTCCTCTTAGGTATGAAAGGGTGTATCTGCTACTTTGTAAAGTGGCAAATACACCATTTTATATCCAAGGGGACGAATGATGTTAAGATAACCGTTTGCATACCAAGGAGCTAGCTGACACACATGCCCTTGGCTCATACACATCACTTGACGTTCCTGCACGCTTTGCAACTAAATCTTTAATATTGGTGTTACCTTACATAAATAAACTACAGGTTAAAACTGTTGTTATGAATTGCTTACATGCCTATACAAAATGCTTACAAATTGATGTTATCACATTTACGTGTTAACCATTACACCATGAACAGTTGCTCGCTAAATACTGAACCTTACCAGAGATAATGAGCTCACACTGCCGCTAATGAGGGCATTATTTTGTAGTGTTATTTCTGTCACGAAGTGATTTTTCAAATGATGTTGTAAAAACGGTTACATTTTAAAACGTGTGACATGTCTAAATCATTCGAAAGAATGAATGAATGAATGAATGAATGAATGAATGAATGAATGAATGAATGAATGAATGAATGAATGAATGAATGAAGGAATGAAGAAATGAATGAATGAATGAATGAATGAATGAATGAATGAATGAATGAATGAATGAATGAATGAATGAATGAGCGAATGAACGAATAAATAAATCATTCGAATGAATGAATGAATGAATGAATGAATGAATGAATGAATGAATGAATGAATGAATGAATGAATGAATGAATGAATGAATGAACAAACGAGCAAATGCATAAATGAATGAATGAATAAATGAATGAATAAATAAATAAATGAAGTTTAATGAATGAATGAATGAATGAATGAATGAATGAATGAATGAATGAATGAATGAATGAATGAATGAATGAATGAATGAATGAATGGATGAATGAATGAATAAATAAATGAATGAATAAACGAACGAGCAAATGAATGAATGAATAAATGAATAAATGAATAAATGAATAAATAAATAAATGAATTTTAATGAATTTTAATGAATGAATGAATGAATGAATGAATGAATGAATGAATGAATAAATGAATGAATGAATAATTGGATGAACGTTTAGGGCACCTTTGTGTACATGCAGGCCAAACTGGGCCAGGAGAACCTCTTGAGGATGGTGAAATAAATCATATCACACTACCGTCAAGACAAAACGGATTGCTGTTCATTATCGTTTTGTCGTTTATCGTCAAATGTGTTTTCTCTGAATTATTGTAAAGCGCAAACTTGCTTAAGTTGATCTTACCGATTGATCCCAAAAAGTGAAAATGAATAAATTCATGGTATAATTCATGAATAACCATAGTTTCATAGAAAGCTAGATTCTGCATCACTGATGATAAGCACACATGTTATATTTCAGGTCGTGATTTTACCTTTCACATCAGCATGGTTAGAGGCTGAATGAATCTGTATTAATTGAAAATTATTGATAAATATTTCTCACTATTCAATACTTCTGATATTCTAAACATCATTTCTGAGAGAGGAAACATATATAATGTAGCGAATTACAGTAACATTATCTCTGGGAGCAGAACGAAAAACCAATATTTATGTATTGATTTCCAGTTCTCTAATATCCGAGACAAGCGTTAAAACCATATATATTCAAAATATATCTAATTCAGTAATGAGCATAATTTCTGCGACAAGCGTGTACAACTGTTTCATATATTAGAATATATTGAAGTAACACAATAATTTCTGGGAGGAGAGTGCAAAACACGTTATATATGATTTATATGTACAATAACATATAATAAGATTATATCTGAGAAATAGGGTGTAAGATATATTAAATCTGGTGATTCGCTGTAACATATCTCTTAGCAAGGCTTGTTGTTTAACTGAAAACATTCGGCATAATCTTGATATAATCCTGATTTTCTCTCGTCATCAGGTTGATATATTTTATGTGAGGTTAGTATGTAGCACAAATAGAGACACACTACATTCCCACACGTAGATGTAGAAGGTACATGTAATAATCATGTTATATCTTGGCTTATCTACTTACATCACACATTAGACCATATACATTATGAATAGTCCACAGAATATATGACAACAGACATTCCATGGAGACAAGTGCTGATCAGTGTATGCTGGCCTCTGCCCCCCCGCTAACACGATACATTGAGCCAGGGTTGGTTTAATGTTGGTCCACCGTCTACGACGCTGGCCCAACATAAAACCAACACTGTCTCAATAGATCGTGTTAGCTGGGTCGTCACTGACTGGCGCCTCTAGTATCACATCATCTCTTAATAGTATTATCCATGAGGCCATGTGATTATTGAAATCCCTGAAGATTAGATGTAAACTATTCTCTCTCAGCCACTTATTTGAATTCTATTAGTATAGAAACATGACGACAGTTATGATAAAATGAATCACCACCCTACTGACCTACACAGTCCATGTATTGATTGATCCATTATCATCAAATAGATCCATCAACGTTTATCTAACGAACAGTTTCTTGATCACATTCTGGTCACGAGAGATTTACCGTGAAAGATTGGAGATTGGGACAATTTTTTTATTAATTTGAAGCTTGTCATCTCACAAAAATGTACCATAATTAGTATCAACGGTGTATGTGGAGGGTGTTACGTTACTTGATATGTTTGCGCGACAAGCAGTAACTCCAAACTGCACCACGGACCACTTTTTGGTACTATATCACCACCTGTTATTATCTTCATTCATGCATTTAATCCTCATAACACGAAGTAATTACTGGAAAACTCGACATGGCATGACTCATGCTACTCATCCACAGCTATATGGTACTAAAGTCCACATTAATACACTAACACGCCATTGCTCTACCCACTGGGCACACGACGTTGTTGCGACGTTGAATACACGTCATTAACGTTGATTCAACGTCTCAACAACGTTGTGTGCCCATTGTTTATGTTTATCGAGATAAACGACAAGAGACACACCCAACCATAACACGTTTACCAAACAAAAGACAAACTGCCGAAATAAACATGGCACCTACACGAAGTCAACATCTTCGTTCTGGCATGATGCTGGTAGCGTGGTAGCGTCTGGAACCATAAATTTATCCCGCCTGTACAATTATGTAACTTTCCTTATGGATTATTGAATGAGACAGTCAACTAATGACGTTACTTCCCCGTGGGGAAATTCTCCCACAGTGCGGTCTTCACATGGAAGAATGCAACTTAACACTAAATTTACTTTACATTATCCTGTCCTTTCTTATAAAGAACGTAACTGATGTTTAAATCTATACATGTGCTTACTTTTTGTAATGGCACAACCATAATGGCACAACCATTATCGTACTCCCACAGGTGTTATCGACCATGAGACTTGTACTGATAACTTCCTGTATCGACCAAAACATGTAAACAATTCGTTTTCCGGTTGCGAATTATTTACGTTATACTGACGCATTGTATTCTAAATATATTAATTATCAGTTAAACATGTGGGTGGTCGTACGATAAAATGCATATTGCACTGCTTTTTGGTCGATACAGGCTGAGATCGGTACTTGTCGCCAATACAGGCACTCGCCTTCGGCTCGGCCTGTATCTGACGATGGCGTACCGATCTCAGCCTGTATCGACCAAAAAGCAGTGCCATATGCATATCTTATTGTTAAGCCTTATGTGACTAATGTAAGACTATATTCCAGTATATTAATTATTATGTCTCCCCTCTACAGAGATGGAGACATGTTGGTCTACCAATGACCACTCATGCTGTCTGTGTGTCTCTGTCTGTGAGTGTGCAGGCGGTCAAACACGACACGTTCACACAATGCTGGGCTAATGATGGCCCACCGTCTACGACACTGACCCAACATTAACCCAGTATTGGGTTACCGTGTCTTGTTTGGCGCCACGCTGCATGTGGGCCAGCGTCACAGATGGCGGGCCAACATTAACCCAGCTTTGGCTCAAAGCAGAGTGCCAGTAGTAGCCTACAGCCAGCATGAAGTAGGCCTACTGAGTAAGGTTGAATTGATACTGACCAGCTCCGGCGACGCTGGCCTAAAAATTAACAGACATTGGGTCGGTGTCGGCTTGTACACTGCCAGACCAGCAAACAGGAGGCGTTGAACCAGTGCTGGTTTTATGCTGAGCCAGCGTCACAGACGGTGGGCCAGAATTGGACCAGCATTATGTCAACGTCTCGAGTTTGCTGGGAGTGTTGAGAGGCCATAATTATTGTGTTTTGCACATCGCCGGGTGTGAAGATATGAAATTTAGTTACTGTAGATCATCTTCCCGACAGCAAGTCTTGACACAGCGAGGCCTCAGGATTAGCGAACCTTGTTGGGGGAGATGCTGTAGATATAAGAAACGGGTTCCACCACATCAAAATACATAGTCTCTACTGTCCACAAGAGCTATTTAATAATATTTATTACAAAAGCCATTGACACTACATCTATCAACCTTTATGGTTATGCTGCTGGAGGGTGGACATCTCCAGTTTTTTTTACAAGAAACTAGACTCTTCTGGTTAAATTATACACTACCTGACCGAAAAGATCTGTCCGTGTTATATGCGGCAATAAAACATCAAACTAAATCAGATAGGCCTAATACTTCAATGGACTACAACACAAAACAACTGTCAAATGACAACTGTACATATGCAAATAGCTATGAACAGGTACACACATTATACACAAATTTATTTTAGGACGTGCACTAAGGCCACACAACAAATACAACACATAACACATTCTACATCCGCATGTTAATGTCTCTCTAGCATGTTCCTGACACATGCAATCATTTGCTTTTGGAGTAGGACTATACCTGTTCGAAAATTATGCCACTTTTACTAAATTGGCTGACCGGCCAAGCATAACTCATAATAAAGCTACACAAATGAAGAAAACACCGATACAGTTATGTCGCATTCGTCGTTTGATGGGAACATGTCCAGACATTATTGGGTGTATGCCAAAGTGATGTCGGATTTACACGCATTGGAATCCGGCCATTTTATTTGATCATTTCCGCAGATGACTGTGATTCGTTTGATTTTTCCATCCAGGCAGCTGATCAAACGGCCTGTTGGGAGTGGACGGTATGAGTGTCGGTTTGGCTGGGCGGGGCAGATTGTACGTCATTGTTAGTGACATCAGCTCGCATTCCAATCAAAAACCACAACTTTTCAGTAAACACGACATGTGGCCCATTGTGAGCCTAATGTTGGGCCAGCGTCGAAGACGATGGCCCAACATTAGGCTAGCAATGGATCTTGTTTACTGGGATTTATGAAAAGATCCCGCATCTTACACTGTTCTGAATTGGATTATACCACAATCCAGCAGCGCCCTAACTAATACCCAGACCAGTTCCATGAAATATGCCAGGTAGGCTCTGAACATGATCAAATGGTTTGTTTTAAAATGGCTCTGACGCTGTGGAACTTTTCTCAGTGAGTACATATTGATAATATCAGTATTACTGTCAATGAAAAATATTTTGGGATCGAAATAAAAACATTATGTGTCATTTCAGTGTGGCCTACTTAGTCCACTAAAATGGCATACTACGCAGCTATATAGATTTTGAACCAACATTGGCGTTGATTCAACTTTGATACAAAGTTGCGTGCCATTGGTGAATTAGGCCTATAGTCCAGTCATTTTGTGGCCATTTTTTGGATAACCTCAAATAAATTGCAACAGAGGGTTTTTCACCGCAAAACGTCTCATTAGATCCCTAGAATGACGTATCAAAACCGCTAGAGGAATGGGAAATATATTTTTTTGAGGTACAAAGAAAGGTGTCGTTTTTCGTATTTTCTGGTGTCATTTTACATTTAGCGCAAATCAACTAATGGTCATTGAAGACACGATTTTTGTAACTAAGCCCATTTTTGCCTCTTCATAATAATCACACCATGCCTGATACATTTAAGAGATATAAATAGGAAAAAATTAGAAAAAAGTTTAAAATTTTATTTAAAATTTGGTGTAATACTAACTTATTTGAAAGAAATTTTCTCCGATTAGGCCCATAAATACTTAAAATTAGGCCTACGCACAGATCTTTTAGTCGAATCATTTTCTGGCTATTTTTTGGATAACTACAAACAAAATTCATTTGTTGTTAACGGGATATGGTTGAGGTCTGTAGGGTTTGTAAATAATACTCCAATACGGAAAGAGGAACTTTGTTATCTGGCGGTTTTTAAAATGGTCCTGTTTTATACGCAAAACATTTTTTCAACATTTGATATGATTTGTATTTTTTAAAGGTGTCTTGAATAAATAAAATAACTTGTGACAAAACTTTTGAAATAATCATTTATTTAAAATTGAAATCAATATTTTGTCAAAGTTATTAAAAAAACACAATTTATTCTTCTTCGGACTCTTTATCGGGGTCGTTATTTTTATTTAGAGGAGAAGCCGAATTCAAACTTTACATTCTCCACATGCATATGACCATTGTAGTCCATGTTTCTTACATGTGCACCTGCCAGAACTGCAACCGGCTTTGCAATTGCACCTGATTATCTCCATTAATTTTATGGGGGCAGGTAACAGAGACGTCTGGATGGGTACCATTTTCCCATCCTTAATCTTTCAGCCCCATTTAAATTCTTCCGGCACAAGTCAGCTTGCACAGCCTTTCCAGTCTTGAGGCTGACCATGTACAGTCTGACAGCCTACTTGTTCACAAAATCGCAAATAGCGGAGTGGTTCAAGAGCTTCATTTTGCATTCCATTATAGAGAGAAAAAAACAATCCCCATGGCCACTCCAATACTGTTTCTTGTGTTGTTAACAACATCATTGGCCCCTGCAATACTGTTGTTCATGTTGTAAAAGTCCCTGGCTTCTCAAGCACTGTTCCTCTTTCTGTCACCAACCTCCCTCGTCTCTCCAGCACTGATTTTCATGTTGTAAACAACCTCCCTGGTACTTCCAGCACTGCTGGTCCTGTTGTTAAAATCATCTCCGGCCCCTCCAGCACTGTTGCTCCTGTTGTTAACAGCCTCTCTGGTACCTCCAGCACTGTTGTTCCTGCTGTTAACAGTCTCACTAGCCCCTCCAGGACTGTTTCTCTTGTCCTCCAATACTGTTTCTCTTGTTGCTAACAGCCTCCCTGGCCCATCCAATTATGTTGCTCCTGTTATTAACAGCTTCATTGACCCCTGCAATATTGTTGTTCATGTTGTCAAAATCCCTGGCTTCTCAAGCACTGTTTTTCCTTGTGTTAACAACCTCCCTCGCCCTTCCAGCACTGATTCTCATGTTGTAAACAACATTCCTTGTACCTCCAGTACTGTCGCTCCTGTTGTTAACAGCCTCTCTGACCCCTTCAGCACTGTTGCCCCTGTGTTGTTAACAGCCTCTCTGGCCCCTCCAGCACTGTTGCTCCTACTGTTAACAGCCTCTATGGTACCTCCAGCACTGTTGTCCAGGACTATTGCTCTTGTTCTCCAATACTGTTTCTCTTGTTGTTAGCAGTCTCCCTGGTCCATCCAATTATGTTGCTCCTGTTGTTAACAGCTTCTCTGGCACCTGGGGCCCTGTTGCTCCTGTTGTTAGCAGCCTCCCTGGCCCCTCCAATACCATTGCTCCTGTTTTTAATAGCCTCTCTGGCCCCTCCAGCATTGTTTTTCCCACTGTTAACAGTCAACTCCATCCAACACTGTTGTGCATGTTGTTAACAGCCTCACTGGCCCTTCCAAGACTGTTTCCATTGTCCTCCTCGATTCTTTATCCTCTTGTTAACAGCATTGCTGGCTCATCCAATTGTGTTGCTCCTGTTGTCAACAGTTCCTCTGGCTCCTCCAATACTGATGCTCTTGTTGTTATCAGCCCCTCTGCCCCCCCCCCCCACCCCCAGCCCTGTTGCTCGTGTTGTTAACAGCTTCGCTGGTTCCTCCAATAATGTTGCTCCTGTTGTTAACAGCTTCTCTGCCCCCAGCCCTGTTGCTCCCGTTGTTAGCAGCCTCACTGGCTCCTCCAATACTGTTGCTTCGCTGTTAACAGTCTCTATGGCCCCTCCAGCACCTTTTATCCTGTTGTTAACAGTCTCCCTGATCCCTCAAGCACCGTTGCTCCTGTTGTTAGAAGCCTTCATGTCCCCCTCTAATGCTGTTGGTCCTCTTGTTAACAGCCCTCTGGCCCCTCAATTGTTGTCGCCCCCTGTTGTTAACAGCCTCCATGACCCTCCAATACTGTTGCTACTGTTGTTAACAGCCTCTCTGGCCCCTCACATGCTGTTTCTGCTTTGTTAACAGCATCTCTGGCCAATGTTGTTGCCCCTGTTTTAACAGCCGCTCAGTCCCCTCTCGCGCTGCTACTCAATGTTGTTAACAACCTCTCTGGTCTCTCCAACACTGTCAGGCATACCAAGCAGGGGGTTTGTCGGAACAGTTAAAAATAGTACATCAAATTGTTTTTATGTCTCTACTTTGTTTTTAATTTGAGAATAATATGTATGCTAAAAATGGCATATGTGGTAGAATATTTCTGGGCAAAAATATTATTTACCTAATTTGATCATATAATAAGTTACAGAATTTATTTGTATTTGTCCTAGCTAACCCCGATCCAGGGTTGCAAATTCATCTGTAAGTTTCACTAGCCCAGAACGAAACTAGCCCTTACCATCATTTAGCATACATTTTTAAACAAAATCCACTAGCCCTTACAATATTGACGGCGATCTCCCCCATGGCTAAATGACGGCCCCATTGCTTTAATTTACGAATTACATATCGTCTCCTTCGAAATTAAACTGTGTATTTGCCACTTTGTGAAGTGGCATACACGTCTTTTCATATTCAAAGAGATTATATGTAAAATTGTCTAAATATATTTGAATACTTAACTAGGCCTTGCAATCAAAAGTTCATAAAAAAACTGGCTAAGAATTGACCGATAAATTGGCTAAATTATGATCATTCACCCCGGTTAACGTGAATCAGATTATTAGCCTACAGTAATTTTGACACATAAACCTGTGAAGATCCATAAAAACATTCAGAAAAAATATAATAATTCTTAAATAATAAATATTTAGCTACAAGAAAATTAGACCCTCTTTCAAAAAACCCTCCTATAAATGTGCCCAGGTAGATTCGTGTTGCCAGATATCTAGATTATCCAAATCAATAATAAAATCAATTTGGGCATCAAAATCCGACGGGTGACCTGACTATCTAGGGTACTATAGTATCCGGACATTTATTTTAATGGCTATAGGCGCCCATCTTGGATTTTACGTGACCTATATCTTGGACAACTTTGATTGTTTTTATTAGTTAATACCTTATTCAGGGTGCGGAAATACCTAATCGAAAGCCACCACACGATCTGATTTTGGAATTATTATTGGTATAATTTTGTCATAATAAATTGAAAAGGTATAAACGTAGGCGTACCTTTAAGTTTTTATATTGGAGAAAATATCTTTCAAATAAGCTAGTATTACACCAAATGGTAAGTTAAATTTAGAACATTTTTCAATTTTTTTATCATTTATATCTCTCAAATGTATCTGGTATGGTGTGATTATTATGAAGAGGCAAAAAATGTCTTCAATGACCACTAGTTGATTTGCGGTAAATATAAAATGACACCAGAAAATACGACAAACGCCACCTTTCTTTGTACCTCGAAAATATATATTTCCCGTTCCTCCATCGGAGTAAAGTTTTGATATGTCATTTTAGGGATACAAATGAGACGTTTTGTAGTGAAAAACCTTCTGTTGCAATTATTTTGAGGTATACTGATAAAATGACTTGACTACTACTTTAATGAATCAATGAAATAATGACTAAATGAATAAATGAATAAATAAATGAATGAATGAATGAATTGATAAATTAATGAATGAATTAATTAATGAATAAGACTTCAAGTAACGTTTGCGCACTGCTAATTTAAACCGAATTTGTGCTGTTTCACATGAAGACTGACGCCATTATTGTTAGTAAAACTGTTGTTACCAGTGGTTACTATCGTAACTATTCCCATACGTGATTCATGATGAATGAATGGATGAATGAACGAACGAACGAACGAACGAACGAACGAACGAACGAACGAACGAATGAATGAATGAATGAATAAATGAATGAATGAATGAATGAATGAATGAATAAATGAATGAATGAATGAATGAATGAATGAATGAATGAATGAATGAATGAATGAATGAATGAATTAATGAATGAATGAATGAATGAATGAATGAATGAATGAATGAATGAATGAATGAATGAATGAATGAAAAATGAATGAATGAATGAATGAATGAATGAATGAATGGATAAATGAATGAATGAATGAATGAATGAATGAATAAATGAATGAATGAATGAATGAATGAATGAATGAATTTATGAATGAATGAATTAGATGAATTAATGAATTAATGAATGAATTAATTAATGAATAAGACTTCAAGTAACGTTTGCGCACTGCTAATTTAAACCGAATTTGTGCTGTTTCACATGAAGACTGACGCCATTATAGTTAGTAAAACTGTTGTTACCAGTGGTTACTATCGTAACTATTCCCATACGTGATCCATTATTGATGAATGAATGGATGAACGAACGAACGAACAAATGAATGAATGAATGAATGAATGAATGAATGAATGAATTAATTAATTAATTAATTAATTAATTAATTAATTAATTAATTAATTAATTAATTAATTAATTAATTAATTAATTAATAGATGAGACTTTAAATAACGTTTGTGCACGGCTAAACTGAACCGAATCTCCTGAGGATGAAAGATGAATCAAATGATACTTCCTCTGGAAGAATTCGAAACACCACGCAGCCCTGACTGATGCCGAGCACGTTACCTTTCCGTAAACCCAAATTAGTGTTGTTTTTTTAAGCAGAGAGCGAGTGGCGAGCCCCGAGATCTGGCATGACAGGCGGTAGTGATAAACACTAATAAACAATATAATAATGTAATGGTTGTACGTAAAATGGCATTACTGAAGGTAATATTCGCATGAATCAATAGTCATATAGAATTTATATCTGGCCATATTTTCTGAAACGACCCAGAAGCCCAATAATTCCAGAGCCGTCGATCACAAAAGTGGAAGAGAAGAAAAATAGAGAAATTCAATTTATTACGTCTTCTTCAAATCATTGATTGTGGTTTATTCAAAAAGAGCTGCAGGTCAATGATTCGATTTTAGGAAAACTGTATTATCGCAGTTGCATCCACTTTATGTAAATACTCTTTCGATTTTCAATCAAAAGAGAGGGAAGAAAAAGTTTCCAATGAGTGCGCGCTGTGCTGATTCATAACTTTTTTTGTCAAGGATTCTTTGTGACATCAAGTCTAATGTTGATTATAATGCAATTGATGTAATGCAATGCAATTTAACATGGTTAGAATTACACAAGCCGCAGGCCTATGTCATTATGATAATGCCCCTAGGAACACAATACACTACAGTCTGTCCGACGGTGGAGGATGGTCCAAAATGATAGTTGGTTTTTCGGTATCCAGTCAGTTAATTCTCAAGCGATTTTCATGAAATTTTGTAAATCCTATTAGTTCAAAAGTTAGACCATTTGACATGTAGTAAATGTCTATTTGTGACGCTCCTCTATAACATGTATTATAAACCCAATAAATTTCATTCCAGCTTATTCTCAGAAATTGTGTGACAATCGCCTGAGAATTGACTTACTGGATACCGAAAAGCTAGCTCTCATTTTGGACCATCCTCCATCGTCGGACAGACTTTAAATATGTGTTGGTTTACTGTTAGACCATCATGTGCCAGTGCCGCTGCGCCCCCCTCTCCGTTCAGGATCCCAAAAAACAAAAAACGACCTGATTTCGGCCCAAATATGCTCCAAAATGCGTCATTTGTGTCCTTGGAATTCAAAATTTTCAGGGGGGGCATGCCCCTTCTCCGGACCCTCCAGAGCATGTAAGAGGCTATCTTTGCCAGCTGTGGCGATCATAAATTTTTGAAAAAAATCGGCGCCCCCCTCCCCCCGTCTGTCAATTCCTGGATCCGCCTCTGTGCGTGACGCTGTTACAACATTGGACCTACACAGTTTGCACGTATGCTAATCCACGTGAGGAGACCAGCAATGTAATCACTTGTTCCGCTGATGATTCAAACCCTGAATATCTCCACCAACTGTCCAAATAAACACACTAAACAATCAATGAAGTGTGCGCATGGCATAATGTTACTCTCAACGGAAATCCCGAGTCCAGATTACTATTTTAACAAACCTATGGGACGTGAAAAATGTTCTGTCACATACAAACATCGATTTATTATTAAAACAGCTGCATGCGAGCAGCGATGAACAAGGTCGGTGCATCTCAAATCACAAAGACACATTCAGCCAGGAGCAAATGCTTATAAAATACAAATACGCACTGTATGTGTTTTTATAATGATTATTTATTTTCATAATTAGGATGTTTTATGTGTGAAATGGCACAACAGGACACAGGAAAAAATAACAAAAATATTACAACGGCTAATAATGTCCACTCTCATGTTAATACAAAAAAATAAGTAATTAAATGTAGTAATCAGTAAATAAAATCATACCAACGGTTACAAAAAGTGCAGAATTTCGGATTTTAAAAGTTATTTTCTTAATATTTCAAACTATATTTTTGAAATGTGGCTATAAACTATAACGTGTATCCATAATGATGAGGTATTTCTAATTATGATATCCACAATACTGTAGATCTGGTAATTATCGGTGGGTATATTTTTCGCGAATTTGTGATTTTGAGACTTTTCGCAAAGTTTAGAATTCGAGAATGATCAATTTAATGATATAGCCTAGGAATTTTTGTCAAAATATGGCCTGATTTGGAACTAATAGAGAGCATACAGATTTGTTTACCTATTTGTAGAATACGGTCTCTGGTAGCACCAAGAAAAAGTCTTAAGCTCAACTCTTTGAGGGGGTATTTTTGGGCCACAGTCCGTTTTTGCCATCAACAATATTCCAAAATCAGAGAAGCGTCCACCTTTGAACGTAATTGATCGATTTAAATGAACTTGGGGTTTATTTATATAGAGTTTTATTTTGTGAATTACATCAAAATAATTATATAATATCTCAAGGTCACTTTATAGGACAAAATCAAGTTTTTTAACAGTTTTAGCTTTCTTTTTCTACAAGATAAAGGTTATTAAAATCGTGTTTCTAATGTTTTTTATAGAGTAGAAATCTGGTCATTAATTTTATTTTCGCTTTTTCGTATGGAAAAGGTATGGAATTAGATTGCCAATTTCAAGTTCTTAATAAGGAGGGTGAGTAAAATGAGTTAACAACTCTCGCTCTTTAGTATCCGTCGGTAGGTTGCAGACTATCCGATATTTGAGAGTATTCTTTTCATCAACCGTGTATAGAATGGATGTGACTTTATGTTACCTTTGGTGGCAATATCGTGACACGAGGACGTCGTAGCTATGCCATACTCTTCTTAAAATACATAAATGTCCCTTTATAAAACATCTTACCTTATCTATAGACATCATTACACATTTCCTCAAACATTTAAATATATTGAAGGACTGTATGCTAATTTTCGAATCCGGTGTTAGCAAGTTGAAGTACCTAACCGAACCATATCCAAAACAGCCGCCACATGATATTCGTAAGCGGTCATTTTTAATTTGTGAAATTGCAAAAACTAATTTTATAAAGCTCCATAAAGCTTCTTAAAAACACTGGGAAATGTAGGCCTACTACTAGCCCATCACTCCGTTCTTGTCACAAATGTCAAAAAATACATCTTGCCTGGTGGCAAATATTATTTTATGTTGCTAAATAATTAGCAGGCCTTGACAAAATAATTTTAGCAATATACCTTAAACATCAATAACAGTTGGTACACATGACATAGCTTGACATTGTGACAACAATGTATAAAACAAACTATGTGGTGGAATACTCCCTTTGCTAGGGCAATTAGAGACAGACATTAACAGTATTATGACTTCAGTTTCATTTTCAGTGGCAGTTATTTTGTATTTATGCAAAATAGATAATATCAGAAAGTGTTTTTCAAATTGCACATCCATCTATAGAGTGGCCATGATTTTACAATAGCTGTAATGTATTGTATTTTAGAAAAATAAATACAAAACCATAAAAAAGTGTTAATTTTATGTTTGACCGTGACATTGACCTATAAATTCCCTTCAAGGTCATCAAATAGTTTATATCGGTTTAACATGTCAAGTCCTGTACGAAATGACGCGAAAGTCATACAATTCGGTCAAGTATGTAGAGAGGTAGACAGTTTTATCACACTGAACATCTCCACAAACACCAAAAATCGGAGAAGCCCAAAAATGCCCAGACCCCCCCCCCCCCCTCAACGAGTTGAGCTTATGTGTTACTAGAGACCTTGTAGATACAATAATTCCCAGTGCTAATAGTAGCGCTAATCTAATAATACTTTTCGCGAGATTCTTAAATTCCCGAATTTGTCCTCCTCGCAAAACTCGCGAAAATTAAAACCTCGCGAATATTACCAGATCTACAGTAGTTCACATCAGCAGAAATTACATATTAGCAAAGAACAAGGAAAAAGATAAAGGTGGTTTTATTTCAGAATATTACATTATGTCAATGACATGTAAGTTTAATAATAATGGGTTTTTTTGTATCGCGGCCGCTGACGTGTTTATTAGTAGCCCAGCATGACATAACGTTTTGTTTAGCATGTTTATTAGATGGGGTGTATATACATGAGCTGTGTAGATACATTTGCTGTCAGAGAAAAACATGTTGAAAAGTTTAAACTTCGCAACGATTGACCGGATGCTGTGATTGATCGCGGAGAACCAGTTCACGTGAAACGCCTTACGCGTGTTCACGGCTAAAAATACAACTATGTCTGATATATCGGGCGCCAGAAACAGTTTCTCAACTTGGGATGCAGCTGCTAAATATAGCTACAAACTGATGTACAAATCGCAGTAGTGATCTATGTTGACATTCTCTTCACGTTTCATAAATCAAAGCCTTCATATCTGCGGAGCGGGAACGAATGCCTGAGATATATAAACTAAACCAATAATAAAATTATGATAGAGATAACTCTTAAACCGAGTCAAAGCTTGTACGCTTCAGAATAGATGTCAGTGCACATTTCCATTCGCGAAGTAGCCAACTGCTTAAGTCTGACATCATACAGGTTGTCATTCCGGACATGATATAAAAATAATTTTAAAACAATCCTGACATATAATAAGTATGTTAATCCTGCCATGATATAACTCTGTTATTCCTGACAAATTATAAGTAGCTTAATCCTGCCATGATATAAGTCGACATATTATAGGTATGTTAATCCTGAAATGATTTATTAAGACTGTTAATCCTGACATGATATAAATCCGTAAATCCTGATATATAATAAGTTTTGTTGAGCCTGACATGATATAAATCTGTTAATCCTGACATATTATAAGTCTGTTAATCCTGAAATGATATAAGTCTGTTAATCAGGACATGATATAAGTCTGTTAATCCTGACATATTATAAATCTGTTAATCCTGATATAATATAAGTTTGTTAATCCTGCAATGATATAAGTATATTAGTCCTGACATATTAAAAGTCTGTTAATCCTCACATATTATAGGTATGTTATTCTTGAAATACTATAGGTCTTTTAATCATGATATATTACAAGTTGAATAATCCTGACATATTAAAAGTCTGTTAATTCTGACATATTTTAGGTCTGTCAATCCTGACATGATATAAGTCTGTTAATCCTGACATATTATAAGTATGTTAATCCTGACATGATATAAGTCTGTTAACCCTTTCGCCGCGGAATTACGACGTCATAAATTGCCTGAGTGCTAAGCTGATTAATTTTTAAACTAAAAACAGTAATTAATGATGTCGCCAAAAGGCGACACCCGCGGTCTACCAGGGGGTCGCCTTTTGGCGACATCCGCGGTGAAAGAGTTAATCCTGACATGTTATACATGTAAGTCTGTTAATCCTGACATATTGTAAGTCTGTTAATCCTGACATGATATAAGTCTGTTAATCCTGACATATCACAAGTCTGTTTATCTTGACATATTATAAGTATGTTCATCCTGACATATTATACATTTGTTAACCCTGCTATATTATAAGTCTGTTAATTCTAACATATCATACGTTTGGTGATCCTGACATATTATACGTTTGGTAATCCTGATATATTATAAGTCTGTTAATCCTGACATGATACATGTTAATCCTGACATGCTATTAGTCTGTTAATCCTGACATGATATTAGTCTGGTAATTCTGACCTGATATAAGTCTGTTAATACTTACATGATATATGTCTGTTAATCATGACATATTATACGTCTGTTAATCCTGATATAATATAAGTCTGTTAATCCTGACCTGATATTAGTCTGTTAATCCTGACCTGATATAAGTCTGTTAATACTGACATGATATATGTCTGTTAATCCTGACATGATATAAGTCTGTTAATCTTGATATATTATAAGTCTGTTAATCCTGACATGATATAAGTCTGTTAATCCTGACATATTCTAGGTTTGTTAATCCTGACATATTATAAGTCTCTGAATAAGTCTGTGATTATGGTTTCTGGGCTAGCACAGGCATATTGTCTGTTCTCAGTAAACCTGCCATTTTGTGCTGTTTGTTTATTGAACCTAAGGTATTATATTGAGGTGTATATTCACATGTAGGCCTACTTTGTACAGTTGTATGACAAATAAACAAATGTGATCACAGCGAAATTTCATCTGGGTAGACAGGTGTATATTTTTTTTAATTCAACTTACAGTAATAGTTTTATTCAGTACTTTAAATACGATGCTACGTGTTTTAATAAGGGAAACTCGGACATAATTAGGATTACAATATGGTATTTGGTTATTTTAGAGTTTTTTCCTCGGTGATGTGACGAGCTGTAATCTGACTGCTCTACCGTGGCCCTATCCAAGCTCCAGTGGACCCAGTGCCACATCCTAATGTAATATTGACGGCCATAATGGAGGGATAATGTATTGTTTACATCAGCTTTAGTGCTGGAAATAACTGTGTCATTGACACAGGAGTGTGCCAAATTAAAATATAAAAATGATGTACTTTCTCACCACCACCACCACCACCACCACCACCACCACCACCACCACCACCACCACCACAACCACCACCACCACCACCATCACCACCAGCACCAGCACCATCATCATCATCATCATCATCATCATCATCATCATCATCATCATCATCATCATCATCATCATCATCATCATCATCATCATCATCATCATCATCATCATCATCATCATCATCATCATCATCATCATCATCATCATCATCATCATCATCATCATCATCATCATCATCATCATCATCATCATCATCATCATCATCATCATCATCATCATCATCATCATCATCATCATCATCATCATCATCATCATCATCATCATCATCATCATCATCATCATCATCATCATCATCATCATCATCATCATCATCATCATCATCATCATCATCATCATCATCATCATCATCATCATCATCATCATCATCATCATCATCATCATCATCATCATCATCATCATCATCATCATCATCATCATCATCATCATCATCATCATCATGATAAAGGTGCTAAAACGTGTTTTGAGAAACAAGATGTTAATGAACTTGTTTAGTTTTCTGAAAATTCACCTGTGTTATATATTTGTTGTCACTTTAACTAGGAATCCTGTATTTTAGACAGAGAAATGAAAAATGTACTACAAAACATTTTTTTTATATATATATATATCAAATTTATTTGAGTTAACTTGTTGTCAGCACTTGAAACTAAATTAATTAAACAACAATGCAAAAAGTTAAAAAAAAATATCATATCAACACTAAGATAATATAATATTTCCCTTATTTGTTCAGCAATGCAAAAATCCAAGTGTATTTTTCATCTTACACTGTAACAAGAAACACCCATTTCCACTTATACGTTTTACTTACATAAACACACTACTCCAGTTAGCTACTTTCACCATGGCTTATAACATTTTAAATTAGAAGCATGGAGACTCGTCAAATCAATTTAGCTCTTTTCTCCACTGCTACTTTTGAAGCATACACCATAGCACTGAGCAAATCAAACTGCTAACTCTGTTTGTATGATATTAACATACAACTGAAAGAAGCCATATTATTTGAGCTTTATTCAAATCCAGCTCCAAGTATGTGATGTAACAGAACAAATGATCTGAAAGAAATGACCAAAACTGCCACCATAAAATGCCGTCTTCATTTTTATAAATGAAGCTGATTATTGTATAATATTTTTAAGTGACGTAGCATATTTCCCATACAACAGATGTAACAAAAAAAATACAAATATAATAAATCAAGTTAGCACCTTCCACTTTCAAGCCGACGAGCAGCAGCAGCAGCAGCAGCAGCAGCAGAAGCAGCAGCAGTAGCAGCAGCAGCAGCAGCAGCAGCAGCAGCAGCAGCAGCAGCAGAAGCAGCAGCAGCAGCAGCAGCAGCAGCAACAGCAGCAGAAGCAGCAGCAGCAGCAGCAGCAGCAGCAGAAGCAGCAGCTGCAACTGCAGCAGCAACAGCAGCAGCAGCAGCCGTCTTGATTTCCTGGCTAAATTTCACGTAATTGAGTGACATCATTGACAGCGCCCACATCGTATTGGATCTACTACAATTTAATTTAATCAAAGCTGTGACGTCATCACTTCCACGGCTGTGTTAGATTGAGCACTCCGTTACATTCCGATAAGAACATTCCATTATCACAACAACAGCTCATTCAATGAAGAATGCTAAGAAATATTTTCAATGAAACGCGCTCAATGTAGTTAAATGCAATCGTTTTACGACATCAATTAGATTGTGTGACAATCTAACTAAGATTGGCTTATTTAATTATGGCGTATGAAAATAAAAGAGAATATGAATCAATTTAAGTTGATGAAGCCACGTCGATATTAATTAATTTGTAAAAAACTGATTTACCACTGGGGTCAATCATGGTGATTTGGTTTTGATTGCGTATATTTAGATCAATATCTATTTGAAAATATAATCTCCTAAAGCGTACAATTAAAGTGAATATTAGGACATTGATGATCTATACATACAGAAATATTTTGAAATAATATTGTCAGGGGCAGATGGAGAATTTTTTTACATTTTAAAATCCGAAAAGGGGCTCAGATGATAGTTGCAAAACTCGAGCGTGACCATTATCGATCCCAACCTGAACACATAAGTTAGTCCGAAATGACGCTTTCACAGATTCTTTTGCACACAGAGTCTGTTATTACCCGATTACGGACTAATATAAGTAGGCTAAAACTGGTATCAATACCACCAGATGCCACTATTAGACCTATGTTCGAGCTCAGGCGGCAGTCGTTCATATTATGAGGCTCCTGCGCTCCAATTGTCACCCTATTTTTTTTCATTCATTGTAAATTTATATGTTACTAGAGCAAATGCAATTTGTCAATCTTATCTATTTATTTAAATAAAAATTCTGATGGAAAACATTCGATCGATTTTGGTGCAAAAAACGATCAACAATATATGGTAAGGTATTTGAGATTTGGATCTAGATATACGTTTAGGTGATCGTGAGGCGTTAGAAAGGAGTTGTGATATTATTTATATCTATTATACTGTGATGTAACCGTAAATTTCACTATACATTCTCACAGCATATATTTTGTTATTGAAATTGCAAACTGGAAGCCATTACCTAAAATCCTGTTTTGAGCTGTATCTCAGAAACCAGTCATAGTCCTGTACAGCAATCATGGTGCCAACCTAGCAAAATATCTCCACCACCCCCCCCCCCCCCCGGTTATTGCCGGTGTGTAGAAGTGTAATGTGTTCACATGCTTCGCAGTCAAATCATGACTCAGATACTAAACCTGCTATATAATATTATGTATCACATGTTAAGTAACATATTTGAATCGTTGAAATTATTATAAATACAATTTTTAGAAAAATACAAGGATCAAATACCCCTAATCAATAAAAAACAAGGTGTCCCAGCCCAGTTTTCAGACTTTTTCGTTCTCGTTTGGACAGTTTTGGACAGTTGATAATAATTGTCAGCATTTTTGAAAAATATATATTGGCTATCTCAGTATGTCGATCAGAGGGCCGGTTTCTGTCCCTCAAATCACCCAAATTGAAAGTGTGATATCGGTGTGCTATATCAAGATTTTATTGAATGAATTTGCAGTTAAAACTTTGACACTATATTTTTATCTTACAACTCAGTCAGCGTCGTTAACACATAAACCTTTGCAGTTAGGCAGCTGACGTTTATGTGGAGTTAAAAAATCACCATTGCCTGATGCCACTTCTGCATTTCCTGTTATTATCCCGGAACCAATTTTTCCCTGTTGTGGAAAATGTGAGTAAATTACCATTCCCTCACATACAACTCTGTCAAGCTCATTTTGTGATGTGGTTATAGAAAGCTCACACTAGCCACCATGCAAATTTCGGAAGAGGTCAATAAAACTATTCAAATAAATAATATATATTATTATAAATATTATAATAAATTAAAAATAAATATTATAATAATATAAATATTATAATTATTATAAATAATAATATATAATAATAATGATATTTTACTCTTAAAAACAAATGCTTTTCCAGGCGATTGCATGGATTTGTTTATAATTATGTTGACTTATAATGTGTATTCACAACTCCGTCGCGTTTTCGCTGCGATCTTCCATCAGTAGGCCTACAGCTATCATTATAAATGATTATTTTATATTGCCTTTCCCTTGACACTTCCATAGCAGCAGATCGGTGTTTGAGCTGGCCCAGATTCAATCGAGACATTGTTTTGCAATAGTTAACCCTTATAGCGCAGTACTTTTTTGGGGGTCTAGTAGTCATTTGGCCATATAATGCAGTATGGTCACCATCTTACTGTCATTTTGGGGTCTAGTAGTCATTTGGCCATATAATTCAGTATGGTCACCATCTTTTAAATGTGGACCATGGATTTCTTTACTAAACAAACATATGAGCTATTGTATCCTCTTGAAATGTGAGGCACCTCCAGCAACTTTTGTCTAAATGAAATAATTATATAACCTTAATATGTCATTTTATGATGCGCTGGTGCATGACACATTACAATCAGCCCCTACATGTTTATGGTTTCATCTATTATATAATTTGTTCAAAATATTAACTTGTGAATATATCATTTAAACACGACCGATATCTCTATACAAACATATAATATCATATTCTGTAGATTTTGTGATGGGCACAGATTAGTGTTGAAGAATATTATGGTATCTATAATCGCTATTCATTGTACACTTTATGGTATCAATATGAGCATCTCTACAATTTTCCGGCTTGCCGGCTTTGGTCCCCAGACGTAGCCGGTGGATGGTAGTCGTATACGGGATCTTCTGTTACATGAATCTATCGCACCCAGTTGTGCTTCTGGATAGGAATGTGACCTAATGTCACTAACAATGACGTACATTCTGCACCGCTCATTTACTCCCAACAGACCGTTTGCTCAGCGGTCTTAATGAAAACAAAACTAACCAAATTCGCATGTGACAATTTCTTCTTATTCTCATAGCGCTCACTAATCCTTCACACTCATCATCTTACCTACTAAAACAGTAAATGCGACTAAAACTAAAAAATATCCTTTTATGTTCTGTTGCATTTTTCTATCAATTTTTTTCGGAAAATTATTTTATATGATCATAAGAAATTATATTTTCCCCATTTTTTATATACTTATTACGGAAGGCAGGATGGCACAAAGGAGACAGGAGATAGTAAAATAAAAATACATAGTAAAAGTGTATGCGATGGATGTCAATGGTCTCAATACACTAGCACCCGAACAGTTTGACATCCATAATCATGATAATAAATAAATACATCTCACAATAGCCTAAATAAAAGTATGTTGATAATAGTCGTATGAATAAAAATATGCATAAACGTACAATGATTACAAATAATGTGTGTTATATGAACTATGTCTGTAAAAAATCATAAATGTAAATGTAAATTAGGTATATTAAAAACGTGCACACGCCTGACACCGACAAGTAATTGTCCATGAACAGACATTATAACACATAAATGTATCTTTACCCATCCTGGAATAGATATCTTCTAGCTCGACAACAAATATACTATATGAATGGTCCACACGCAATTCTGGTGGTAATTGATCCCATACTGTGACTATTATATTAGAGTAAACTCCTGTATACGTTTCTGGTCTTTACAGCTTAGGCTGCAAAAGCATACTTGTGCGGTTAGAGCGAAGCCTTGCATTTGGTATATACTCTTGGATTAGGTCAGAAACATTACTAGAAAAATTGTTGATATACACTAACTTGAAAAATAATTTAAAATTTGTCATTTCTCTTCTAAATGAAAGTGGCAATATGTTGGCATTTTCACACTGTTCTTTATAATTCAATGAGTGATATGTATAGCATACCGTGTAAAATTCCTCTGTATACGCTCAACATTTTCAATACCGGTATGTGACTCGTAAAATGGTGACCAAATTGGGGAGGGATTTTAGAGCATTGTACAGCTTTAAGGTAACTGACGCGGGTGCTTTGTAACAAACTGCTCCCAATCACGCCATTTGTTTTATTACATTTCTTAACAACATTCTTTATTTGTACATTATGTGGCAAAGAACTTTATAGGATTATGATTCCCAGTAAAAAAAACCCTAACATTTCAAGCAATTAAAATTAAGCTTCCAATTTTTTGTCCACAAGTAAAGTTCATCTGAATCTTCTTTTAAAGATAAACAGTTATTAATATTCACAATTCGTCGAAAACACTTAGCGTCATCCGCAAACATGGCTAATAAAGAATGTTTTCATAATAATAAAAAGTAAGAGTAATAGAGAACTTAGAATGGATTTCTGTGGCACACCAGAGTCACAGGGATCCATCCAGATGCACATCCTTTAATACAACACGTTGCTTTCGATTTTCTAAATAAACGCTTAACAAAATATTGGGCCTTTTCGACCGGGTATTTTGGGTGCAAAACAATTACAGTAATTTACACCACACGCACCTGCGTAGTGGACAAAAAGTGCTGTACCAGCCGAATACGATTTGGTAAAGGTAGAGTGTAGAATGCGGCAGCCTATAACGTCCTTAGATTATAGTTGAGCTGACCACGTGACTTTGCTGCACCGTTGTGTACCCTCTTTTTAATGGGTGCAAGAATTTGCTGCACCAATTTGGGTGTAAGATCACTCGAATACAAAAAGTGCTGCACCAAAATAGGTGCTACACCAAAACAGCCCAGTCGAATACTGGTAATGTTTCATTGAAACCGATTTTTTTTCAACTCATGTAACAGCATGGCGTGATTAGCAGAATCGAATGCCTTAGAAAAATCTAAAAAAAATCATATTCATATCTTTACCTTTTTTCTAAACATTTAGACACCATGTCGTAAACTTCTAAAATATTATTATTATTATATTATTCAGACAATATTTCCAAAATTGTAAAATTCATTTGATTAAAAAATGCAGACCAGTAGTGGCCAGCAGTATTTATTTCGCGGACTGACTACAAGTAATTTGGTGGTTTTATGTTTAATTGCAATTGCAGGTCACATCTATTTGGCGAATATAATGAAATGTGAAAATGGGCAATGATATAATGAAATCTAATTAACTATTAAAATATACTGAATGTGACCTGAGATTATTGTCTATTCAATTGTAATCAGAATATAAAACGTAGCCTTAACTTAACTGACGTAAAATGAATTATCATTTGAAAAATAATGATAAAAAGCAAAAATATAAAACCCCAATTTTTTGCTTTAAGATGCAGCTCAAGTAGCTGCTGGTGAGGTAATGTCTATCTCCTATGCTATATAGAAGGAGATAGCCAAGTTTGCCTCTTCACTATGAAATAAAATTAGTCCTGTGCAAACTACGATATGTGTGCGATTTTAGCCATAGTTGAATCCCCAACGCATGACAAAACAAAGGTAGATATAGAGCAATATTGTTAGTTTTCGCAGACGTACATTATATTACATTCAACTGAGAGTTTAGTAGCAGTAAAATTGAATCTGCATATTTTTGTGTGGGCTATTACTTATAAATATTTGCTGGGATTAGTATGTTTACTCAACAGCCATAATATAGCCATCCAAAACGTTTATATATATTGATCAAATGATTCACCGTGTCATTAATAATGTTATGTTTTGAATCCTTGTGTCCTTATATAGATAAGCGACCGATGTAATACAACGACAAGGACTACTGTGAAAATAACGCAAATAATTTAGGAGAGAAGAGGAGAGGAGAGTAGCGTAGAGAATAGGAGAGGAGCGGGCAGACGACTGTATAAAGCCTGTTGCAATAATACCCAGAATTATAGCCACCAAATCCATGCATGCAAGGCCGGTGAAGAGGAAAGACAAGTGGCCATACAAGGTGTTATATTTCAACACATTGATTTATTCTCATGTTTTCAGTATGACACGATAGAATAAGAGATCGTTGTAGAATTTAGTATCCTGTGATCAGAGCTCAGCGGCGGTCTAAGGCCAAGTACGCTACCTCTGGGTCGCAGAAGCCCCCGCAATACTGAATCTTCATGAGCAGGCAGGCAGGCAGGCTGGCAGGCAGGCTGGCAGGCAGGCAGGCAGGCAGGCAGGCAGGCAGGCAGGCAGGCAGGCAGGCAGGCAGGCAGGCAGGCAGGCAGGCAGGCAGGCAGGCAGGCAGGCAAGCAGGCAGGCAGGCAGGCAGTCAGGCAGGCAGGCAGGCAGGCAGGCAGGCAGGCAGGCAGGCAGGCAAGGGACTAGGCAGGCAACATACTCCGCACCCGGAGTGCTAAAAAATGTTGACATTTAGCAGTCACAGTTTTAATAGTGTTTATGTTGACAGTTTGTATAAGGTACTTGTACTAAAGTCATACATTTTTTCGGTGTTAGATATATCACAATGTAAAAACGGATTTTCTCATTTGTTTTAGCAAATCATCATGCATTATAATCCATGTATATCAAATTGTTAATGTAAGATTAATGTTAATATTTTCTTGTTGTCCCGGGAAGCTTGCCAGCTTCCACTCTGAGGTTTCTACCTATCACAACATTAAACCAATGCTAAGGGAACGTCACATATGTTGGCCTAAGATTCACACAGCATTCAGTCAGGTTTCTCAGCGCAGCCACATCGCGCCATCGTTGGCTCACAGTTCGGTAAATATAGAGCTACGGTTTCCACAATTGCTGTCAGATGAGCTGATTCATTCTCCAGGAGTTGTAAAGAAATCAATGGCTGACGAGTCGGCAAGCACTTGATCAATCTTCATGACAAAACCCAGTTGACAGCAATGATGTCATCGGAAGATAATAAAAAGTCATTGGACAAGCCATTTCATTTTCCGATTGACGTCTGTTTCTTTAACTTTCCAAGCGGTATTTGTTCAATCTAGGTGGAGGGGTATATCCATCTCACTGAAAAAAACCGCTGAGAACACAGAAGCGGTGGTGGAGGTGACAGGTATAATCTCGTGTTTCTGGTTGGTTTCCTGAGTGGGCGAGTTGTGCTATCGTTATCCCCACTAAAGTGCTCCACTAATTTGATGACTGAGTGCCGAATGTTCGTGCATCCATCTTTGACCACATAACATAGGCCGAACCCTTTGGATCGTATCGTGATCAGCTTCATCAATGATCACATCTTGGTTAAAGCGTGGCGCCTTGCCGATGTCGCTACCTGATTTGCGGTTTCGATTCCCGCTTAGTGAGGATTTTCAGAGAAATATCATGTTTCACCCCTCTCAATCTTGGGATATTGTTTCGATGTTCTGTCCTTGGGCAAGACGCTTTGAACACCCTCAAATGCTTCATTCGAAGGTAGGAGAGATGGCAATATGTAGGCCTACGATAAGCTCAATGCGCCGAAGTGACTACAGGACTGTATGCTTTCCGTGGAGATAAAATGGCACACGAATGCATGAACAGATGATAGGTCTACAGACTTGATATCTGACTGTGAACCTGCACCTTGACCTCTTTATCAGACCGGACACTGGAAAAACATTGCTGGGATGTGTACGTTAATACTTTGCATGTACGCGTGTGATGAAGATCGCCATGTGCTGAGTTTAGTGGCTTTTATTTGTGAAGTGTGTGAAATTCAATATATAGGGCCTACAATGTTTTGTACTCAAAATAACGAGGTGGGTTGTTTGTATAGATTGAACTGGGTTAAATTCGCATAGCGGGGCAATTTGAAACAATCTCGCAATCCCGCTCATAACACTGCTTCATGTCGTCAAAGCACTGCTTCACATCGTCAGAGAACTGCTTCACATCGTCAGAGAACTGCTTTACATCGTCAGAAAACTGCTTCACGTCGTCAAAGCACTGCTTCACATCGTCAAATCACTGCTTCATATCGTCAGAGCACCGCTTCATATCGTCAGAGAACTGCTTCACATCGTCAGAGAACTGCTTCACATCGTCAAAGCACTGCTTCACATCGTAAAAGCACTGCTTCATATTGTCAGAGCACCACTTTATATCGTCAGACAACTGCTTAATATCGTCGGAGCATCGCTTCATATCGTCAGAGAACTGCTTTATATCGTCGTAGTATCGCTTCGCATCGTCAGAGCACTGCTTCACATAGTCAGATCACTGCTTCACATTGTTAGAGTACTGCTTCACATCGTCAGAGCACTGCTTCACATTGTCAGAGCACTGCTTCACATCGTCAAAGCACTGCTTCACATCGTCAAAGCACTGCTTCATGTCGTCAGAGCACCGCTTTATATCGTCAGACAACAGCTTCATATCGTCGGAGCATCGCTTCATATCGTCAGAGAACTGCTTCATATCGTCGGAGCATCGCTTCGGATCATCAGAGCACTGCTTCACATAGTCAGAGCACTGCTTCACATTGTCAGAGCACTGCTTCATGTCGGCTTAGAACTGCTTCACATCGTCAAAGCACTGCTTCATGTCGTCTTAGAACTGCTTCACATAGTCTGAGCACCGCTTCACATAGTCAGAGCATTGCTTCACATCGTCAGAGCACTGCTTCATATCGTCAAAGAACTTCTTCATATCGTCAGAGCACTGCTTTATATCGTCAACGCACTGCTTTATGTCGTCAGAGAACTGTTTCACATCGTCAGAGCACTGCTTCGCATCGTCAAAGCACTGCTTCACATCGTCAGAGAACTGCTTCACATCGTCAAAGTACTGCTTCATATCGTCCGAGCACTGCATCACATCGTCAGAGAACTGCTTCACATCGTCAAAACACTGCTTCACATCGTCAAAGCACTGCTTAAGAACTGCTTCATATCGTCAAAGCACTGCTTCACATCGTCAAAGCACTGCTTCATATCGTCAGAGAACTGCTTCACATCGTCAGAGAACTGATTCACATCGTCAAAGCACTGCTTCACATCGTCAAAGCACTGTTTCACATCGTCAAAGCACTGCTTCACATCGTCAAAGCACTGCTTCATATCGTCAGAGTGCTCTGCTTCATATCGTCAGAGAACTGCTTTACATCGTCAAAGCACTGCTTCATATCGTCAGAGAACTGTTTCACATCGTGAGAGAACTGCTTCACATCGTCAAAGCACTGCTTCACATCGTCAGAGAACTGATTCACATCGTCAGATAACTGCTTCACATCGTCAGAGAACTGCTTCACATCGTCAGAGAACTGCTTCACATCGTCAAAGCACTGCTTCATATCGTCAGAGGACTGCTTGGGAACTGCGTCATATCGTCAAAGCACTGCTTCACATCGTCAGAGCACTGCTTCACATCGTCAAAGCACTGCTTCACATCGTCAAAGCACTGCTTCACATAGTCAGAGCACTGCTTCACATCGTCAGAGAACTGCTTCACATCGTCAAAGCACTGCTTCACATCGTCAGAGAACTGCTTCACATCGTCAAAGCACTGCTTCATATCGTCAGAGCATTGCTTCACATAGTCAGAGCACTGCTTCACATCGTCAGAGAACTGCTTCACATCGTCAAAGCACTGCTTCACATAGTCAGAGCACTGCTTCACATCGTCAGAGAACTGCTTCACATCGTCAAAGCACTGCTTCACATCGTCAGAGAACTGCTTCACATCGTCAAAGCACTGCTTCATATCGTCAGAGCACTGCTTCATATCGTCAGAGAACTGCTTCATATCGTCAAAGCACTGCTTCACATCGTCAGAGAACTGCTTCACATCGTCAAATCACTGCTTCACATCGTCAGATAACTGCTTCACATCGTCAAAGCATTGCTTCATATCGTCAGAGAACTGCTTTACATCGTCAGAGAACTGCTTCACATCGTCAAAGCACTGCTTTACATAGTCAGAGCACTGCTTCACATCGTCAGATAACTGCTTCACATCGTCAAAGCATTGCTTCATATCGTCAGAGAACTGCTTTACATCGTCAGAAAACTGCTTCACATTGTCAAAGCACTGCTTTACATAGTCAGAGCACTGCTTCACATCGTCAGATAACTGCTTCACATCGTCAAAGCATTGCTTCATATCGTCAGAGAACTGCTTTACATCGTCAGAGAACTGCTTCACATAGGCAAAGCACTCATTCACATCGTCAGATAACTGCTTCACATCGTCAGAGCACTGCTTCATATCGTCAGAGAACTGCTTCACATCGTCAGAGAACTGCTTCACATAGGCAAAGCACTGCTTTACATAGTCAGAGCACTGCTTCACATCGTCAGAGAACTGCTTCACATCGTCAAAGCACTCATTCACATCGTCAGATAACTGCTTCACATCGTCAGAGCACTGCTTCATATCGTCAGAGAACTGCTTCACATCGTCAAAGAACTGCTTCACATAGGCAAAGCACTGCTTTACATAGTCAGAGCACTGCTTCACATCGTCAGAACACTGCTTCATGTCGTCAGAGAACTGCTTCACATCGCCAGAGCACTGCTTCACATCGTCAGAGCACTGATTCACATCGTCAGAGCACTGCGTCATATTGTCATAGCACCGCTTCTTATCGTAAGTGCGCTGCTTCATATCGTCATAGCACGTACTGCTTCATATCGCTAAAGCACTGCTTCATATCGTCAGAGCACTGCTTTATATCGTCATAGCACTGCTTCATATCGTCAAAGCACTGCTTCACATCGTCAGAGCACTGCTTCACATCGTCAGAGCACTGCTTCATATTATCAGAGCACATCGTCATAGCACTACTTCACATCGTCAGAGCACTTCCTCGTATTGCCAGGGCACTGCTTCATATCGTCAGAGCACTGCTTCATATCGCCAAAGCACTGCATCATATCGTAAGAGCACATCGTCAAAGCACTGCTTCATATCTTCATAGCACTGCTTGATATTGTCAGAGCACTGCTTGATATCGTCAGAGCACTGCTTCAGATTGTCAGAGCACTGCTTCATATCGTCAGAACATTGCTTCATGTCGCCAGAGCACTGCTTCATATCGTCAGAGCACTGACTCATATCGTTAGAGCACTTCTTTATCAGAGCTCTGCTTCATATCGTCAGAGCACCGCTTTATATCCTTATGGTAATGCTTGATATCGTCAGAACACTGCTTCGTATCGTCAGAGCACTGCTTCATATCGTCAGAACACTGCTTCATATCGTCAGAGCACTGCTTCACATCGTCAGAGCACCGCTTTATATCCTTATGGTAATGCTTGATATCGTCAGAGCATTGCTTTATATCGTCAGAACACTGCCTCATATCGTCAGAGCACTGCTTCATATCTTCATAGCACTGCTTCATATTGTCAGAGCACTGCTTCATATCGTCATAGCACTGCTTCATATCGTCAGAGCACTGCTTCATGTCGTCAGAGCACTGCTTCATATTGTCAGAGCACTGCTTCATGTCGTCAGAGCACTGCTTTATATCGTCAGAGCACTGTTTGGTTAGATAAATACACTCGACAGCCTGCGGTTAATATCGTGATATATCTGCTTCATAGGGTGAGAATTACTTCCCCATTTTTATGTTCAGTACTGACTGCTAATGACTGCTACTGAAGCTAATGAAGTGCACAACAAATATAACTGGTGCATAAATAACCAGATAAATTAACTGAATAATGCCGGATAATACATTTAAAGAAAATCAGGGTATTTTACTTTTCTCATGTTATTATCATAATTAGTTATATCGGCCTATCAGTTGTTTACACACATCAAAGATACAACTCCTATATATATGATTAAAATGTACTACGCACACGTGTCTTTTGCTGAATACATTTTGATACATTTTCCACTTGCCCATCTGAAGTGAATAAATATATAGCTATATGACAGAATAATAATCAACAGCTACGTAGGTTAGCAAACGAAAGTGTGGAGTAAGATGTGGCTATGACGGCAATAGACAGCCTTATCAACATGCGACGCCATTTTTACGAGCATGAAACGTGGGAATATAGCGGCAAAAATATATGACTAATGTTGTGTCTGCTTCTCACATCATTCAGTTAGGCATATGACTTTTAAATTAACATTATATGATTATTCGTCTTAAAAACAACTGGTAATCAGGTAATCCTACCGATGAAATGAAATGGGACAACGTTTATTATGCAACCCGGAATATTTGTGTGGTCTAACATGTTTAAGTATGTGCACTTTGGAATTGTCCGGGCTTCATAGCAAAAAATACCGTTGTCGTCGTTATAGTAGTGTCCCAACAAGCCCGAAACATTTGTATAACATTTATACAATGTTGGACCAACATCATAGATGTTGGGCCGGCGTGGTATAAATGTTATACAAATGTTTTGTGTTTCCTGGGGTGAGAAGAGGCAGCATAACATGAATAATATTATCTGACGCTAGGCAACGCTGGATTTTCCAGGAAAAGAATCAGATATGTAATTACACACAGATGTGGTAAGCAATTATTTGACGCTGCTGAGGACGCACCGTTTATTGTTCAGCTGCTGGTGTTATGGAAGCGGCTCAACTAGATATTAGAACTGTTGTAGTCATCTCAACAAGAATACTCGACGCTTCAAAACAAATTATGAATTACCATTTGAACGATCTTTAAAAGCATTAGACATAAAAAAATTTTTTTTAAATAAGTTGTTAGGTTTTGAAAAAAAATTATTTATAATAATAAGCTTGTGCTTCTTGTGTGAAAATAAGTATTATAAATAACACGAATTATATAGTTTTATCATAGTGTGAAAACAATTTTACAATAATTAATTTAGTCACTTGTACTGACTCTGGACTATTCAATTTAAATTTTCACCAACTTGAAATTGTGTCTTGTTATCGTGATCCGCAACTTCAAATGACTGACAATTTCTGGGATAGTGAAAATAGAGTCACATATCAGTTTGATATCACGTCTAAAGACTTATCAGCCGACTTTTATCCCCCCCCCCCCCCCCAATCACTGAACCTGTTCTTTCGTGTGCCATTTCAACTCCACGGAGACTTGTCAATAAAAAAAACTGGTTACACAGGTATTAACGAATGCAAGCTAAGAAAAACCAACATTTTCACCCACTTGAGGTTGTGTCTCGCTACCGCGATCCACAACCTCAAGTGGGTGAAAATGACTCTAGGGGTCAATGGATAAAGACTTTTTTGGCCACTGAGCCTAATAATTATTTGCACGGATATTGACCCTCTTTCATAGATGTTCCTTACAGGGGGCGAGGGCCCAGGTGCAGTGGACAAAGCTGCCTGCTTGGAAAGTCGGAGTTCGCGGGTTCAAGCCCCGCTCTGGCATTCAAGTTTCAAAACAAAATGTTTATTCCCCGTGAATGTTTATTCACTCGTGAAGATTCAATATATGGGAAGGCTCCGTGACCGAGAGGTAGCGTGCTCGGCCTCAAACCGCTAGGTCTCGAAGTCTGTGTCTGGAGGGCAGTTTCATCTTATTCATCTCACCATCCTCAGGATGTTCTGCTGGCCCAGTGTAGCAAACATGTGCACAAAGGTGTGGCCTAAAACCCCATTCATTTCATCCTCAGGAGGTTCTCCTGGCCCAATTTAGCCTGTATGTGCACAAAAGTGTCCTAAAGCCCGATTCATTTCATTTTTCATTCTCATTTATTCCATAGCCAGGCAAAATATACCCAAAACGACTTAGCTGATTTAATCCGTTCTTGTTAACAATGACGAGACATTTTCTGATTTCTTGATGGGAGGACACCGTCTAATTTGTAGATTATAGAAGAAAAGAAGAAAATCAGCCCTAGACGAGACATAAATGAGCCGTGTCAACGCGCTTTGTCTGCGTATCAGTCATAAGTGGCTGTCCAGCTGTCTGGATACTCTATTTGTGCTGAGGTAAACAGGTAGAGACACAAGTGCAAATAACTCATAAATACCAGAAGGGATATAATACATCATAAATTATATGTTTGTACAAATGAAATACAAATACATGCAGATTTAATTCTACTTGTAAATGTATTAGTTTGAAACGACAGTTTGAGAGTTCAGTAAATCCAGTGTTCGTACTAACCCTTCAAGTCCTGTTTTGTAGTATTTCTCGTTTATTCTAAACTTACTGTTGACAGTTACTGTTATCACCAGCCAGGTGGGAGTTAAGAGGTATTTGGTTTGAGTGTTTTAGTTTGACTTTGCACTTATTGTGGCTATTAGCAATATGGGATTTAAGATGTAACTAGTTTGTCTTAAGACTCAATGTTGTTAAAACCAGCACTGTAGGAGTTAAGGTATTTTAGTTTGAAAGTGGCGATGCATGTGAGACGAGCGGTGAGCTCAACAACATACCTCCTAATGAAATACTAAACAGACCTTTTACACCCCAGGAAATTGTGGAAGCTATATCAAAACTAAAACACAAAAAATCAGGAGACTCGGATCGAATAATAAACGAATTTCTGAAACATTCACGCCACGAATTTGCTCCTTGCTACACCAGAATATTTAACTTGATCTTAGAATCAGGGCACATGCCTGACGATTGGTGTCAAAGCGTAATTCGGCCTATTTACAAAAACAAATGTGACCCTAATGATCCCAACAACTACAGGGTAATTTCACTGCTGAGTTGTTTTGGTAAACTGTTCACAAGCTGTTAAAATAGATTATTAACCATTTTTATTAAAAATAACAATATTGTACAAGCAGAACAAGCAGGTTTTAAATTAGATTTTTCAACTATTGATCACCTATTTGTTCTGAAATCACTAGCTGATATGTTTCTCAGTAAGCGTAAGCGATTGTACTGTTGTTTCGTCGATTATAAAAAAAACATTTGATTCTATAAATAGTCGTGGTCAAAGGTGCTAGCCTCTGGGATTTTAGAAAAAAATATTTGATATCATACAAAACATGTATGAAAAAGCCAAATCTAGCATAGCATTAACAGCAGAAAAACAGTCAGATTTTTCTCCTGTAACATCGGTGCACGACAGGGAGAAAATCTGTCTCCTCTTCTGTTCTCAATATATCTACACGACCTAAAGTCGTTCATATCGCAAAAATGGAACGGATTAAAAGACATAAAAAACTTACAGAAAGAGCATCTTGTAACATTTTTCAAACTGTATATACTTTTGTACGCTGATGATACAGTAATACTTGCTGAAAATCATAATGACCTGCAAGCATCATTGGATGAAATGAAAAAATATTGTGATACTTTCGACCTGCACATAAATGTAAATAAAACCAAAATTCTAATTTTTTCCAGAGGAAAATTAGGAAGACTCTATATTTTTAATTTCGGAGAATTTATACTCGATACTGTAGAGGAGTATAACTACTTAGGATTAATCTTCAACTACAATGCCAAATTTAAAATAGCATGTTTGCTCTACTTAAAAAATCAAGAAATCTATCTCTCTCGATGGATATAATGTTAAAACGTTTTAATGTACTTGTCAAACCGGTGGTGTTGTACAGAACTGAAGTATGGGGCGGCGAGAAATGGGACATACTTGAAAGACTCCAGCTTAGATTTTTTTAATATGTGTTATCTGTAAATAAGTTCACTTCCTCTATGATGGGTTATGGAGAATTGGGTGCAATTCCCTTAGATGTTGATATTAAATCACGTATGCTAACATTTTGGGCAAGATTTTGTTCTGGTGGAAAACACAAGATCTCTAATACGATCTACTCTTTATTATATACATTAGATGAAAAAATATATAATTAAATCTGAATGGATTAAAACTATTAGGACTATTGCGGATTTTCTGGATTATGGTTGAATCAATCATTGCCTTGTTCTATCGAAGTATTCAAACATTCAGTGAAGATAAGATTAAAAGATCAGTTTATTCAAAAATGGCACGAAATTATATCACAAGGAGGAAAATGTACAGTTTATCGTATTATTAAAACATCGTTTGGCTTTAAAAGTTATTTAAATGAATTACCAGACCTACTCAGGAAATATTTCATCGCTTACCCATAGAAGCCGGTGTCCTTCGTGATAGGCGTATATGCCAATTTTGTGAAACAGATATTTGTGATGAATTTCATTATTTACTTTGTTGCCCCAATTTTAAAGAAGAACGTAAACATTTTAATAATTCAAAATATTACGTAAGACCTTCAATCTCTTACCTACATAAACTTTTTGAACAGACTAAGGGTGAAAACCTTAAAAAGCTGGCTATGTTTGTGAAAATAATAATATGTAAATTTTAGTATGGCAAAATGTGAATATTGAATATTCTTTGTCATGTGCCTTCCTGGCAACTCTGTCTTGTCTTCCACTAAAGAGAACCATCAGAATAAATAACTTGTTACTTGTTACTTTTTGGCTATCAGCAATATAAGAGTTGGAGCAGTAGCAGATTAATCATTCAGGCATCGTGGAGCTAGGAGCGTCTGATTCGCTCTCATTATCTCACCTCATGTTTACAAAGGTTTCTATTGCTCCTCATTTCCGTTCATGCCACCACAAATTACCTGACACATAATATGGGTGAAGGATTCTTGCCTTTTATCAAACATGTTCTATCCTTAACTGCTTCAAAAATGTCACATTCTTGCCTTTTATCAAACATGTTCTATCCTTTAGCTGCTTCAATATTGTCACATTTTCCAGTTTTTAGTAAGAGCAACATATGTCTTATTGTGGTCCTTAGTCTGATAAAACGTGTACCACGCTTTTATCGCATGATTATCAGACCTGAATCGTGAGGTAATGTTAATTGTCTCACTAGCATTGTTTTCCATACATGACTTGTATACGCAGCTTAAATGTTTGTCCAAATATAAACACTTGTGAAATGACCTGTCACAAGATGCCGACACCCAGGATAGATTGATTGGAGGACCACGCCAATGAACTTGTGTGGTGTCTGGCTTTAACGAGGTGCTCTATCTAGGGTTTCTTCCCTAACAAGGAATAAGGGTCGTTTACCCAGTGCTGGTTCATTGTTGGGCCAGCTTCGCAGACGGCGGACCAACATTGGTGTCAAAACAGGGTCTATATTTCGTGTTTGTTGCTCTACCAGGCCAACAGTTGACGTTGAGACAATGGTGTTTGTTCGCCGGGCCAGCGTCGCTGTCGGTGGGCCAACGCCGGGCCAGCGTCGCTGTCGGTGGACCAACACTTTATCAACATCTTGTATTTTCTGGGCTTGTTTTTTCCCGGTGAACCTGCCAAATAAAACTTGCTCACATGTACACTGTTACAAGTCCGAGAAGTGGTTTAGCATCCGATATGAGTATTTAGCCATACATGCTGCCATGCCCATTGTGGGAATTCTAGACTCGACATCTCCTGTATTTCTGAGCCGAAAAGGGTTGGAAACCTTGATGTAGAGGTTACGCCAAAGGCCTGTCACATCAGAGCTTGCAGGTCATCTTCACTCTCTGGTATTCAGTTTTAAAATAACCAAAACGTGTCTTCCCTGCCCACTCATTTGCAGTTTATGTGACGTGCTCGACCTTAGATCATCGGGCTCGAATTTCGAATCCTATGTCTTAGCCTGGAGGTAGAAAGTGCTCTTGAAATAATTTTAGGGGTAGCACTTTGTTATCAGGTGGAAACCATTTTTTATTGTCTATTAGAGTCTCAGGCCTAAGAACAACTTGGTTTTCGTTGCCGCATCATGCATTGTACTATTAATATACTTATAGGCATATTTATAATATGATGTATAAATATATGTAAATATATATTAATATGGGGGTAACCTCAAACCTGTCTAAATTTAGGGGGTATGGTTACGTGAGCGTATATCGCTGCTGTTATAATTTAACGATCAAGCACATTATATTATAACATGCTTTGATGTGCCTCATAATAATAATGATGTCATGATTTTAATTGTAAATATGTAAAATGACAGCCATCTTGGATTTTACGATAAAATACAGGTCAGACGATAAACAATAAACATCAGAAATGTGTGTGTCGACACCCCAAGTTATACAAAAACCATAATCGAGCTCCCCGTGCGAAAACCAAAAAAAAAGAAGTAATTTACAGTTTGATAACCATTTGTTTTTTTGTTTATTTTTAGGTGAATGTGGCGGCCATTTTGGATTTTTTTTAAATGTACTAGTCAGTATCGTTTATTATTGGTCCATTAAGTTGCAACAAATAAGTTATCAGCATGTTTAGCGGTATTATTATAGTAACAGTAAATATATAAAGACGGCGGACGTCTTGGATTTGAAGGTCAAATAAAAGTATTTTCTTTCCAAAGACACTACATATAACTTCTCTAATAACAATCTTACAAGAACCATAAATAAATTGTGCGACAAACCATAGAAAATACGGGGTCTTCTTTACATTTTGACGGCCATTTTGTGTTTTGCTAATTTGAAGATGAATGTCACTTAATATCGAATGTCATCAGACAGATTTTAATTCAGCACACCCAAATTATGTAAAACCAAGTTGATAACAAATTATGTACTAAAATGCTGAACAAAGGTCATTTTTTCAGATTTCGGCCGCGGTTAAATGCACGCATTTTCATGTTACAAAAATATATGAGATTTATAAATATAAGCAACACACATTTTTAAGCATACACATATATGGACATGATCGAATATGTGTCTATGTTAATTGATTTTCAACTAATTTGTAGTCATTTGAAGTTGTGGATCGCGGTTTAAAGTTATCAGGAGACGATCGATTTTCAGCAATGGTTGCCTAATTAAAGTAATAATCAATTATTTCTCACATTTTATGTTTTGATTTATATTCTAACTTAATCCTTGACCATGGGAATGTAGGAATAGACACAATATAAACGTGTCTATGACAATTAGTTTTAAAGTATTGAAGAAACCTTGTTTTTAGGAAATGCCTGCCTAATTTGCATCATAATTAATGAAATAGCAACAGCAGGCAATGGAAACCGCACTTTTCTGAGTCCATGGTATTTTATAGTTTATAAAAAATGGTTTCCGTGTGGTAACAAAGACTCACCCCCACCCTGTGCATTTTTTTTGCCACCAGGCTATCTGGAGGGCAACGTCATCTGATTCATGTCAACATCCTCAGGACTCCCTGGCAGATAAGTACACTCTAGTATAAAGCTCCTGCTTTATAATGGTGTGTACGACTCATTCAGGGTGCGGGAGGGGGGGGGGGGTGGATACTGAAAGGGTTAAATCGGCTGCAGGATAAACACCACTGATACCAATGCTTAAAGCTCTGGACATAGTGTAAATCCGTGCACATTGATGCGGACATCTGCCAACAAAGCTTTCTGTATTTCATTTCCTAAAGTAAACATACCAAATTATCAGTTGAATTGCGCCTAAGCAGGGTAGTGAGCTTCATACTTGTACCGATCATACTGATCGGTTTAAGAATTAAAGTTAAGCAATCAGAGAACAACAGTGATACCGTTTTATTGGAAAAAAAATCACGGTAGATAAAATATAGAGCTGGCACACAGACTGTGACCACAAACGAACATATTTCACACGATGTAATATTTATGTTGGCAAATGTACATAGATCTACATATTATGAATGTCTGGTTATGTAAACAGAATTCGTTTAGCATCTATAGGTGGGACAACAGGCAAAACAAAGTATGGTTTAGAAAAAAACATGAGATGGTGTTTTGCATGTCTTTACTCTTCCTATTATCATGAATATATTACCTATTGTCAGAGGAAAGCCAATAAAAACAGACAACTCAATGAATCAGGAATATGATAATAATTACACGATGACTATGTAGATTGCTTTATACATTGTAATGGGCTGACGGCAGATGGTCTGACAGTTCCATTGTTCACATATTTTCTGCTGGTGTTTTTAGACGTGAATTGTGGATGGCTGCGCGGTGCTGGCCACGTCTTCTGGGATGAGTTAACTTTGTGTGGAGCTGCTATTCCAGGAAACTTGCTGTCAGTGCTGATCCATTGGTATCGGGATCAGCATCCCGCTGCTGGGCGTCATCGATACCCAGGGACTGCTGTCGATGGATTGACGTCAACGCGGAATACTATCCAACACATGCTGAAAGTGGACCTACGTCTCTGATAGAGTTTCTGCGTTGCTGGGACGTCAGAACAACGCATTATATTTGTCCATATGTAAAAGAAGAGACGTGGTGTGGCCTGTGGAGAAGAAAAATGTTGACATAAAGTTGGGCCGATGTCAATGACGCCGGTAAGCGTTATGCCAACTTCTGCCTCACTGAATCAGCTGCTGCGAAAAAGCGGCGTGGATTTCGGGCAGCAGGTCTTTATTAAACGTTTGAGTGCCATAGGCTTATTTTCTGATAAAAAATACTAGGCATGACACGCTTCACAATGGCAAATAAGAAGATTTGACGTTAATGACGTTAATTCAGTGTATTACATATCATTACAGGACATTTTTGAAATTATAAAAACTTAGTACTCGAACATTTCAACTCTGGTGAGGATATAATGTTTATTGGATGGTGGCTGGAGGCTGATCCAGGTGGGATAACAAATTAATCCAGGATAAAACTAGCATCGTGAACCCCGCGGCAAAAACAATGCAATACTAAGCTCAACAAACCTTGGAGGCCTACAGTACTGTACTCTGGCTCAATGTAGACCTCACACCTAGATATTCGATCAACATCGCCAGCAAGCACGACACATCGACCCAATGTTGGCCCACAGTCTACGACGTCGGCCCAGCATTGGATCTCCAGGACAACAACAGGTACACTGTATAATGATTGTGTGTTATAACCACACCTACATGCGCTGATAACAGCTGCATCATGTAATTGAAGATTTTACAAATTTGTAAAGTGCTTTTAAATGTGTTTTACGCATACAAAACACAAACATCATACATTTTCATGACGCATTCTAACTCTAGACAACAAATAAGGAAATTAAAAGCAACATCAAAGTATTGGTTACATTCAACTTCGAATATGGCAGTTCCATCTGAGACCATACGTTCTGAATGATAAGGATTAATTAGAGACAGTCCAGAGAACAGCTGCTTGCTTTGTGACTATTATATATAATAGGACAAGTTACATAACATATGGGCGTCTCCATACTGGAAGTGTGGAAGAAGTGTTATTTAATAATAAAGCAATAATAAAGCAGTAATAAAGCCTTACTGTGTTATACGGAACTATATGCTGACGAGTGTCCTTGCGAATGATCTCGTATTAAATACCTCAAAGACAAGAGTATGTCCTATATGCAGTGAATTACTCTGATTACAGAAAAAAAGAATCAGAGTTATTAGCTGTTATTAGCTTTGCTGCCTTCAATAAATTTTCTATGTCATGGGCGTAACAAACCTAATGACAAATTATTGCATGTATAGTAAATGATACATGGTACCATAACCTAAAACCTTAATCATTGTCACGGGGTCATCACAACAGGTCACAATATCCTAAAATACACCGCTCGTATTGGTGGGTGTGTTGGGTTTTGGGCGTTGCCCCTTTCGTATTGATAGTTTATGATTTTTTAATTGAATTTTTTTCCGGTAACAGTTCTCTTTGGCGAATATATGCCAAATTATTAACCAAATCCATAGAAGTCCATCAGGCGGTAGTCAAATCTAATACGGACAGTGTGTATTTTAGATATTGCGAAATTTGCAATGACCGCCCTAACCTGCAAACATGATGATGCAATTACAAGCATAATTATATACTTTAAAATATGGTTTATCTTATCCTGATTTGCCTGATATATCAATTTAACCATTTTTAACATTTCAAGGCCTAATTCTATATATGCCTGTATCATGCAATGTTACATAGTTCACCTTATTATGAGAATGAGGACCATAATATATAACATGAATGCATAATATTTGCAATAATATTCCTGTAGCCGATCGGCATTGTGGTTTGCTTTTGCTTTGGCAACTAGGCCCGCCTAGCGAATGCGAGAGCATACTATTAGCAGCAGCTAATACAGGGGAAATCAGAGAAACAAAGTGATAGGGCCCATCTAAACAACACATTGACATTTTTATTAACCCTTTGACTTCCAGGCCGGGGTGCATGCCAGGATCCAGATATACTGGTGTAGCAGTTCTATTTTTCGTCATTTGAAGCTGGAATTGCTAACGCAATTTCCAGCTTCAAATGACGAAAAATACATAAATGTAGTATATATTTGACGAAAATTTGTGTCATTTTATGGTTACGTTCATTGACGAATGACGACGGAAATTTCCGTCATGTATGGTAGTGAAAAGGTTGAGTAAGATATACATAACATTATTACTAGTATTATTAAATAATAGAAATATCATAATGACTGATTTTTCAGTCAATTCTCAACAAGTTTTCATGATATTTTGCAATTATAGTCGACACTGAAAATATAACTAACGGAATATCGTTCAGCTTATAAAATAAAAGTTAGTTTTCATAGCATGTGAAAAGTCGCTGATTATGACATCCTTTTATAAATTGATATTAATTTAATCAGGAATTACATTGTTGTCGGAAGAATACTAAGTAGTTTTCAAAATTTATTGAAAATGGATTTCCAGATTTATGCGATGGTCAACATATCTGCTATTCTGTGAATCTCTTGATCTCCATTGTTGTCACCGAGCTGGCTAATACAATGATGTATAAAACGGTTTCCAGTGACGTCACTGCGTTTCTGTGGGGTATGTCCCACTGAAAATTTAAACATATAATATTTTAGCTTTCTGTTCTTTCCATCAGAAAAGTTAGGGTTAGTCTTTTCTAGTGGAAATAAGAGAATGTTAGGATGAGATTAATTGAGTCTGGCCGGTGAGGATGTGATAGCGCAGACACAAACAGATAATTATATAATTTTATTATTATTTATATTAAGAATAACAAAGAGTGATAAAAAATGTTTTAGATCAATTGTATGTGTTGACAATTTGTCTGCTTTCCAGGTCTAATTACGATACTTTACATCATATCTACGTTCCAAAACAAGTACATGTCAAATCAAAGCGCCACCTTGGATATGACAGGGTGTATCTTCCACTTTGTAAAGTGGCAGGTACACCCTTTCATATGCAAGGGGATGACATGATATAAGTATGTGACTGACAGGTGTGCTATTATCCCCGCTATGTAGTCAGTCTAACTGAGCATTACCATAATTACAATGGTAATTATTCTCCTCTTATTGATTACCTATTGTTTCCTTTGCTAAGATCGTATTTTGTGTTGGCACCTCTCACAAATTTTGCCACCTAGGTACGCTCTCTGGGTAGTGTATTATTATAGTGGCAATCTGCCTCATGATTGGGATTAACTATTTTCAAAAACTATACTTTGAGGCGTTTTCTTCGGTTACTGTTTGGTATAAAAAGTATAGGCCGATAATTGTATATCGAAATTACTTAGGCCTACATTAAATTAGATGAAGGAAGCATAACCACCGCGATTATCGTGATCTACGCAGTTACAAACATCATAATATTCATTATGATAATGAATTAGGAGAAGTATTGTCGAAACAGATGCATCATAAGAAAAAGTCTATATGATCTTTTCGTCACAGTTTAGTGTATATGAAAATTATGATTTACATGGACACGCCTGATAAATCTTAACGTCAACAGACCTTGACTGTAACCCAAAATAAGACATACCAACTAATCAAATAAACACATTTGGCAGAGCAATTGGCATTACAGTAGTGGACAATTAAGGTATTCATGCAGGAGGATTCAACGGAAGTAGTCAGTCACTTTGATAGCTCTAACACAATAATATATTTACGGTTTATATAGTTGACGTTTTATTTGTTTATCTTTCGTGTTACTTCATAACATTATAATAGTGTTTGCTCTAAAACGGAAACGAATACCACATTATTTCCACAGTTCTCCAGATGTTGTCATTTTATTGACATTTGAACACACGTTTTTTCAACTGGATACGTATTAACTGTGTATGTTTTCTTGTGATTATCTACGATTTCAAGTGAGTAACCAATTTACTCGTGGATAGTGTAAAAATGTGTGTTTTTATTTCACGGGTACATTATATACTGCCTGACCCATGACAAAAAATATATGACTGAAACAGATAAGTATTGCTACGTTCAAGTATATTAATAATAATACATTATTATTATTATTATTATGTTCACTGAAAGATAAAAAAATAATCATTAGGCTACTAATACTATTACTTTACAACACGCCAAAACTGTAAAAAAATATTTCTGTGTGCGGCAACGTAATAAATATCACGTATAAATAAGCGTTTTTATTAATTGTGTACGCACTGTTCCGTATCGAGCTAGCTTGTGGATGGAGGTCCAACCACTGGTGATTCCATTGTATTAACTTTGTTAAATGTCTGGATGCGTGGTCTTAATCATTAAAGCGCTCAATTAGATCATTTAAATTTTCACCGACTTGAAATTGTGTCTCGTAACATATTAGTCCAATAGCCATCCTATACAAACCTTATATGAACCCTGAAATTGTTGGTACTATGCGTTTTTATGACTTTGTTTTGGTGAGGTATAGCCTACTCTAAATGTCAGATCCGTCGTTTGTCGGTGTTGCGACTCTGGGGAGAATCCGTGATTTGCATATATCTAAAATGGCCGCCACTAAAACTAGATCAAATCGAAAAATATACATAACTTTTGATATAGTCACAGCACTAGAAATATAATCTTATAATAATAAATAATAAATATATAAAAAATCACAAATGGTTAAAATATAATTTATCACATTCATGATTAGTATAAATGCAAAATGGCCGCCACTGAAACTAAGTCAAATCGAAAAATATCAATTACTTTCGGTAGAATCACACCAGAAAGATGGTCTCGAGCTCTATGGTCAGGTATATACACATAGAATGTTAAAAATGTGTTGAAATATACGTTATCACATCTGTGATTTACATAAATATAAAATGGCCGCCACTGAAACCAGGTGAAATAAAAACATCTAGAACGCCCCATATACGTTATATGTTCGCCGGACATGCGTTATAGGAACACGTTAGTTGGGCGCTATATGCGGTACAAAATATTGAACGCATATGAACGCATAAATGTACACGCCAGAAGTCCGTAGGGCGCGCTAGAACAACGTCATATCAGCGCTAAATACGTTTGCTTTGTATCACATGGCTGCCTGTTGAGGGCGCCGGGCAGTCACGGGCAACGCGCCTGCCCTGCGCTGACAGGTCACTGTTCATGAGTATGAACAGTTTTTTGGCGGATAAATTGTTTACAATTCACGAACATGTAGTAGTGATTGTATTGATAATGATAACTCCCAAGAGTAATATTTTGCAAAATTGAATTTATGTTCATGTAGCCATGAGTATGAACAGTTTTTGGAGGATAAATTGTTTACATTTCACGAAGATGTAGTAGTGGTTGTATTAATAAAAATAATTCCCAAAAGTAATATATTGCAAAATTGAATTTATGTTCATGTAGCCACAAAAAAAAGAATACATTACATTTGATTTAGTTAGTTAGTCGTTTTTATCTGCAAAAAATCACAAATCAATTAAAGTTCCTTGCTGTGTGGTGAATATGAAGTCTAAAATGAGTATGTAAGAAGAAAAATAAAAATTATCTGACACTAACATTACAACTGTTGCAATAGCCAATACAAACAAGCAGACGCTATTTATTTTTTAAGGAAGCATAATATGTTACATGGATTCGGAAGATATAGTGATATGAACATTTTACAAATTCAATGTCTCCAAACAGCAAGTTAATATATAGCCAGGCCACTGAACCCAGCCTTACAATTGTACATAAAAATAAAATCCATAATACGTTTCACAAAATACGTTACACTTTGTAACGTATTTTGAAAACGTATTTTACTCTTTACTAGAAAAACCCGGCGTAATAGTACATTCTGCTTCGTAACAAAAGTACAAAACACTCACATTATTGATAATACAGCTATTTACTGGATATAGTGTCAGTCAATAACATTATATTATTATAACACGAATCTTGTTAGTCATGTACCGTATTTTGGTAACGCACAGACACGAAATGACACCAACTCAGTATATATTGCTATAAATATAATCAGCCATGTGCTTGGACAAAAACACTTCGATTATTATATGTAACAGAGTGTAATAATTTCCATTATACATGAAAATACAGAATACGTTACAAATAATTGTGGTAATGATTTTGGGCCTGGTGAAGTATTGTGAAATAGTAGATACAATCAGTCTCGTAACAGTGACACACAGATTTGATTTTATTGCTTATGTTTGATTGTAAACAATATTGTAAGTTTACGAAACATATACATACTACTTTTCTTATTGGGAAAAAAAACAAAAAAAAAAACACACTAATATTTTGAAAAGTCCCTACCTCATATACTGCAATGTAATAGGACCATTCACCAACGATTACACTGAGCAACATTGATATAGCATACATATATTATGTTTTCCATGTTTTTATTTTGCGTAGTATTTATGCGAAAATGCTCTCAATACATATCACATATTTTGGAAAAAATTGAAAATATAAAAAATGTAAGGAATTCTGTATTCTGTGTCAAATATCTTGGAAAAAGTTTAAAATATAAAAAATGTAACGTATTCTGTATTCTGTGTCTCACTGTGTATGTGCGTGTGTAAAGGCGTTGTAACACATCAGAGCCTGTGTCTCACTGTGTGTGTGTGTGTGTGTGTGTGTGTGTGTGTGTGTGTGTATGTGTGTGTGTGTGTGTGTGTGTGTGTGTGTGTGCGTGTGTGTGTGTGTGTGTGTGTGTGTGTGTGTGTATGTGTGTGTGTGTGTGTGTGTGTGTGTGTGTGTGTGTGTGTGTGTGTGTGTGTGTGTGTGTGTGTATGTGTGTGTGTGTGTGTGTGTGTGTGTGTGTGTGTGTGTGTGTGTGTGTGTGTGTGTGTGTGTGTGTGTGTGTGTGTGTGTGTGTGTGTGTGTGTGTGTGTGTGTGTGTGTGTGTGTGTGTGTGTGTGTGTGTGTGTGTGTGTGTGTGTGTGTGTGTGTGTGTGTGTGTGTGTGTGTGTGTGTGTGTGTGTGTGTGTGTGTGTGTGTGTGTGTGTCTGTGTGGAGACGTTGTCACAGATCAGATCCTGTGTCTCACAGTGTGTGTGTGTGTGTGTGTGTGTGTGTGTGTGTCTGTGTCTGTGTGGAGGCGTTGTCACAGATCAGAGCCTGTGTCTGTGTGTATGTGCCTGTGTGTAGGCGTTGTCACAGATCACAGCCTGTGTCTGTGTGTGTGTGTCTGTGTGGAGGCGTTGTCACAGATCAGATCCTGTGTCTCACTGTGTGTGTGTCTGTGTGGAGGCGTTGTCACAGATCAGATCCTGTGTCTGTGTGTGTGTGTCTGTGTGGAGGCGTTGTCACAGATCAGATCCTGTGTCTCACTGTGTGTGTGTCTGTGTGGAGGCGTTGTCACAGATCAGAGCCTGTGTCTGTGTGTGTGTGCCTGTGTGGAGGCGTTGTCACAGATCAGATCCTGTGTCTGTGTGTGTGTGTCTGTGTGGAGGCGTTGTCACAGATCAGATCCTGTGTCTCACTGTGTGTGTGTGTGTGTGGAGGCGTTGTCACAGATCAGATCCTGTGTCTGTGTGTGAGTGTCTGTGTGGAGGCGTTGTCACAGATCAGAGCCTATGTCTCACTGAGTGTGTGTCTGTGTGGAGGCGTTGTCACAGATCAGATCCTGTGTCTGTGTGTGTGTGTCTGTGTGGAGGCGTTGTCACAGATCACAGCCTGTGTCTCACTGTGTGTGTGTCTGTGTGGAGGCGTTGTCACAGATCAGATCCTGTGTCTGTGTGTGTGTGTCTGTGTGGAGGCGTTGTCACAGATCACAGCCTGTGTCTCACTGTGTGTGTGTCTGTGTGGAGGCGTTGTCACAGATCACAGCCTGTGTCTCAGTGTGTGTGTGTCTGTGTGGAGGCGTTGTCACAGATCACAGCCTGTGTCTCAGTGTGTGTGTGTCTGTGTGGAGGCGTTGTCACAGATCAGATCCTGTGTCTGTGTGTGTGTGCCTGTGTGGAGGCGTTGTCACAGATCAGATCCTGTGTCTCACTGTGTGTGTGCCTGTGTGGAGGCGTTGGCACAGATCACAGCCTGTGTCTCAGTGTGTGTGTGTCTGTGTGGAGGCGTTGTCACAGATCAGATCCTGTGTCTCACTGTGTGTGTGTCTGTGTGGAGGCGTTGTCACAGATCAGAGCCTGTGTCTGTGTGTGTGTGCCTGTGTGGAGGCGTTGTCACAGATCAGATCCTGTGTCTGTGTGTGTGTGTCTGTGTGGAGGCGTTGTCACAAATCAGATCCTGTGTCTCACTGTGTGTGTGTGGAGGCGTTGTCACAGATCAGATCCTGTGTCTGTGTGTGAGTGTCTGTGTGGAGGCGTTGTCACAGATCAGATCCTGTGTCTCACTGTGTGTGTGCCTGTGTGAAGGCGTTGTCACAGATCAGCGCCTATGTCTCATTGTGTGTGTGTCTGTGTGGAGGCGTTGTCACAGATCAGAGCCTATGTCTCACTGAGTGTGTGTCTGTGTGGAGGCGTTGTCACAGATCAGAGCCTGTGTCTGTGTGTGTGTGCCTGTGTGGAGGCGTTGTCACAGATCACAGCCTGTGTCTCAGTGTGTGTGTGTCTGTGTGGAGGCGTTGTCACAGATCAGATCCTGTGTATGTGTGTGTGTGTCTGTGTGGAGGCGTTGTCACAGATCAGATCCTGTGTCTCACTGTGTGTGTGCCTGTGTTGAGGCGTTGTCACAGATCAGATCCTGTGTCTCACTGAGTGTGTGTCTGTGTGGAGGCGTTGTCACAGATCACAGCCTGTGTCTCACTGTGTGTGTGTCTGTGTGGAGGCGTTGTCACAGATCAGATCCTGTGTCTGTGTGTGTGTGTCTGTGTGGAGGCGTTGTCACAGATCACAGCCTGTGTCTCACTGTGTGTGTGTCTGTGTGGAGGCGTTGTCACAGATCACAGCCTGTGTCTCAGTGTGTGTGTGTCTGTGTGGAGGCGTTGTCACAGATCAGATCCTGTGCCTGTGTGTGTGTGTCTGTGTGGAGGCGTTGTCACAGATCAGATCCTGTGTCTCACTGTGTGTGTGTCTGTGTGGAGGCGTTGTCACAGATCACACCCGGGTCTCAGTGTGTGTGTGTCTGTGTGGAGGCGTTGTCACAGATCAGATCCTGTGTCTGTGTGTGTGTGTCTGTGTGGAGGCGTTGTCACAGATCAGATCCTGTGTCTCACTGTGTGTGTGCCTGTGTTGAGGCGTTGTCACAGATCAGCGCCTGTGTCTCACTGTGTGTGTGTCTGTGTGGAGGCGTTGTCACAGATCAGAGCCTATGTCTCACTGAGTGTGTGTCTGTGTGGAGGCGTTGTCACAGATCAGAGCCTATGTCTCACTGAGTGTGTGTCTGTGTGGAGGCGTTGTCACAGATCAGAGCCTGTGTCTGTGTGTATGTGCCTGTGTGTAGGCGTTGTCACAGATCACAGCCTGTGTCTGTGTGTGTGTGTCTGTGTGGAGGCGTTGTCACAGATCAGATCCTGTGTCTCACTGTGTGTGTGTCTGTGTGGAGGCGTTGTCACAGATCAGATCCTGTGTCTGTGTGTGTGTGTCTGTGTGGAGGCGTTGTCACAGATCAGATCCTGTGTCTCACTGTGTGTGTGTCTGTGTGGAGGCGTTGTCACAGATCAGAGCCTGTGTCTGTGTGTGTGTGCCTGTGTGGAGGCGTTGTCACAGATCAGATCCTGTGTCTGTGTGTGTGTGTCTGTGTGGAGGCGTTGTCACAGATCAGATCCTGTGTCTCACTGTGTGTGTGTGTGTGTGGAGGCGTTGTCACAGATCAGATCCTGTGTCTGTGTGTGAGTGTCTGTGTGGAGGCGTTGTCACAGATCAGAGCCTATGTCTCACTGAGTGTGTGTCTGTGTGGAGGCGTTGTCACAGATCAGATCCTGTGTCTGTGTGTGTGTGTCTGTGTGGAGGCGTTGTCACAGATCACAGCCTGTGTCTCACTGTGTGTGTGTCTGTGTGGAGGCGTTGTCACAGATCAGATCCTGTGTCTGTGTGTGTGTGTCTGTGTGGAGGCGTTGTCACAGATCACAGCCTGTGTCTCACTGTGTGTGTGTCTGTGTGGAGGCGTTGTCACAGATCACAGCCTGTGTCTCAGTGTGTGTGTGTCTGTGTGGAGGCGTTGTCACAGATCACAGCCTGTGTCTCAGTGTGTGTGTGTCTGTGTGGAGGCGTTGTCACAGATCAGATCCTGTGTCTGTGTGTGTGTGCCTGTGTGGAGGCGTTGTCACAGATCAGATCCTGTGTCTCACTGTGTGTGTGCCTGTGTGGAGGCGTTGGCACAGATCACAGCCTGTGTCTCAGTGTGTGTGTGTCTGTGTGGAGGCGTTGTCACAGATCAGATCCTGTGTCTCACTGTGTGTGTGTCTGTGTGGAGGCGTTGTCACAGATCAGAGCCTGTGTCTGTGTGTGTGTGCCTGTGTGGAGGCGTTGTCACAGATCAGATCCTGTGTCTGTGTGTGTGTGTCTGTGTGGAGGCGTTGTCACAAATCAGATCCTGTGTCTCACTGTGTGTGTGTGGAGGCGTTGTCACAGATCAGATCCTGTGTCTGTGTGTGAGTGTCTGTGTGGAGGCGTTGTCACAGATCAGATCCTGTGTCTCACTGTGTGTGTGCCTGTGTGAAGGCGTTGTCACAGATCAGCGCCTATGTCTCATTGTGTGTGTGTCTGTGTGGAGGCGTTGTCACAGATCAGAGCCTATGTCTCACTGAGTGTGTGTCTGTGTGGAGGCGTTGTCACAGATCAGAGCCTGTGTCTGTGTGTGTGTGCCTGTGTGGAGGCGTTGTCACAGATCACAGCCTGTGTCTCAGTGTGTGTGTGTCTGTGTGGAGGCGTTGTCACAGATCAGATCCTGTGTATGTGTGTGTGTGTCTGTGTGGAGGCGTTGTCACAGATCAGATCCTGTGTCTCACTGTGTGTGTGCCTGTGTTGAGGCGTTGTCACAGATCAGATCCTGTGTCTCACTGAGTGTGTGTCTGTGTGGAGGCGTTGTCACAGATCACAGCCTGTGTCTCACTGTGTGTGTGTCTGTGTGGAGGCGTTGTCACAGATCAGATCCTGTGTCTGTGTGTGTGTGTCTGTGTGGAGGCGTTGTCACAGATCACAGCCTGTGTCTCACTGTGTGTGTGTCTGTGTGGAGGCGTTGTCACAGATCACAGCCTGTGTCTCAGTGTGTGTGTGTCTGTGTGGAGGCGTTGTCACAGATCAGATCCTGTGCCTGTGTGTGTGTGTCTGTGTGGAGGCGTTGTCACAGATCAGATCCTGTGTCTCACTGTGTGTGTGTCTGTGTGGAGGCGTTGTCACAGATCACACCCGGGTCTCAGTGTGTGTGTGTCTGTGTGGAGGCGTTGTCACAGATCAGATCCTGTGTCTGTGTGTGTGTGTCTGTGTGGAGGCGTTGTCACAGATCAGATCCTGTGTCTCACTGTGTGTGTGCCTGTGTTGAGGCGTTGTCACAGATCAGCGCCTGTGTCTCACTGTGTGTGTGTCTGTGTGGAGGCGTTGTCACAGATCAGAGCCTATGTCTCACTGAGTGTGTGTCTGTGTGGAGGCGTTGTCACAGATCAGAGCCTATGTCTCACTGAGTGTGTGTCTGTGTGGAGGCGTTGTCACAGATCAGAGCCTGTGTCTGTGTGTGTGTGTCTGTGTGGAGGCGTTGTCACAGATCAGAGCCTGTGTCTGTGTGTGTGTGCCTGTGTGAAGGCGTTGTCACAGATCAGAGCCTATGTCTCACTGTGTGTGTGTCTGTGTGGAGGCGTTGTCACAGATCAGAGCCTATGTCTCACTGAGTGTGTGTCTGTGTGGAGGCGTTGTCACAGATCAGAGCCTGTGTCTGTGTGTGTGTGCCTGTGTGGAGGCGTTGTCACAGATCAGAGCCTGTGTCTCACTGTGTGTGTGCCTGTGTGGAGGCGTTGGCACAGATCACAGCCTGTGTCTCAGTGTGTGTGTGTCTGTGTGGAGGCGTTGTCACAGATCAGAGCCTATGTCTCACTGCGTGTGTGCCTGTATGGAGGCGTTGTCACAGATCAGAGCCTGTGTCTCAGGTATTAGCAGACCACGTGTTGGACTTGGCGCGCATCTAAAGTCGCAGTCCCGTGACAATATAATGATTTTCTGAAGGTCACATCACACATAATCTCGAACTTAACAGCAATCATAGCCAGGCTATTACAATTTACCAACTACCGCTATGTCGGCACTGATAAAACAGTGTTTCTCTTCGTGGTGGTCCACCTGCCTAATTATCGTGACAGGCTCGATAAGTTGTTGTCCCGGCTGCTGATGTAAATGCTTTTATTAACATCACAAATGAGTTGTAAGAGACATTCAAACATATAATACACGTAGTATATATCATATATAAATGACAAATAGACAGTATGGCAGTAATTATTGTTAAAAATACATTTGTCATAAAGAAATATTACATAATATCTAAAAATGAGTGAATAAGTTTATGAAAGAATAATGAATGACTGAATGAATGAGTCAACGAATGAATGAATGAATGAATGAATAAATAAATAAATGAATAAATGAATGAATGAATAAATGAATGAATGAATGAATGAATGAATGAATGAATGAATGAATGAATGAATGAATGAATGAATGAATGAATGAATGAATGAATGAATCAGGGAATGAATGAACGAACCAACAATTGAATGAATGAATGAATGAATGAATGAATGAATGATTGAATGAATGAATGAATGAATGAATGAATGAATGATTGAATGAATGAATGAATGAATGAATGAATAATTGAATGAATGAATGAATGAATGAATGAATGAATGAATAAATAAATGAATGAATGAATGAATGAATGAATGAATGAATGAATGAATGAATGAATGAATGAATGAATGAATGAAGGAATGAATGAATGAATGAATGAATGAATGAATGAATGAATGAATGAATGAATGAATGAATGAATGAATGAACCAACAAGTGAATAAATGAATGAATGAATGAATGAATGAATGAATGAATGAATGAATGAATGAATGAATGAATGAATAATTGAATGAATGAATGAATGAATAATTCAATAAATGAATGAATGAATGAATGAATGAATGAATGAATGAATGAATGAATGAATGAATGAATGAATGAATAAAAAAATGAATGAATGAATGAATGAATGAATGAATAAATAAATGAATGAATGAATGAATGAATAAATAAATAAATGAATGAATGAATGAATGAATGAATGAATAAATGAATGAATGAATGAATGAATGAATAAATGAATGAATGAATGAATGAATGAATGAATGAATGAATGAATGAATGAATGAATGAATGAATGAATGAATGAATGAATGAATGAATGAATGAATGAATGAATGAATGAACGACCGAACGATAAATGAGTGAATTAATTCATGAATAGATGAATGAATGGATAAATGAATGAATGGATGATAATTAACAACTAAAATTAACTAGTTGATCAATAAAAATACTTAATAAGACATGTATTGCTCATTACTAATGAGCGATCACATGCTTGAACATATACCATTCATAAACTACTTAAAAACAGTTTCCGTTACACTCTTTCTTATTTTTAAAATAGTATTTTAAAACAGTATCACACGCCAAAAATAGACAACTACGGCAAGTTATTTTGCAGTATGGTGAACAACAAACATCCATATTGAATGATTATAAATATGCTTATTACAATTATATGTTTTGCTAGAAATTTGTAAAGCATGATACAAGTGTACTTATTAAAGCGGTATATACTGTTGTGTACATTCAATAAGGAAAAAGAGTTTCTACCACAGGTTGGGTCATATATCATTCAAACAGTTATTGTGTAGAGGAGTCGATCTATTTGTGATCGAAAGAAACAAGATGTCGGAAAATGTTTCATCATTTTAGGTTTGTGTAAATGGAATTAATATGTCAGCCGATGAAAATAAAGCTTCATAAAGCGAATATTTTGAAATGTTAACATAAATAAGCATTCATATAATTTGTTACCAAACAAATGGTCAATGTCTCAAAGAAAATACATAGGCCTCCAAAAGTACAGAGGTGCATGTATTATAGGACGTTTCTGTTGATGATTGTTGACGGCTACTCTATATGTAATACAACAACTTTTCAAAAGCTTACATGGGCTTATTTTTATTCTTTTTTTTCGGACATCGAACAGAACATCCAAGAACAGAACATCCAAGCCAGTACTAATATGTGGCTGTTAACCATTCGAAGATTCTCATCAAACACATAACATAATGTGGTAATAACCAGGTGTTACTTATTTTCTAGATTTTGTATTATATTATTATATAAATAAAATAATTTTCAGAAGATATTCAAGTAGTAATAATATAGGTTCAATCATAAGTATTTTACTATTTTTCCTCATTGCCACAAGTTGCTACCCAGCAAAGCACAAGATGTTGAGCCAATATTGTTTATTGTTCGTCACCGACACCGACCACCGACCCCGACTCTGGTCCAGCAACCAGCATTGGTTCAACGTCTTGACGAAGTCAAAGAAGTCATAATCTATAATAAATGGCCGTGTGAAGGTACGTTGGGAGGCGTGTTCTGGCAATTGGCTGATTTTTCCAGTCAGCTCAGTAATTACACCCAGCTGCCAGGAGATTATCAATTAACTACAGCTCAAGCATATTAGCATATTGACCAGACGGCATATTGTCACGTTATCACCATATTAGTAACTGTGCTTCATGTAATAAGCGTACGTTAGACGTTTCAACTGCATGGATAACATAATAAATGAAAACGGATTTTGTGAAACACTGTATTTTTGTACGTGTGGTGAATAACTTTTTTATTTTTTTATTTTAATGAGTCTATATTGACAGAATAGTTTGGTAAATACATCATGTTTGTTTTCAATTACTCTCTGACAGATTTTAAATGTTAAATTCTTTCCAATATTGACTTATATTTAGAAGCTTGACAACTTTTCAAATTCATGTCTAATTATTTAATATATTATAATTACCTTCATTAGTGATTTACTCTAAAATTATGTTCAGCAGCATTAGCTACCACCTTGGCAGCAGTATCGCCAGTAAAAGCAATGACAACCGCTGTATAATTTATAGCAACAGCAGTAAAAACAACAGTAACCTCAGGCAATATTTGTAAGAAAGCATTATCATTATCAGCAGCAACAACAACAGTAGAAGCAACAACTACAACAGTAGCAGCAGCCGCAACAACAACTGCTGCAGCAATAACAACAACAGCAGCAGTGACACTAGACGCAGTGGAAGTAGCAGCAGTAGTAACAGCAGTAACAGCAGCAGTATTATGGTAGTAGCAGAAACAACAACACCTGCAGCAACAGCAGCGGCACCAACAACAACAACAACGATACCAACAGCCGTAGCAGCAGCCGCAGCAGCAGCAACAGCAGCAGCCGCGGTAGCAGCAACATCAGTAACAGCAGTAGCAACACTATTAGTAGCAGCAGTAATAACAGTGCCATCAGTAGCAGCAGCAGTAGCAGCAGCACCACAGGAAGCAGTAAGAGTAGCAACAGTAGCATCAGTAGCAGCAGCAGTAGCAGCAGCACCACAAGAAGCAGTAGGAGTAGCAACAGGAGCATCAGTAGCAGCAGCAGTAGCAGCAGCACCACAGGAAGCAGTAGGAGTAGCAACAGTAGCGTCAGTAGCAGCAGCAGTAGCATCAGGAGCAGCATCAGTAGTAGCAGCAATAACCCTTTAACCGCCAAATTATTCAATAGGAATTTTCACCCACTTGAAGTTGTGTCTCGCTGACGCGATCCACAACTTCAAGTGAGTGAAAATTATTCAGATTTGACAAAATGGAGGACAACTATTTCTAAATTCTTGCTGATTTATGTCACGTTTTATCTTCAACATGTTTAAAAGCTGATATGCCATATGCTAATAAAAATCTAAAAAACGAATATAATCGGTACCGACGGTTTAAGGGATTAACAGTAGCAGTATCAGAAGTGGTAGCAGCGCTAGCAGTAGTAGCAGCACAAAAAGCAGTAGGAGTAGCACCAGCAGCATCAGCAGTAGCAGCATCAGTAGTAGCAACAGTAACAGTAGCAGTATCAGTATCAGCAGCGTTAGCAGTAGTAGTAGCAGCACAAGAAACAATAGGAGTAGCATTACCAGCAGTTGCAGCAGCAGTAGTAGCATATTTAGCAGCAGCAGTTGTAGCATCAGTAGCAGAATCAGTTAAAATAGTAGTATCTGCAGCATCTATAGTAGCAGTAGTGACATCAGCAGTAACAGCAGTAATGCCAATATAACAGTGCCACAACACAATTTTTGGTATGTTGATAGCAGTAAGAACTTTGAAAGTTATTATTTTTTTCTGCAGAAGTATAACTGTAAATACAATTTAACACCTTATTGTTTCTAGTTTTATGTTTGAAAACGATGTTGCGTCTTGCAAAAAACGGTGTTTATTTACGAATGATTATATTTAGCTTAGAGGAGTAAATAATACTTAAATGAGTTGTTATTGCTTTTATAATAGTTGTTTACGACTCTTTGCAAAAGAGTGGAGGTTGTCTCTATCTGGGCATGACTGCTGGGCATGCAAACATGAAATAGTATCTGCACGGCACTTAGACGCCAAACACCTTGTGATACATTCCTGAATCCACACAGTTAATTCAGCCATTACCAGTTGTAGTAGTTTTACTACAAAAGTGGCATTTGACTAAGGGAAAAATACTACTTCCTAAAAAAAGAAAGTGTTTTTAGACGGATGCTTGTTTTCCAGCAGATTCGCGTACATTTATGAGGTTGGTAGTTTCTTATATTTCAAATAATTTATTTATCTATACAAATAGTCATATTCATATTGTGTAGGATTGAAATATTATTGTAAATGATCGAAATAAAATTAATACTATTACTATACTAAAATACTTATAGAATATATACCATAATAACAGATACTTAAATTCTCGTTCTAATGAACAACAAAACAAACTATTCAACATGGTGATTTTTTAATTATTGGACATATCCATATCCAGATATCTGGCCTATATTTTCTGAACCCAGATGCATGCATGCTGAAAAATGAATGTTATTTATATTCATAAATGTCATAAATTTCTTAATGAAACAATATTGAAATATGTGTATTTTAGCATTGGCTGAAATCTGTAACATGATTTTTGTGTATAATTTTTTATCCATTTTTGTTACTATAAGTATACCGCTAATCATGTTGACGATATATATGATTTAATTGTAGTAATTTAGTGGACCATTAATAAACGTTACTGACGAGTAAATTTAATAAAGTGTCAGACAGGTGCCCCGTCTATAGCACTGACCAAGCACTGTCAAAAAACGCAAATTCACGCTTCAGTCGGAACATTCGAAAATGAAGTAAAACCCAAAATGCCCCGCCGTGATAGAATATATTTTAAATATTTTATAATTATTTTTTTAGTACGAAATGTCGAGTTATTAAAAAACATCGAATTAATAAAAAGGTTGGAAATGATTTAATTTTGTATTATTCATTTAAATTAGTGATAACTTAAGAGAAATTACTCTTGTTTAAAAAATGATTTAAAAAATAAAGAAAATGTAGTGAATAATATTTAAAATATAGTTCCCGGCCCTTCTACTCAACACGTGGGTTTATCACATTTGGGCCAAAATCATGACGTCATCCATGTACGGCATGGTATACGAATACGACATCAATCGCTATATGCTGCGATCCAAATAAACAAAATCCGAGAAGAAACATTTGAAACCCGAATGCCATAGCGGGGTACACGCGATCTCAGAATTCGCCAGTTTACAAGAAGACAGCTTTAACTACTACACCAGGACTCCCGCCCCAGATAGATCTTATAATATGACTTTTCTATTTACATGATAAGGGCAAGTAGTAAACCATTTTAATTTTACAATGATAATAACACAATAATTATGACACGTTAGGTTCATTATTCTGATTCATGGAGGAAATGACCTCGGTCATAACGCATGATATGTATTCTATTTTACCAAATTTTATGGCTTTATATGGCACACTATATTGGCTCGTTATAGTTGAGGGGCATGTTCTTATAAACCCCGTGCAGTATATTTTATGAACAGTAAGGTGATATCGTATACTATGGGCAGAAAAGGTCACATACATATGGGCTCACTAGCATGATACATTTAAATGGTACCGAGCGACGTGTTCTCAACTCTAATGCATTTATTTTGTATCTATTATAGGCTTACATATCACGATGGTCTATCAATACAGTCATTTTTTTCGGCCTAATTAACGAATAACACTGTGCTTCATCAAACCATACATTTTACGTTTTATATCTAGGGTATTGCACACGGAGGGTCAATTACCAAAGGTGAACTGGAGTATTAGCACATGCTTGTTAACATTTCTTGAATAAACGTTTATTAATGCTGAAGGCGTGGTTTGTGGTTGGCGCCTTGATCGTGTACCTCTGCCCTATTTCCAGCTGTATCAGATTATTGCGAGACTGTACGAAGCACTCCTCTAATGTTGGCTCAATGTTGGGCCAGTGTCGAAAACGGTGCGCAGACATTGATCCAACATTAGTTGAATGTCTATATAGCCCATGTTAAAAAAACAAAAGCAGTTGTTTGGTAAGTTAAAACGACACAATCAGGCTAAACTCATAAAAAATCGGTGATTTTTTTTGCTTCTTGATTTATGACCATATGATATGACCACACGTCCATAGACCGGGGGGCCATTTCACTAACATTCACTGATCTTTAGGCAAGAATATCCTTAGACTAAAGATCATCCAGTGTTCTAAAGATCTTTCTGTCTGACCGTTTCACTAACGCGATCTTTACCTTATATTTTAATCTTTATCGCCAAGTGCCAAATAATTTATGCACGATCATCATATCGCACGAAACACCACAACATCCGTTGTTTTTGACCAATCTGCCGACAGCTGGATGACATCATTGTTTTGTAAACATTCACCGGAGCACGTGCAGTCTACCATAGTATAATGAACCACTACCGGTAGGCCTAGTTTTTTTGTTTACAAATGTAATTAAGTCAGTCTAGATTTTAGATAATAATATTAAAGATATATAAAATATAATAATAAATAACTTAATGTCGACACTTTAGGCCTAATTATATTCAGATCAAGTTGAATAACAGTAAATGTATATCAATCTTGTTAGACCGTGCGTCAGACCGTGACAGGACAAGAGCACAGGGTAGGCCGATTGGTAAACATGAAGATATCGACGCCTATAGCCTACCTGGTGAAATTAGATTTAATGATAGGCCTAGTTTAGCCTAGCTTAACAACGTGCCACTCCTATAATGAAATTTGCCTAGGCCTATATTGTATAGCATCTGGGAGAAAGGCAACCAAGCATGTCGCCTGCCTCTATGAGATAGGGCCTATAGTATATTTCACCTACCAGCAGATACCCCACCATCTAGGCATAGACTACACATTTATTATTGTACACACACGGAACTTGTACAATGTCTGGGTAGATATACTAGGCATATATATCTACCAGCTACCGCCACAAAACCAAAGCTTTATTTAGGTTAGGTTGGAATCAAGTATTCTTGGTCGCTATAGACATTTATTCTGGAGTTGAAAAGGTATAGGCCCTAACCAGGGCCTAGACTAACCTACATCAATGTTGAAGATAATCAGCGAAACTGTGAGTGAAAGGAATATTAAATTCAAGAAAAAATATAACATCTGATTAGGCCTACAACTTTGATCATTGATGCGCTGTCGTTTTCCACACAAATGATAAAATACAGAGTCAAATTCATGAATAAATATTATGTTAAAGCTCGTCTTTAACTTTTTAAAGAGTGCCCCCGACCACTCTTTAAATCTCATCTTTATAATTAAAGATTTCGCCTTAAAAATCTTTAGTGAAACGGCTGACTTAAAGAACACTCCTTAATGATCGTTTGTGAAACAGTCAAATCTTTAATTAAGGATAAATCTTTATTTAAGGAGGATTTGGCGTTTTAAAGATCATTTTTGCCTTAAAGATCGCTTAGTGAAACGCCACCCAGATTTCTTATTTCGGACATGCATGTCCAAAATGAGAAATAAGGGAATTTAGTCTCTATTCCTCGCTTAACTGGAAATTAAGCAGAACAAAAAATAAAAAATGCAGTTCTGGGTAGCGTTTCACTAAGCGATCTTTAAGGCAAAAACGATCTTTAAAACGCCAAATCCTCCTTAAATAAAGATTTATCCTTAATTAAAGAGTTGACTGTTTCACGAACGATCTTTAAGGAGTGATCTTTAAGTGACCCGTTTCACTAAAGATTTTTAAGGCGAAATCTTTAGTTATAAAGACGAGATTTAAAGAGTGGTCGGGGGCACTCTTTAAACAGTTAAAGACGATGGTTAACATATGTTTATTCATGAATTTGACTCTGTATTTTATCATTTGCGTAGAAAACGACAGCGCATCAATGATAAAAGTTGTAGGCCTAATCAGATGTTATATTTTTTTCTTGAATTAATTATTCGTTTTACTCACAGTTTCGCTGATTATCTTCAACATTGAATATTTGATTCTAACCTAACCTAAACAAAGCCTCAGTTATGTGGCGGTAGCTGGTAGATATATAGGCCTATCCTACCCAGACATTGTACAAGTTTCGTGTGTGTACAATAATGTGTAGTCTAAGCTTAGCCTATATGGTGCAGTATGTGCTGGTAGGTGAAATATACCATAGGCCCTATATCTCATACAGGCAGGCGACATGCTTGGTTGCCTTTCTCCCAGAGGCTATACAATATAGGCCTAAGCAAATTACATTGTAGGTGTGGCGCATTGTAAAGTTAGGCTAACTTAACGTATGCCTATAATTGAATTTATAATTTCACCAGGTAGGCGTCGATAGGCCTACCTTCATATTCACCAATAGGCCTACCCTGTGCTCTTGTCCTGTCACGGTCTGACGCACGGTCCAAAGAGTGTAGACATTACGTTATTAATTTATAAACAAAGAACCTAGGCCTATTGGTAGTGGTTCATTATCCTATGGTAGACTACACGTGCTCCGGTGAATGTTTACAAAACAATGATGTCATGCAGCTGTCGTCAGATTGGTCAAAAACAACGGATGTTGTGGTGTATTCTGTGATATGATGATCGTGCATAAATTATTTGGCACATGGCGATAAAGATTAAGATATAAGGTAAAGATCGCGTTAGTGAAACAGTCAGACAGAAATATCTTTAGAACACTGCATGATCTTTAGTCTAAGGATATTCTTGCCTAAAGATCAGTGAATGTTAGTGAAATGGCCCCCTGGTGCACTGTCGAAGGCGTCAATGCGTAATATGGCAGATGAAGATTTTTGTACACAGTTCCACCGTGTACTCAATACAGAAAGATTAAATAAAGTCACGAATGAAGAAAAGAACAAAGGACAAAAGAATAAAAAACTGTAGGAACGAAAGACAATATGAATTGAGGGGTTGTGCACATGAATAAGTTAGAAGTACGTACGCGACATTGTGGAACCGCATTACACAACTCACTACGTGTTCTAGGCTTACCGGGTCATATCAATGGATCAGTGGATGTTTGTTATAATATAAACTAGACATAAATTGTGAATTTAACAATAATATTTGGCTAGGTTTTATGATTTCTTGTGGTGGCCGGTTATTTTTATTATGACAGATTGATTGGAGTTTCGCGTTTGAGTTTTTTCGCAGCCATTCTGAACTGTGATTTTAGACTTCGGACTTCAGGCTGCAAATTTCAAAAGTCCCCACTGAGTTTTTGCAGTTTTAAATAGATATATATTTGTTTGTCAAATGGAATCGCATTCATGGTGCACAGTACACACATTGACATGTCTCTCTGTTGATTAAATGTTGTATCACTATCCGCGACGCCAGCCCAACATTAAAACAACATTGATTCAACGTTTTGCATTTAAAAAGAATTGCAACTGTTATTTTATTTGTAGCATTTGAACGGTTTCAACTGTCTATACCAAATACACAATATTGGTTCAATACTGGGACACCGTCTGAGACGCTGGCCCAGAATTGAAACATTGGATAAATGTATTTGTATTATCAAATCTGGAGACTAAAAGGTGGAGTAGGTCTGGACATAGGGGCTCCCTGTTCACCCTCCTGGCAATGAATGGAAAATCACCCGACATGTCCACTATTGAACCAATATTAGACCCAATTATAAGCCTTCTGCCGTACAAGCCAAAAGGCAGTATCTGCTCACTTTACGAGTAAGCAGATACTGTCTTTTGCATTTGATGAGCAGCATAGTGCTGTATCTGCTCACTTTACAAGCAGGCAGAAACTGCCTTTTGCCATACAAGGGTGTAGTGATCCAGAAAATCCTAGATTAATCCGGAAGAGCACGATGGATGCCTTAGAAAAGTCATAGCAGAATACCTGACTACTCTGGGAATATGGTGTCCAAATTTCATAATGATTGGATAAAAATTCAGAGGGAAATAGCGTCTGACAAAAACGTGTCAAGAATAATAAGTTTAAAGTTCCGTTGTAAAATCAATATATTTGGGCATAGCCCAAATATAATCATCACTCAAATAATTTTGTCGTCTGAAACTGTTACACAGGCCTCGATGTCTCATTGGCTTCGTTGTTGTCGCGTAATTATCGTGTTTGAATCCATGCTGAGCGGGAAGTTTGGCATCGTAGTTGTACATAATTATACAGTGATCAAAACTGTTCAAATGTCTGAAGTGCGACAGGCTACTGTGAACAAAATACCATTTAAAGTCATTCAATAAGATTAAGACCGATTTCGGGCTTAATTATGTCCTGATATAGTCCATGATGTAGAAAACATCATTCACTCACTCATATGACTCACTCATCATCATCATCACACTAAAGCGTCTTGTGATGACTAAGTGATCTGGTATATGTCTTGTGATGACAAATTGCTCTTTTATGTGACTTGTAATTTCTAATCGCTCTTTCGTATGTCTTGTGGTGGCTAATTGCTCTTTTGTATGTCTTGTGATGATTAATTGCTCTTTTGTATGTCCTATCATTTTTTAAAATGTCTTGTGATAACTAATAGCTCTTTCATAATTTCTTGTGATGACTAATTGCTCTTTTGTATGTCTGGTGATGAATAATTGCTCTTTTATTTGTCCTGTGATGACTAAGTGCTCTTTTATATTTTTTGTAGTGAGTAATTGCTTTTTAAATACTTTAAGATGACTAATGGCTCCTTTATATATCTTGTGATGACTAAATACTCTTTCATATGTCTTGTGATGACTAAATGCTATTTTGTATGTCTTGTGATGACTGATTGCTCTTTTCTATATTTTGTGATGACTAATTGCTCTTTTGTATGCCTTGTGATGAATAATTGTTTCATATATATCTTGTGATGACTAATTGCTCTTTTATAGATGTCTTGTGATGGCTAATTGCTTTTTATATGTCTTGTAACGACTATTCGTTTTTTAAATGTCTTGTGATGATTAATTACTATTTCAATATGTCTGGTGATGACTAATTGCTTTTTTATATACTTGTGATGGCATATTGCTCCTTTGTATGCCTTTTGATGACTAATTGTTTTTGTTATGTCTTGTGATGACTAAATGCTCTTTTATATACCTTGTGATGACTAATTGCCCGTTTGTATATCTTGTGATGACTTATTGGACCTATATAAATCTTGTGGTGACTAAATGCTCTTTCTTGACAAACAGACAGACAGACAGACAGACAGATAGATAGTTTTTTTAGGCAAAAAATAACAGATGTACAAAATATAGGTTGAAAGAAAATGATTTGCCAGGAGACTCTCACTAAGACCATTTGGTCGCTAGGCGTGAGAACCACCTGATCTTGTGATGACTAATTGCACTTTTATATGTCTTGTGATGCCTAATTGCTCTTTTATGTATCTTGTGATGACTAATTACTCTTGTATATGTCTTGTGATGACTAATTGCTCCTTTGTATATCTCATGCTGACTAATTAATCCTTAATATGCCTTATGAAGACCAATTTATTTTTTATGTCTTGTGATAACTAATTAGTCTTTAATGTTTTGTGATGACTAATTGCTCTTCTGTGTGTCTTGTGATGACTAATGCTCTTTCATAATGTGTTGTGGTGATTAATTGCTCTTTTATGTCATGTTATGAATAAATATTTTTTTATATGTCTTGTGATGACTAATTGCTCCTTTATATGTATTGTGATGACTAGTTGCTCTTGTATATGCCTTGTGATAATGCTTTTTCATAATGTCTTGTGGTGACTAATTGCTCTTTTATGTCGTGTGATGAATAGATGCTCTTTTTATTTATCTTGTGATGACTAAATGCTTTTTTATATGTATGGTGATGTCTAGTTGCTCTTGTATATGCTTCGTGGTGAATAATTGCTCTTTCAAAATGTTTGTGATCACTAATTGCTCTTTTATGTCGTGTGATGACTAATTGATCCTTTAAATATCTTGTGATGACTAAGTGCTCTTTTTTATATCTTTTGATGACTTAATGCTCTTTTATATATCTTGTGATGACTAAATGCTCTTTTATATATATTGTGATGACCAAGTGCTCTTTTATATATCTTGTGATCACTAGTTGCTCTTATATATATCTTGTGATGACGAATTGCTCTTATATATATCTTATGATGACTAATTACTCTTTTAAATGTCTTGTGATGACTAGTTGCTCTTTTATATATCTTGTGATGACTAATTGCTCTTTTCTATATCTTGTGATGACTAATTGCTCTTTTATATGTCTTGTGATGACTAAATGCTCTTTTATATATCTTGTGATGACTAATTGCTTTTTTATATATCTTGTGATGACTAATTGCTCTTTTATATGTTTTGTGATGACTAATTGCTCTTTTATATATCTTGTGATGACTAAATGCTCTTTTATATATTTTGTGATGACTAATTGCTCTTTTATTTATCTTGTGATGACTAATTGCTTTTTTATATGTCTTGTGATGACTTTTTTATATCTTGTGATGACTAGTTGCTTCTTTATATGTCTTGTGATGACTGATTACTCTTTTATCTGGCTTGTGATGACTTATTGCTCTTTTACATATCTTGTGATGACTAATTGCTCATTTTTTTAATTGCAGAAAGAAATGTTCACGTTATTTACTATTGTACATGTGTGTTTTTAGAGTATGTGGATCAAGCAGGGATGGCTACCACATATAGTGTTTCTCCTAGTTTTGTATCATACAATGGATCATGTACATTCTACAGATACATGTGAGTATTTGATATCTATGTCCAGAGTATATATATATAAAATACTGTAATCGCACACTTTCGCAACTTCTGATGGTGTTGGTAGTTTGAGACGGTGAAATAGGATGGCTGGTATAGAAATGCCATTTACCATGTTGAATAGTAACTTCTAACACTAGATTTCATTTAGTAATGAAACGTGTGAGACCCGAAAGGATTATTCGAGAGGAATACTACTACCAGAATGTAAATATTATTCAAGCGTTTTATAAGAAACTTAGAAATATTTAACATATATGTATGTATGTGGGTGTTAAAAACTACATTTGGGCCGGCCTGATCTACGACCAATATTATTTAAACAATTTACAAATGAGAGTCAATTATTCTGGTAGAGCAGTCTGTTTATGTGTATGATATGTGTCAAGAGCCAGCTTACATGGGCCAATCAGTATTTATATTTATCTGTTTTTGATGAACTTTTATTGTGCATGAATGTCTAACGTTACTTAGTATTCATAAAAAGTATAACACAACTATTCAGCATACTCATTGTTATTTTTTTTTTTTTTTTTTTTCAATATATGTATACAGGGTGTTATTAGCAAAGAGGCTATTTTTTAAATGTGTGCCCTGTTATACATTCAATCACAATACATTTTTTTAAATGTGATTTTTTTAAATGGTATATATATACAAATTAAAAGTCTTAATATAATCATAGCTACACTTAAAATCAATTTAATTAAAAATGCCATAGGAAGCTTTTTAATGGCACATGTTATTAAATGGAAGCAGATAACATCTAAATCAAATTAATCTTAAAAAGTTAAAATACAACCAACAACCAGAGATAAAAGACACATTTTTGTAAGTGGTAAAAATCACTTTGGTAAAGCGTATAAAGTTGACATTTACACAGGATAATAATACTTAAGTGGACATAAGCCGTTTCTTAAAAAAAAGATAAACTATGAACAGTTTAAAAGTGTTCACAATATTTGTAAGACGCCACTATACCTATTGTTATTAATTCATTGCATTTTGCACACATTCTATTTGTTTTTTTAAATAAAACTAACGTAAATTTAAATTCAACAGCACGACGTACAATATAAAAAATATATTATTTTCAAGGCTTTAACTAACTAGACAAGCATACTGCTTATGCAATCTATTAAAACTAGATGTGACTGTTTCGGCACGAACACATTAAAAGCATCACCGAAAGATATTCCTATGTCAATCCATCAAACAGATTGACCCCAAAATAACGTTCATCAGCAGTCACTGACGGTGTCTACCGATCGCCAACTTTTATCAGCGGAGCATGACCGAGATTAACGAACCGCCAAATGTCGGTAAACATCTAAACTTCGTAATGTGAACTCACCCTAATATCCGGGACGTTGTGAGTTTATCGGGGGCGGGAAGGGGGGGGGGGTGGTTACTGGCGCCAACGTCAGGTAATCGTTTTACGAGCGTTCTACGGTTTACTGACGGTGGCCAACGTGGGCTGGCCGCTATACTAGGATGAACAACCTCACATTCATGGCAACTTTCTGGCTAGCGCCATGTTTTCATGATTAATTTAACTTCTATAAAACGTTTATTTAAATAGCACCACAATCCATCGCAAAAGCATGTGTTGTACTATACAGTCGTAAATCCAAAAAGAAAAAGTCCGCTCAAGCTATCATGTAAATACACTTTTTAGGAAATGCACGGCGTAGTGTGAATCAACCTTTCGGCCCAGCCTTGTGTAACACAGAACATTAGATTTTATATAAATTTCTAAGCATTTAGAAGATGATGAGAAAAGCTGAGTGAAACTGACAGCTATTTTGAATTCTCTGTTTCCAAAATTTATCATAGATTATCTTACCGTGAGTTATTACATTTGTTATGATAAAGGTCAAGCAATGCTTTATAGATTAATAATTTATTTAGCTATTTACCTTGAATTTTATGAGGAAATAAATATTATAATCAAGCATGCAATAACATTGTTTAAAGTTAGGATAGTGAAATACAACAAAAATATCAACAATCACATTTTTCGGTGGTGTATGCCAGTAGACAAGTGGACATTCAAAGATGTGTCAATAATTACCTAGGAAACAAAAACACTGAGATGGCCGACCACGCAGAATACAGCAAACAGACCATCTTCGTAGGGGCGTAGCCAGTGGGGGTTCGAGGGGTTTGGACGAACCCCCCTTTTTGGGCCCTCTCCGAGGGCGTGGATTGTTGTACTCCTTTTCCCCCAAAAATCAACGTTTTTCAACATGGCGGTAACTGAGAGCAATCTCTACCCCAAGGTCCGAAAAATGTCCATAACGTTTTAATGACTGCGGGAAATGAGGAAATGAGCTTAGCATGCGATCTTGTAGCTGAAATGTTGTTAATTTCAATAAACCTATTATTACCATCCAAAGAAATGTCCCACGATTTTGTCTGGGCACAATCTGTGGCTGAAACCTTCAGTTTTAAATGATGTTTCAGCCATGTTGGGACTAGTAAGTTGCTAATTATTACGACCCATTAATTCTCTTATTTTAATATTGAAGTGTGAAATCCAGGTAGCCTACTACATTACTTATGGCGATGCACCTCCATAGGCTAACCCTTTCAACTTTTAAAATGTTAATTCAACTTTCACGAAATTTTCAGGATTGTTGTGAATTGCAAAATGTGCCTGTCAATACAGCCCTACGGTCTAAAATGCCCCAACGTAGAATAAATTGCAACACAAACATTTTTTTGCCATATATTCAGAAAAAAAATCGTGAGTTAAAAAAAAATCTACGAAAATTAAACATAAGTGAGAAAGATCAGAAATTGTCTGTTTTTTCAATGATGATTTCAAATGACATCCCCCGGCTCACTGTAAAATGACATTATATGAATGCAAACCCCACATTTATATAAGTTTTAGAATGTCATCTTAGGGATAAAACCCATTGGCATCTGAACTGCACCTATTCACGAATACACTTAATGAGAGAGTTATTGTTTTATTTTTGTTTAATATTAAGCACTAATATTTTAAAACATTTCTCCAGCACGGCCTTGATTAGGGGCAGGCTGATTACTATATTTCACACGATTCGCCCCCACCCCGCAGTTATTTAAGCTGTATGCCTACCATAGCCCTTCCTGCAGGCTTAGTTAGGCCTACGTCTGTAGAAAACTCGTCGATGACCTGTAAACGAAACTGTTTTCCCATAAAATAGTTGTGTGCCATTTATGGCAAAATAATAATAATAATTGAGCATACACTTCATTGTTGTAGACGTTATACGTCTGTGGTATGTAGGCCTAGATACACGCACAGCGTGATAGGTTTTGTAATTAAATGCGCCAGACCATGGCAAAAACAAAAACTCAGTGTCTCTGGTCAGCTGGCAGGTAGGCTAGCACACAGTTTACAATGAGCAGATTCCTAAATAGCAGTGATAATTCTATCAGACGCTATTCTTCTTTGGTTTTGCATATCTATCTGCGTATTTTTTTAAATCTTTTAAAATTGTTTTTTTTTACTCAAGAATAGCTATTTTTACTAAAGAATAGTCAAGCACTGATATTTTCTTGTATTCCTCCTTTTAAGACTTGAAGAATAAACACTTGAACTTAATAGAAGTGTTGTATCATGTAATTAAAACAAGTTCTATAGAACAACTTTACAGTATACAATTGATCAAGGTGTAAAGTGATTACGACATGTCAGAAAATAAAATGGCATCTACCAAGAACACAAAATCTTATATCAAAACATGAGATCATAATATCTATGTCATGTAGAAAACTCGTCGATGACCTGTAAACGAAACTGTTTTCCCATGAAATAGTTGTGTGCAATTTATGGCAAAATAATAATAATAATTGGGCCTACACTTCATTGTTGTAGACGTTATACGTATATGGTATGTAGGCCTAAATACACGCACAGCGTGATAAGTTTTGTAATTAAATGCGCCAGACCATGGCAAAAACAAAAACTCCTTGCTCTGATGCATGTACAACATAATATGGTGATGGATCTCCGTCGTTTAAGTTGTCGTTTAAAACGTGCGGACATGGTTAAAATGTGTTAATGTCACGTGCAACATGTGGGCTCACGATATTTAAACATCAATAAAAAGATACTTATATAAAAAAAAAGATAATTTCCCGGTGAAAATTGAGCTCTCGATGACCCCAGAATGCACCATTAAACATATAATATTTCAAAATTTCCTGGGCAGCACAGAGCCGGATTACACAACAGGTGATGACTTCCAACAAGAATGAGTGCGTCGTCACCTGGACAGTCACTCACTACTCGCAAAAACGCCAGGCACTCCACAATGTATATTTAATATTGTCCTGACGTCTTACACTGGCCCAACATTAAACCAGCATTGGTTGAATCTTTCGCTGGAGAAGCAGTTCATATATTGTTTTGATCAGAGCACAAACTGCCATTACATTTCGGCAAACAGCAGTAACAGCATACTTTCGTAGTACGCAGATACTGCTGTTTGTTTTTGCACCACAGAGAAATTACTATGATGTGTGAACAGGCATTGCAATACAATCGAAATTTGCAATGCCTTTAACTGCCAAGGCCAAAAATCTACTTCTAAAAATAGAAAATTTGATATTTTTGAAGATAGATATCTTAGCCAAGACCTAACTTCTATATTGCATAACACTCCTCTAAATGTCAGTTGTGGGAGAGAGGGTGGGTGGGGGCTACCCAGACTGAGGGCCACGTGAATGAGCCGCTCTGGTGTCACCTGGTCACAGCCACACAGCAAACATGAGACATTGACACAATGTTAGCCTAATGGTGGCCTACCGTTTACAACACTAGGCCAGCATTGGCCTACAAGTATAATGGCCCTTACACGATATATGTTCACCAATAGTAGTTTAATGCTGGCACATCATCTACAACCCTAGCCCAGCAGTAAAACAGCATTGGCTAAACGTCAAATTTTCGCCGGGAGGCACCGGCAACTTGATACACTGACACAATGTTAGTTTAATGTTTAGAGCAGTGTTATAAATGATGGCACAACATTTAACCAGCATTGGGTCAGTGCATTATGTTGACCGCCTAGAACAAGCATGACATAGAACGCTTCTGCTCACAGCAAAGCCAAGTATCTGCTTGTGTGTGTGTGCAGATACTGTCTATTGAGAATGCTGTTACTAACAAGAAGGAGGCAGTGACATCAGTATAAAGGAAGTATATACTTGATTTACAAGTTAGCAAATACGACCTTTTGGCAGCGCTATGGCAGGAAGAGCCAGTTAAGAAGCAGTAAATGCCTAGTTCACCAGGGAGCAGATAATTCCTTTTGACTTTGCACAGGCAGAACAGATGTAAAGCGGAAGTTAACGACAGACGTTTGTCTTGAAAGTCAAACTAAAAACTTGGAGACTCTGTCTCCAAGCTGAAAATGGTACAAGTCATTATTAACTTAGGTTATTACTAATAATATTATTTTGGTTGACGGGAACAGGTCGATACGACCTCTGCGAGACTCGTCAACCATATTAGTGAATTAAAAATATATAATAAAATAATAAGTTGTAACATTGCTGTAAGCAGACATCTCCAGAGTGTAAACGGTTAATTTCAATTGACATCGTCGTGTGGTCACCTGGATTAACCCTTTACCAGAGATTTCTACAATGTTTTTATATTTAAGTGAATACTTTATTGTTTTGTCGTTCTCAGACAATTAAAACTGTCTCGGGCAATAATAATATTTATTTCTGGGCAGGTTTTTTATTTTAAAGAATAAAATTATAGCTACAGCTACAATTTGGTTTCAAATAGACATATAGGTAAATTTTGCGATAACCTTCACTTGATGCTTAGCAGTTAAATATCAATATATTATCACAATTTATATTGGAAGATAGCTATTAATACTATATTTAAATGTTAACATAGGGGGGAGAACAATGGCATATGTTTAATTCGCCTTCAAAACTGTACATAACGTGTTGCACGTCCTACAAAACAAGGGTGCCCAGCAAACACGGCTCGTTGATCCAGTATTGGCCTATTGTTGGGCCAGCGTCGCAGATGGTGGCCCAACAGTGGGCCAATATTGGATGAGCAATATTAGATCAGCATATTGTGTTTTCAAGATGGTAGGCCTATAGATATTATAATGGGAGGGACGCTCCTCGCCATGGTCAACTGTTGGTATAGCAATCAGGCGCGACTGCTAATTATAGCTGCTATTATAGCGTTATCCACCCTACACATTTTTCAACGACAAGGTTGATATTATCTGCCAAGTTGTCAAAAAACGAAATTATATCTCCGATTATGTTATTTATATGTCATTTATAGTTTGTTATAGTAGGTCATTATTATTAATAAGAATTTATAAGATACTTTTAATCACCCGTAATCGTGACTGTAATCACGAAATATGATTATTGCAATCATAATCATAATCGTAATCGAAAAAATAGAGTGTAATCATAATCGCAATCGATCATTTTTAATGACATGTAATCATAATCATAATCGTAATCGATAATTATAATGACGAATAATCATAATCATAATCGTAATCGATAAATAAAAATGACATGTAATCATAATCGTAATCGTGATCATCAATTGTAATCGACCCCAACCCTGGCCCCTAGACACCCCTAAACGGCCACACCTTCGGGACGGTCAGCCTCTACGAGGCTGGACAGGTACAGCTAAAATTCGAACCCCCCTCTAAGAAATCCTGGCTACGCCCCTGCTTCGGTGAGGTCTGCTTAATGATCACGTATATTACGAGTAAGTAAGGCATCAGGTTATAATATAAGGGAAAATAACCACATAATAAGAAAAAAAAAGAAAAGGCGATGATGACACGAAAAGAATGGCAATACTATAAAGAATGAGTAACTCGACAACTTCACCTCTCTAGAAATAACACAAAATCAACTTCCCATCACACTCATAGCTGCCAGCCATTATCCACTTTTCTCTAATTTACAGCTTAAATTGTTGCTTTTAAGTCATATGTGGTTGTGGTAATTTGAGGTTGTTGCGCTGTTTCACGCACATATTAGATCTGGCCCATTAGACATCGACAGCCTGTAAAGGCTAAATATAGAAAGTGGTTCAAAATATAATCTTCGCTGCTTTTACTTATAATGATGATAATTCAAGCTATTTTAAACACTTTTGTGTGATAAATGAATTTAGGTATAATTTAATTTAAATTATGAATTCATAAGAATAAGAATATTTATATAAGAATAAGAAATTACTCAAGTCCTATCAAATCTAAATTTAACAAGGTATGTGTTAAATATATTTCATGATATGACTAATAATTACACGAAATATACATATTATATACAAGTTATAACTGTCACAAATAGTTACACCTTCAAAGTTAATAACTACCAGTCGTAGTTTGTAATCATTCTACATAATAATATAAATTATGTATGCAACTTAGTGTGCAAATATCCAACTTACCATCCCTATCAAACCGGTCGACTCGATAGGACAACACAAATCACAGATATATACTAAATAACCCACGCAGTACGTTCTGACAATGAGCTTGATTAATTTATAGTCAGAGATAAAAACATAGACGGTTTATATTTGACATCGTAGAATGTTTTCACGTGAGATTTTTTATTCATTTGAAGCTGGAAATTGCGTTAGCAATTCCAGCTTCAAATGAATGAAAATACTCGCAAGGGTACGTGTCATTAATGACAAGACTTGACTTGACAGAAAATTGTAGTCACGCTATTTATTAATTAGGCGTGTTGAATTGGCGTGTCTCTGGTCAGCTGGCAGGTAGGCTAGCACACAGTTTACAATGAGCAGACTCCTAAATAGCAGTGATAATTCTATTAGACGCTATTCTTCTTTGGTTTTGCATATCTATCTGCTTATTTTTTTTAATCTTATAAAATTGTTTTTTTTACTCAAGAATAGCTATTTTTACTAAAGAATAGTCAAGCACTGTTATTTTCTTGTATTACTCCTTTTAAGACTTGAAGAATAAACACTTGATCTTAAAAGAAGTGTTGTATCATGTAATTAAAACAAGTTCTATAGAACAACTTTACAGTATACAATTGATCAAGGTGTAAAGTGATTACATGTCAGAAAATAAAATGGCATCTACCAAGAACACAAAATCTTATATCAAAACATGAGATCATAATGTCTATGTCATGCAGATGTGATGATAAGTGTGTTTTAAACATTACCAGTATTTATAACACACATGTATAATTTGTAGAAATCTTTATTGATAGTGAAATATATACTTGCTATATGATTACTCACTTGAAAAGTAAGCAGATATTGCTTTTTAGCTTTTCGGGGTAGTAATACTGAGTTATATACAGTGTTTGTGAGGATTATGCGTCTTTCTGTGTATTCACGGGCTGATCACGCCTGTGAGATTTAAATATTGCTCATTATTTCATGGGGAATAACCGTCATGTTTGTCTCAACTGCAATTAACCTGTTAATATGTTCAATGACTTGCAATTTGCTTGAGCGATTGTTTTGGATACATCGATTGATTACATGTATTATTATACTTTCCATTCATTAAAATCCGTAAAGTATATGTTATATTATTCCAAATTTAATAGGTACGTCATGACAAGCTTAGTCCTAATGTAATAAACACGGCCAATACAGCCAACTAGTTATTAAATTAGTTACATATATGTTGTTCTTATGACTGACTGACTGACTGACTGACTGACTGACTGACTGACCGACCGACCGACCGACCGACCGACCGACCGACCGACCGACCGACCGACCGACCGACCGACCGACCGACCGACCGACCGACCGACCGACCGACCGACCGACCGACCGACCCACCGACCCACCGACCCACCGACCCACCGACCCACCGACCCACCGACCCACCGACCGACCGATCGATCGAAACACTGATTGATTGATTGATTGATTGATTGATTGATTGATTGATAGATTGATTGATTGATTGATTGATTGATTGATTGATTGATTGATTGATTGATTGATTGATTGATTGATTGATTGATTGATTGATTGATTGATTGATTGATTGATTGATTGATTGATAAAAAATAACTGTAATGAATGCATATTTATCCATTTTTTGGCATTTCTTCACTGCAAAAGAATGCGCGATGCGACTGATAACGTGGAGGTCAACGGTTTTATGGTAAGATTACTATTTTTTCAGGTGACGAGTGGACACATTGGACTGAATGTACAGCTACCTGCAACGGTACAACCAGACGTCTGAGGATATGTCTGGATCAGCAAAACAACATATCCACCACACACAGCCAGACTGGACGGTGTAACTCCTACGCATGCCACGAACGTTAGTGATTCAGATAAATACATTTTAAAAGAAATATCACAAAAACCTAGCACTGTAATTATCCAGCTGAAGGTTATCATTGATTTCAATTTTTAAATTATGTGTTCACGTGAGCACAATAATATATACACAAGTTACATAATGTTATAAGTAATCATATAACTAGACTATGAACATGACAAACAGTAAACCTCCATCTGGGAGATAAATTAAGCAGGGTTCATTGGAGCCTTTTCAAGTAGTTCACACCCAAACATATTACTACTTTTATATTTCCAATATGTATATATTTGGCCTACAACATAATTCTGGCTAAAAAATATGGCTAAAACATATAGGGGCATACATGTTGAGATAATATTTGTGCTGACTAGAATATGACTGGGAGGCATGGCGACCCTGTGACTGTACTGATGGGGATTTATGTGGCTGGAGAAGACGATATTCTCACATCAGCACTGAAACACTAAGACAGTTTATCCCCTGTCTTGGAGAACACTGTACACAAAACGGTACGTATACAATGAATGAACGTAAATTGTCATTATTTTGCTTATCACAAAATAAAAGCAGCGTAATTAAAAAAAACACCAGATTGAATGGCTCAACATCAGACCATAAGCGGTATGAAAGCGATGTACTGAACTCAATCAAAACGACTGCTAACTCGAATTCAAGCAATACGGCGCAGATAAGTGAACCTTTTGTAATACATATAAGTAGATTGAAAAGTGTTCTTTTATATTATTATACGTGGGACTATAAACTTTAAGCATCGGTCACAAGCGTTCGTATGAACAATGGATTCGTACGAATCTTCATTTCCTAGCGTTCATACGGTGTCACATAGTTTCTCAAAACCTTCTTACGAGATTGGTAAAGTTAAAGTTTAATTCGTATAGTTTAATACCTATACGCATACCTACGTCCAAACTCTTCTTTTTACAACATACGTTTTTACTACGCCTTTCTACGCACTTCCTTGAGGTCTGGGGTGTTTTTAATATATTTTCTCTGCATTTTCTATCAAGTAGGCCCAACATTGCGTCCTGTGTCCTCGGTTCATTATCACTTTTTATTTTTTAAACGTGCAGTGATGTTATTTATTCAGACAGAAGATGACTCTGGTCAGCCAGGTATATTTCTGGCAAATTATCACCAACCGTCATCATCAACAAGCATTGTTTATCGGCGAAATTGCCTATTTTCATTGTCTGTTTTCTTCAATCGGAATTTACTTCCATAATCACCTTCTCGAATATGTTATTGATGATGTCAGTTTAAATCCACACGCCCCATCCGTCCGCTCAAATAACATCATTAACCCTTTAACCGCCAAATCATTCAATCTGAATTTTCACCCACTTGAAGTTGTGTCTCGCTGACGCGATCCACAACTTCAAGTGAGTGAAAATTATTCAGATTTAACAATATGGAGGTCAACCGGGTTTCAAATATTGCTGATTGACGTCACATTTGATCTTAAACATGTTTAAAAGGTGGTACCTCACGTGCTAATAATTATGAAAACCCTGATATATGCGACACCGGCGGTTAAAGGGTTAAAAGTGCAACAGCCGTTGTGCAATAAATCAAACCGAACACTACTAATTTTAAAATCTGCATATTGTGGCACTGACAGAAACATGGTTGAAACATGATGAAACACAATCAACAATGGCTGATATATTACCACCAGGCTATTTTTCTCGCGAGCCTCGTTCCGATCAAACGGCAGTTCAGTGTCTTTATTTTCGGTTTGTATAGGCGTTCACTTACATGACAATGTGTATATATATAGACAAACCAATAATATGATTATTATATAAATTCTCATATATCATCTCAAACAACATGCAAACTTTCCAACCCGCGTCCATGGCCATCAACTAGTAGATCTTGAATTACCAACAAAATCGATTATCAATCGAATCGGTCAGATATGATAAATGATGGCCTTAAAAAAAACAATATAATTCCGTTCTTAGCTTTATTTTATGTTTCTATAAGTATTAGTACAAAGGCTCTATCCGGAAAACCACCCAATGCGTAGATGATGGTATTTCAGAAAATTTAGTATAACCCGCTGCCTCTGGAGCTCGAATAAAACATCCTGTGAGATAATCAACAATGAGAATTTCAAAGAACCGCATGTAAGACTAGTTTGATCGAGTGAATCACATTTTGAATATGTGTGTATAAATAAACATTATGTGTGTATAAAAATCAGCATGATCAGCCAGTACGATCATTTTGCGTAAAATCAGCATGATCAGCTAGTACGATCATTTTGCGTAAAATCAGCATGATCAGCCAGTACGATCATATTGCGTAAAATCAGGATGATCAGCCAGTACGATCATATTGCGTAAAATCAGCATGATCAGCCAGTACGATCATATTGCGTAAAATCAGCATGATCAGCCAGTACGATCATATTGCGTAAAATCAGCATGATCAGCCAGTACGATCATATTGCGTAAAATCAGCATGATCAGCCAGTACGATCATATTGCGGAAAATCAGCATGATCAGCCAGTACGATCATATAGCGTAAAATCAGCATGATCAGCCAGTACGATCATATTGCGTAAAATCAGCATGATCAGCCAGTACGATCATATAGCGTAAAATCAGCATGATCAGCCAGTACGATCATATTGCGTAAAATCAGCATGATCAGCTAGTACGATCATATTGCGTGAAATCAGCATGATCAGCCAGTACAATCATATTGCGTAAAATCAGCATGATCAGCCAGTACGATCATATAGCGTAAAATCAGGATGATCAGCCAGTACGATCATATAGCGTAAAATCAGCATGATCAGCCAGTACGATCATATTGCGTAAAATCAGCATGATCAGCCAGTACGATCATATAGCGTAAAATCAGGATGATCAGCCAGTTGGCTACGATCATATTGCGTAAAATCAGCATGATCAGCCAGTACGATCATATTGCGGAAAATCAGCATGATCAGCCAGTACGATCATATAGCGTAAATCAGCATGATCAGCCAGTACGATCATATAGCGTAAAATCAGCATGATCAGCCAGTACGATCATATTGCGTAAAATCAGCATGATCAGCCAGTACGATCATATTCCGTAAAATCAGCATGATCAGCTAGTACGATCATATTGCGTAAAATCAGCATGATCAGCTAGTACGATCTTTTTGCGTAAAATCAGCATGATCAGCCAGTACGATCATATTGCGTAAAATCAGGATGATCAGCCAGTTCGATCATATTGCGTAAAATCAGCATGATCAGCCAGTACGATCATATTGCGTAAAATCAGCATGATCAGCCAGTACGATCATATTGCGTAAAATCAGCATGATCAGCCAGTACGATCATATTGCGTAAAATCAGCATGATCAGCCAGTACGATCATATTGCGGAAAATCAGCATGATCAGCCAGTACGATCATATAGCGTAAAATCAGGATGATCAGCCAGTACGATCATATAGCGGAAAATCAGCATGATCAGCCAGTACGATCATATAGCGTAAAATCAGGATGATCAGCCAGTACGATCATATTGCGTAAAATCAGCATGATCAGCCAGTACGATCATATTGCGTAAAATCAGCATGATCAGCCAGTACGATCATATTGCGTAAAATCAGCATGATCGGCCAGTTGGCTACGATCATATTGCGTAAAATCAGCATGATCAGCCAGTACGATCATATTGCGTAAAATCAGCATGATCAGCCAGTACGATCATATAGCGTAAAATCAGCATGATCAGCCAGTACGATCATATTGCGGAAAATCAGCATGATCAGCTAGTACGATCATATTGCGTAAAATCAGGATGATCAGCCAGTTGGCTACGATCATATTGCGTAAAATCAGCATGATCAGCCAGTACGATCATATTGCGTAAAATCAGCATGATCAGCCATATATAATATACCATGATATAAATACCACCTCTTCTTTTATATCTACGTTCTCGAGTTAAACGCATGCTGACACGGGGGCTATTTAACAGTTTAAAACAAAACCTTCTCCTCCAGACGTAATGTATAAAGACGATTCCAATACAGCTCTGAATTGTAAAAAGTAAAATGTGCAACAATAATAGCATCGAAGCTCTTTCATATGTGACATTTTACTGTATCACTACAATACTTGATACGGGTAAAACTATCATGTGCCCTCATTCCATCAATCAGCATTAGCCGACTCTATCTCTATCTATGGCTGGCACGTATATTTGTATATGTAAACAATTGTAAAGATGTAGGTACGTATCACTATGATATATAGATAGAGTACAATACTGACCTGTTAAACTGTATAAAATATAAAAAACGTACAAAAATATAATTGTTACACACTTTTACATAGGAGCTCATTTTTCACGCTTTACGTATCTTTGTATATTGATTTATTTGCAACTAATATTTTTTTCTTGGACACGTTTTAATCCCAGTTAAGGAGATAAGGGGACTGATGTCTTTTCCACAAATGATCACATCAGTCATTGACCTACCCAGCCAACTTATTGCTAAGTGAGTAGCAAGAGCGCACTCGACAATAGCCAGCCGCCATTATCGGCTTGTAAGTTTTCGCGCCCACAAGGTCAAATTATCAACGTAAAATGCCAAAAATCACAATAAATCAGTCATTTGGACTTTATTTTCAGCCATTATTGAACTTGTCCGAGAAATGCTGTTTAGTAACATGCATAACAAATTCGAGCAGAATGCATAAAAAACGTTTCAAGTTATCGCACCCACGAGGTCAAATTATTGACGTAAAATGTGAAAATCTCAAAAAAGTTCCATCCATTAATGAACTTGTCCGATAACTGCTTATTAGTAACATGCATAACAAATTTTAAACAGGATATATTAAAGACTTTTGAAGTTATCGCGCCCACAAGGTAAAATTATTGACGTAAATTGCAAAAAATCGCAAAAAATCGGCCATTTTGATTTTTTTCAGCCATTATTGAACTTGTCTGAGAACTAGTCATTTGTAACTTGCATAACAAATTTGGGAAGGATACATGAAACACTTTTCAAGTTATCGTGCCCACATTAAAATTAACGCCGACACCGACGTCGATGCCGACGTCAACGCCGACGCCGACGACGCCGAACTTAAGTTGCAATAGCCCATCTTTTTTTAATTAAAAAATAAAAGGCGGCCTAAATGTGGCACCTGTTGACCAGGATTATAGATTACAACATGGAGTGGTGGTGGGCATGAAGATTTTTTGTCTAAAATGTTTTTCATCGCCCACGAGATAAAGTAAAGTATGATATCAGGTAGCTGTCCCTTCTGGCTCTCCCCTTGAATATATAATATCCTGTCCAGAAAATACGACGCCTGATTCAGGGATTTATATCAATGGCATATAATGTGTGTGTGTGTGGGGGGGGGGGTCTGTGTGTATGTGAGAGGCAGAGAGCTGCTTTTCAGATTTGATACATATATAGGTTATTGTCTGGAAAGGTGGGCTTTCTCTCGTAATAGCCGTTTGACAACTGGGTCATTCTACAATAAATGTATACATTTATGTTGAAAAATAGGAAGGTAAAAAATATTCAAGCCAGGCTATGTTTCAGATTGATGCTTTTAAATGTTATCTTTATCTTTGCTGTGTATTTTGTAGATTCTTCAGCTTGTACTGTAGACTCTCGTGGTGACGTACTGTTCTTAATGGACTCTAGTCGTGAGAACTCCCCTCTGGACTGGTACAACACTAAACAGCTGTTTTCTGATGTGACCCTCAGTCTGCCTCTTGGTGCTGATGCATTCAGAGTAGCTGCCGTGTCCTACTCCACCTACAGCAGATTAGGCAAGTGTGGTCAATTCTAATGAATGAGACATCAATGAACATCGTCATAAGTTGCGAGTGTGGGACCGCTATGGGACTTGATAGATTAACTCTTTCAGCGCGGGGACCGATTCTGACATATAAAGTCGATCCCCGCACTGAAAGAATTGAAATATTCCCAATGGCCGTAGATCCATAGCATAGGTATTCAAATGAACCAGAAAGAGCTGACTGAGATATTCATGATCACTTCAAATTGAAAAAACCCTTTAGTCTCTCTAATATTCAGGTTAATACGAGATTTTGTCTCAAATATAACGCCTCTCATAAAAAATGTATAATACATCTCCTCCCTTGTTTTTCTTGCACGACAGATTGAAACCGGTTGGAAGCGGTGGATACCCGCCACCGGTACCACACTTGGTCCACAGACTAGTTATGAATTCACCCTGTCCTAGGTGACTCACACTCAGCTTCTCACTGTGGATGATAATTGGGTTGGTTGTTAAGAATTCACCCATTACTATGATATTATCATATAATTATGTGATATTATATGGTACTATAGGCCTTGATTCCCATCTGCAGGATAATAAAACATACGAGAGAGCTACGATGTGACCATGATTTCTATTTTGGTTCCTGTTCAATATTCTCATACTGACCTGTAGCCTACTGTAACACATGAAACATTCAACTGAACAATATAATGTTGTTATATCTTTACAGATTTCCCATTTACATTTTCGTATAACCGTGTGACTGTGGCAAACGAAATTTTCAATGCCCCGTTTATAGCTGGAGACAAGAATTTAGCTGAAGCCTTGCGAGTGGCAACAGATGTATTCCAGACCACAGGACGACGCGATGTCAAACACTATCTGATTCTCACGATGGTGGACGCGCCATCCAATCAGGTAAAAACACTGTAAGAGGTTAATAAAAATATCAACGCCATAATTGGGCTACTATATAGATTTGTTTGTTGCAACTTGTTTAAAAGTTTCTAGATAAACGAACTTCCCGATGACAAATCTTGCTTGAACCCTCCTCCAAGCCTTCAGGTTTGCCGTAATTTGTCAAAAATGATAGCATTTTAGTAAAGAAAAAGCAGTCATGGTAATAAAAAATAATATTTTGTAGGAGACAGAATATGTAGAAGAAATGGCTTTGGTGGCAAAGGCATATGGCATATCTGTAATAGGTATTGCTGTGGGCTACAACTGTAAAGTAGCTTTTGAATTGCTGACTAGTGTCGTCAGTCAACCAAGACAGTCTCACTATTTTGGAGTACTGAAATTTATTCATCTCTACGATCGTAACTTAGGGACACACATGAACAGATTATCTGAATATATGTGCACAACAGGTTAGTAAACAGAAGTAGTGGTTAACAATAATTAGTGTGTTTTATTTTAATTTTCCTTAACATAGAGTAACCTAGTAGCCTAATGCATTTCCAAATCCATCAGTACCTAGCCTACTGTTGGCATAAGTGGTGATAAAGAGTCAGGCTAAAAGGTCGATGTACGCTCTTGTCCTGCCTAGCAAATATGTGCAAAAAGTATAGAATAAAGACTGGCAAGTGAATTTATTCGGAATAAATAACCGATCAGCATTTAGTCTATATTTCTAGCAAACAATATTTAAGTCATTTTGTTCTATCATTGTTTTGGCTAATAACGTATATAATGTGTCCGTATATGTGTCTAGTGGTAGCAAGACGTTGACGTGCCAAGCGGTAGCGAGACGTTGATATGCCAGCATGTATTGTAACTAAAAGCGTTCATTTGGGCATTTTTGAATATGATGGTAAAATAACATTGCTTAGTCAGACAACTGGGTGGATATTAATAGTCTGAATGTATTTAATAATTAATTATTTTTCTGTCGTGAAATTGTCTTTGACTGAGATTCGATTATAAAAATGAAGTAGATTATAAGTTATTATTGAAACGAAGATATTGTTAATTATCATCAAATGAACTATGTTCTTATGTTGTGTGACTAGTGAAAACAAAATAATATATCAAGGGATCGAAAATATCTCGAAAGAAATATTATTTAGAAATAGTTGCTTAGGATCTAAAGAATCCATTTTAAGACAATGGAATAAATTCTGAGAACGAAGTATTATTTTTCGAAGAAACAAAATGATTTTGTGAGAACAGAATATTTTATCGAGACAACAAAATTCTTGCGTTTGGTGGAAGGAAATATTATTTCATGGGAACGCAATGATGTTGCGGTTATAACATATATTTTGGAACAAACACTCTGGCCTCAAAAGTAAATAAAAAGGTTCTCATTAATTACCAAGAGTTCAGTTAACATAGACCTACAAAAAAGGAAATATTTTTAAAACTTGTTTGTTCCTCCCATCCCAGTGGGTACTGGTCGCATATGAGTTCATACAATGTTGTTATAGCTGTGGAGGCTGCCGTGAACTGTAGCTCTTGGTCAGAATGGAGCTCATGTGATACAGATTGTGACGGTGGCAAGAGACAGAGAAACTCCACTTGCCTTGTAGACAACCAATATACAAGAGATGTGATAGACAATGAACCATGCAATGAGAATGCTTGTAAGTACAAGTTGTGACTCCATGGAATAGGTTTATCAAGTAAGTAACCAGGTAAGATACATGCAATTATGCATAATCGTCACCCTCAGGGAAGTATTTCAGAAAGCATAATAACAATGTCCAGAGTCTGTTATTGACAAAGACAACCACAATTTAATACAATAACCACAGTCACCAAAATATTTGCAAGGTTTATGTAACACTTATGGTACGATTTAGGATTATAGGTGTCTCTCAATATGCAGACTCAAGTAGTGGATTACTTCTAATGCTCAGGCACATGTCGCTTTGTCGTTGATACATCGCTAAAACTCCTTGTTTGCATATGACTGTCACTAGGCCTATGCAAGAATTAACAAGTCCCGTCGGCGATACCATGTCATCACCTTTGCACTAATTGTAAGTGTTTTGTGTTTCTACAGTTAAATGGCTCTTAACGATTTCTAGTTCTTCATTGTGGACTGTAATTGCTGCGTCATCTGTAAATAAATTTTTTTTCTCAATCTGTTTTCTAGTGGCAGGTCGTTATTATAAATTAAGAACAATAACGGAACTATTTTTGAGCCTTGTGGAACACGATAATTATTAGTTATTTCGGATGAAGAGGTGAACTTGATTTTTACTGTTTCTGACTGTTTCTGATCATTGAGATAAGACTGGAACCAGAAAAAATAGATTTATTGTTTATGTTATATATTTTTGAAGCAGTATTTCCTTATTCACTAAATCAAATGCTTTGCATAAATCAACAAAAAAAAATCAACAATATTCGTTGTTATACATGGAATTGCGTCATACAACCGTCAATATGGTAAGTGATGTCTCACACAAACGGTTACTACGGAAACCATATTGTTTAGTTGATATTAGAGCGACACAATCAGGCTAAGATCATAAAAAAAATCATTTTGGTTTCTTAATATGAACATAATGATTTAAACAAGTTCATAGACACATAGATAGTTTTTATGCGCATTTACCAGTTTTAAAAGCAAGATATAAAGACGAAATTCCCGTATTTCTTATTTTGGACATGCATATGTGTTCATGGCATGTTTTCTAGATTCGCTAGAAAAGCATCGAAATTGATTGTTTTGTAAGTACTGTATGACATTTGTTTATAAGTTTTATTACTTATTTTACTGTTGTTTTTAAGGAAAACAAATACAGACTAGTGGTCGCTAATACCATTTCACTTAATATGCGCACTCAGTAACACTGGGACATCATTGTTGACATATATTTGATCAATGAGTGTCTTTGTATTTTATCTGTTTCTCTAGTTGATGTTTTAATTTTTTGATTTAAATCGAGTGCTGTAGCTAGTCGGATCCAGGATGTTCTTAGTCTGTCTACTTTTTCTGATAAAAGATCAAGATTTATATCACCCATTAGTATTGTAGGTTTATTTTCCAAATACATATGAGTATTTCCAGAATTACAGGGACATTTCACAAGAAATATTAGTTTGAATCAAAGGGATAAAATAACGGATTTTCTTTAATGTATATGGCAGAGAGATACTTGGGCAGTGTGTTGATAGACGAGGCAGAGCTAATTTTTTATTTTCTTATTCTAATACGGCATGCTAATTAATTAGCATATCACGTTGGTGACATTGCGTCATGTAGTGAAAAATAAGAGAACATGTAGGTGACATCGTGTCACGTAGTACCAAACTTAATGAAATGTTTTTTTAAATACATCACGTTATGTGATTCTGGTCAATCACATAGCCCGTGGCGGATCCAGAGGAGGGTCAGAGGGGTCCTGCCCTCTTTTTTATAAAGTAAAATGTCCAAACATCACTTGTTATAAATTGCCAAAAAGTCATTATTTGACAATGGAAAACTTCACTCAGATTTGGCTGGGAGGCCAGCAAAATTTCCATCGATCCCCCCCCCTTCCCTTTACACACACATTTTTCAAATTCTGCATCCGCCCCTGAATTACTCATCTTCAACTTTGGTAATCAAGTGCGGATCCAGAATTTGAAAAATGTGTGTTTAGATCTCCATTCTTACTAAGATGGAACACCACACAAACATATCACGTTAAACACTAACTGACAGGCTGTGGCAGTTAACATGAACTGTCTCAGGCCCATGACTATAATGCTCCGTTTATTTACCACCTAACCGCCCAGTAGATGACGAAGAACTGAGCAATTGGTAAATCAAATACCTAAACCCTTCATGATATTGGGTGACTTTAACGGGCACCATAAAAAATGGGACGGTAGGGACATGAACCCACGCAGTAGAATAGTTGAGGACTTCCTTTCGGACGAAAACCTGTGCATTTTGAATGATGATTCAATAACCTACTTACATCCTGCGTCTGGATCTGCATAATAAATTGACCTATCCTTGTGTGACCCCGATATATATTCTTGTACATATGTTCATTTTAATGACGCATAAGTCTGCATAGACTTACCGTCGTCAATAAATATCTATCTATCTATCTATCTATATTGATAGTTAGATATTTATTGTGTAGACTTATGCGACCTCAAAATGAACACTACGTGATATTATACAGTGTATAATATAATAAAGTATGATAAAAATATTATATATATTTGAAATACACTTGGATGGTCAATGATGATCTGAACTCTATGTTGCAGTGATAATTTTCCAATAGGGCCTACTGCTACAGAGCAACTGTGTCTACAGAGCTACAGAGCAACTCTGTCGCTGAAGAGAGTACAACATTGAAGTTGCACAGGGCAGATTAGAGGCCTTCCAAGAGTCTTGTTGAGAGAGCCTAAAAATCTCTCAATTTGAGAGTGAGGAGGGGGTTGATGTCTTACAAAGTTAAACAAAATGGCAGATTAAAACCTTGACAATTCCAAAAAGGTCAATAAACCGAGGTTTGAGGATAATTGTAAAAAGGCAATAGATTACGCTAAGGCTCGACGCACTATTAGTGAGGCCAAGTGTCAATCCTAGAGAGTATGTCTCCAAATTAAACTCAAACACATCAGTCAAACAAACATGGCGAATGATACGGAAGATCAGTGGCAAGAGTAAAGTACCTTGTCACTGACTCCGACACAATACCAAATAAAAGAGAGATTGCTGACACACTGGCAACATCATTTTTGGTGCTAAGTCATCACCAGCACATTATCAAAAAACAATTTAGAAGGACTAGGGACTGGGAGAAGAAAAGATGATGAAAAGTTCAATGTTGCCTTTTCGAAACGAGATCTTGTCAAATCTATCGCTGAGACAACTAATACTGATGACATTCATTCATTACCAGTTCCTGAAACACTTGCCAGATATATCAATCTAGTTGTTGCTTCTAGGCTACTCCTAAATAATCTGTAACAATCTCAAGATTTACTAAATGGGTAGAGGAAAGCAACAGTAATCCCTGTTCCTAAACTCGAAAAAGATGAAACAAATCCCAATAATTACAGTCCAATTGCACTATCAAGTTGTCTTTGCAAAATCATGGAGCGCATGATTAATCATCGTGTGTTGTTTCCAGAAAGTGGTTTCCAGAAAGTACAGAATACCATTCGGTCCAGCCTCCCTCTCAGGGCCACACTAGCATAGCAAGGTGGCCCTGCTACAGTGCTTTGAAATTTTCTACGTAATTGCTGCGTTTTGATAGGGCCTCAAAATCTGGTGTACCGTGACCCACACCTGACCCTGAAACTATGTCAAGTTCGAGGAGTCCCTGCACCTATGAGAGCCAAGTTTATATAATTATGTCTCCTCTATACTGGGCTAAGGTTGTCATTATATGCTAGTATTATTATGACCAGTACATGCAACCTGTGTTGTAATAAAAGTTGGTCCATCCTATAGAATGACGGCCCAGCATAAAAGCAACATTGGATGTGTGTCTTTTACTTGTGTTGTTGTAGGCTTGCTTTTGTGTAAGACCAAGATACCGACAGAATGTCCAATGTAATGTTAACAACCACTCTTTGTTTAATGTTGGGACAGCATCTCAGATTGTGGATTAACATGAACCCAGCGCTGGATCATTGTTCTTACTGGTGTGCAGTCTCAGTCAGCATGACCATCGTTTGCGACGCGTGCCCAACATTAAGAAAACATTGGGCCGGTGTAGACCTATCACATTTACGCTGTAAGATTGACAAGGCTGGATTGATGTATGTCAATTGTCTACGACGCTGGCCCAACATAAAATAAACATTGACCATGTGTATATTAACTTATATAATGAAACTATACTAGTAGGATAGTCAATACACACGATACATGTACAGATGTAGGCCTATATCTCATCAAACAATACTGACAGGAGCACATACTGTCAGACCTAAATATTCACAAGATGTCAGGCCAAGTTTAACACTAAATATAACATTTTAGATGTAGTAATGTATAAAAATAGTCACGTGCCTGGCTACATGTATTCCTTGGCCTGACCATGTGGTTTAGAATGTCAATGACACCATTTTAGTCAGATATTGCCTTATTGGGCAGATACAAAATCAGGTCAAATTCATGAATACGTCTACAGAACAACATTTTACAGTGCAATCAATCAGAGACACTAGCTGACGCTAGTGGAAGGATAGTGGATCTGATGAATAAGAATGCATGTGGTCAGGCTGGTGACTATATCCGTCAAGGTTTTTTTAAAATCAACACACAATTGTAATATTTATTGACCTAGAAAAAGCCCATGCTACCACCTGGAAGGGTTGTATCATTAAAGATCTCCACGAAATAGGCTTGAGGGGTACATCTCATTTATTGACATTTTATAAAGGGTAGAAAATTTAAAGTCCGTTTCAATAACACCCACATTAAATTCCCCTGTATTCACAAGAGGAGCGGTGTCCCACAAGAGAGTATTATTTCACCAACTTCATTTAACATCAAGATAAACAGCATGATTGACGCTCTGTCGGAAAGCATTGAGAAATCTTTATATGTTGATGACCTGGCTGTTTATTGCCAGTTCAGCACCATGACAATAACCGAACGACGCCTATAGGATTTCCTGGACAAGTTGGTAACTTGTGCGGACGAGAATGGCTTTAAATTTTCTCCCACAAGAACGTTGTGTGTGCATTTTGGCAACAAAAATGGCTTACAACCTGAGTCTAGTCTCAAACGCTATGGAAAACAGCTTCATATTGTTCATATTCATTGGTGTTTTCTTGGACAGGAAGCTGAATTTAATTCCACGTATAAAATATTTAAAATATAACTGCAGGAAGGCACATTACAACAGCTGCGCATTATATCTGGCAGGGATCTGGGTGGTGACTGGACAGCCGTACTGAGGATATACCAGACACACATCAGATCCAAAATAGATTATGGCTGTATTGCATATGGGTCGACGAGACGACCATACTTGACAGTAGGCCTACTCGATCCAATCGCCAACCAAGGTTGAGATTATGTTCCGGGGCATTTAGAACATCATCATTGAAAGTATTCAGGGGGATACCGGACAGCCCTCTTCACAGAATCGCTGGTTGAAGTAGAGCCTGTAATATTACATGAAGCTAAAAGCTAATCCTGACAACCCCAGCATACTCGTGTGTTGTAAACCCTGTGTTCCAGAAATTGTTCAGAAGCAAACCAAGCGCTATGCCTAACTAATATGTTTAGTGTGATCATGCCCAATATAGAAAATTAACAATTACTAAATAACTGTAAATGTCCTACATGACAGCTATAAATGTCCACATAACAGTGTTGTCACCTACATGACGGTCAACTGAGAAACCTTGACATTGCTGGTAGATATTAGGCAAACTTCAACAAGGTAGATATAAACCTTACTGAGATTATTTATAATCTGAAATTTCAGGCATGAATGGATTTTATCATTAGTAGGATCAACTTATAATCATAATATGTCACATACATGACGACCATGTCACATACATGACGGATCATGTCACCTACATGACGGTCAACTGAAAAACCTTGACATTGCTGGTAGATATTAAGCAAACTTCAACAAGGTAGATATAAACCTTACTGAGATTATTTATAATCTAAAATTCCAGGCATTAATGGATTTTAACATTAGTAAAATCAACCTATATTAATAATATGTCACTTACATGACGACCATGTCACATACATGACGATAATGTCACATACATGACGGATCATGTCACATACATGACGATTATTTGTCAGGTGGTGTCATGTAGGTGACTGTCACGTATGTGACTAAATTAGTGTTTTCAGTCCTGCTGGCCCAGTAAAATCTTGATAATATCGCCCATTTTTTTCAAGCATGGAGGGATGATTCCTCAGAATGTTCTGTGTTTATATGTTACTGTTTAACATGAATACGACGAAGTGACGGACGTCATGTAAATGACAAGGAATAAAAATATTTTGGAAGATTTGCAAAGCAAATCGTATTTTAAATACTTACCAAAGTTTTGAATCTGCTTCCCCTCAATTGAAACTTGAAGTGTGTATGAAAATGGTGAAAAAACGTCAGTATATGATTTTTTTTAATTCAGTATGCATTGCAACGATTTATTAGAAATATGAGTCATGTAGGTGACCATTATATTGAGGGACATACTACGTGACAGCATTAACCTAATTTGCATAATTACCCCCCTCGTCATATTTTTTTTTATTGTTGTTTCCCAGCTAAGGTTCATGTACATTATTGAATAAATGTTCTGTGTTAACTAATCAGGTCACAAATTGATATAATGTGTTGATACTACGTCCTGGGACATTTATTTTCATATGAAGACTGTAAGATTCGGTCAATATGACAAGACTTACAAATAAAGGGAACATCATTTTAAAGGGTCAAACCTACGAAATTATTGTTACCAAGTGTCCATGTCATAAAATATGTCGGATAAAATAGAAATTTACACACTGGAACAAATATAACTACTGGGGACTTGCTATGTCCCTAAAATTCTGGAAATACTCATATAGTGAGGTCTCCATGTTAAAAATCACATTTTGAGCCGAGACTCCGTCATTGTCTGTAGGGCGATATACTGTCGACAATAGGATAGATTTGTTGGAACATTTAATTTCTATGCAAATCATTTCTATAAATTTATCTTTCAAGTCTTGTCTAATTTGAAAGTTTATACCTTTGCGATATATACATTAATATGCCACCGCCACGTTTATGTAGCCTATCTTTACGGAAAAAAATAACCATTAATTTAAAGACAATAGTGTCATCAATAGTGGGAGTGAGAAACGTTTCACATTTATTAAACATATAAATCAAGAGGAATAATAATCAATAATTATCTTTAGCTCATCAATTTTATTTATTAATCTGCTACTCTTAAACCGTTATTGACATATAGGAAATATTTATTAGAAACAGTAGCATCTTCAGCTTGCTCACAAAGTACGTCATTATCATTGCTATTTTTTACACAAAATAATTTGTATACGAAGTGTCATCGATTGACCGAGGAACACTCTTCTTTATACATTTACTATTCATAATGCTTGGTTTAAGTAAAGAAACATTATTGTCTACTGTGCTGTTTTACAGACCTTACTCGCATGAGCACAAGTGTGGGTTGAGTGAAAGTCCAGAGTTGCGTTTTGTATGTCGGGCTACGACACCCCATGTCTTGTCACGTAATATATCAATGGCATTGGATGCAGTACTGTAGATTCACACATATGCAAGCTACAATAATAAATTTGTCATAATTTCTTGTCACCTTACCACTTACTTATCTTCCCCGGCCACCCTCTCTCTTATTCCTTAATTTACTTAATTACCGCGTAATTATTCATGCAAATTATTTAATTTATCACGCGGTGATCTGGGTCGCCCCGTGATTTTCAGCCATTTTTTCTAATTAATTTATTTATTTTTAAGGTCATGTGATCCGTGTTCGCGTGGAAGAAAAAAACGTTTTAAATCCCTCAAAAACGTCCATCAAAAAATTAAATTTCCCATAATATGCTGGAACTCAGGTTCCATTCCACTTACTGCTTCTGAAATTGTGAATAATAAATTGTGAAAAATAAAAGCTGTGATTTCGACCCTACAGCCTGGTTATGGAATAATTATGCTGTCACGACGTAACCCGGGTCAATAAATATGGTGTCGTCACAACGCGCGTGGTGAATTTATTATTATAGCCTCCGACCACCTCTTACTCATTGCAGAGCAGCAGGGAACATAAATTGGAAGTTAATTAAACATCATAATTGTAAGTAAAGTTTGAATACGATTTCCATGTCATGCGCTTCCATATTAAAAACCTGACCAGAACTAAAATAATATCGTAAGAGAAATCAGTGCTGGATTTGAATGGTATGTATGATTAGGTGGACCAGTCAAGATTTCGTCCTGAATTACAATCACTTCAAACGCCACAGTCATACCATAGTCATTAAAATCATAACAATGTAGCTATTTGTATCAAACATTTAATGGATTAATCAATATGTTGTTTGTTGTTATACTTGTAGGTGTTGAGTGTATCTTCACAGATCAGAGCTCAAATACCAGCGAGGTGGTTGATCCCAATAACTGTACAATGTATTATATTTGCACAAGAGACCTACAAGTAAGCCTTAGTGTGTTCTGTTTTGTTATAAATACGCACAAATAACAAATAGGCCTACATTAAAAACGATCACAGTCCTCATCAGGTGGCGTCGAAACCGGTTAGCCTATATTTAACATATATGGGGAGCCTGAGAGGCCCAATGATTACCATTTTACTGTTCTTAGCTGAGCCTACTTTATTATGTTTTACTATCTGTGTTTTACTGATATGCCTTTCGAAGTTTGTATGTAGGGCTACCTATCATGTAACCGTTAGTCTGGGAATATTATTTTCTAATATGGCTGTTAGTAACTATATTGATGAGATGTAATGGGAAGAACATGGTTCCACCTCCGATGGGGGGGGGATTAAATTTGCCGAAGAAACGCTCCACTGTCGAAGGGTCCGGGGACATCCCTCCAGGATTTTTTTTGAATTAAAAAGGCTTTCTCTTGCAATCTAAGGCATAATGGGCACAGTTTGCCCTCCTTGTATCAACAAATAATTTTGTTTTGAGGGGGGTATAAAACCTCCCCACCCCCATCGCCCCCCCCCCCCCCCCATTAGATCCGCTCCTGGAGAATTGGGACAACTGATGGTAATGGGTTAAAGTGGGACAATTTCAAGTATCTAAAGACTCTAAAGACGGTGAAGAAAAGGTGATGTTGCAGAATTAACATTGTACATCCATTATCGGTCACTTAGGGACGGACCGTTAGATACCGAGGGGAGAGGCAGGGAGCTTCCAATGACTGACATGAATGTCACACTGGTGTGAAACTTTAAAGACTCTAAGAACCACTCAATGTCTGAGATCTTTTCCACACTTCTACTGTCTTTGCATAAACTAGCTTATCTATAGTACGATAAGTAGAGCTGCAGGTAATGATATAATCACTGCTGTTATTTCCTTGTCCACTAGGCCCTACATTAAGACCATATGACATTTCAGTCGTATAGTCTTAGAAGTAGCATATATCACAGTATACCTTGATTGGTTCGCACCTCCACGTGGCTTTATCAAGAGTAACTGACTACAGGTACATTTAAAGGAGATATTTTTGTCAGTGTCATGTTTTGGCTGTTTATCTCTTTACCGGCTCCAGATTCCCCCGTCGGGATGCAAATTATTTTTATTGTGATCAATTGGTTCTGGAGATGCTAATATTTAATTTTGCAGCAAAAAACGTATTCTTGTTAAGAATTTTTTTTAGATTCGGGCACTCAATCCACAGACCACTAGGTAATGTATGTAATTAGTGTAAGCATGTGAGACACTAAGACGTTTTTAGGGTTTTAAACCAGATTATAGCTGTACCAAAATAATGGATATATTGAATGTACAAGGAAACAGGCAATGAAAGGTAATTAAAACATAAAGAGAGCTCCCAAGTACCTTCGCAACGCAAAAGGTCATACGCGAAAATCAGGCAGAAGGCCATAATATGTACCCCATAAATATAAATTAGGTAATTTCCGCACATGCATTTTATTATAATTATTTAAAACTAAATATCAAGATAATGATTATATATGTTTGTAAGTGCAATAAGTTTGTATCTAATAGATACAAACATCGATTCATATTGTAAGCCTATAGATACTATCTGTAGGCCCACAATATTAATCGATGTTCCTTGATTTATTTAAAGCATGTTTCCATTTGTTGTGTTTAGGTCACTGGTGCAATTGATCAAGAACACCTCGTCTGTCCACCTGGAAAATACAACAGTGGAAACAATCCTTGTTCTAGTGACAGCATAGTCGAATGTGGTGAACAGGTCACACAGATAACATATAGTAATAATAAAATAACAACTGATTCTACTAGCACCCCTAATATACCACTACCTAGTGAAACAAGTGAGAAAATAGTATCTGAGACAACCACTAGCGACAATAAACCACTAATCACGACAAGTGGTGTAACAGCTGAAACTACTAGCAAGAGCAATATACTATCAGAACAATTTACTACTGAATCGATTTTCAGTAGCAAGTTACCACAAGACACAAGTGCTGTGCCAGAACAAATTACTACTGAATCTAAAACCGCGAGAAATACACTATCGGAACAATTTACTACTGAGTCGATTTTCAGTAGCAACTTACCACAAGACACAAATGCTGTAACAGAACAAATGACTACGACAAGTAAATTATTGGAAATTACCACCGAACACTCTACTACCAACAACATCCCTCTTACCACAACAAGTGAAGACAGTGAAGAATCACAAAATGGTCAGTGCATAAATTTTGGAACATCGTTATCGCAATTATAATTATCGGAACATCAAGATTAAAACGGATAAAATCCTGATTAGTTGATGTCATGCTTTTTCTAAAATATTAGTCATAAAAATCAACACGAAAACCGGTAAAATTCTACAAAATTATTGTTTGAGCGGTAGGCCTATCCATGATGTGTGATAATCATCATGCCACACAAGTCTCCTTCAAAATCAGCAGTACGATACTATATACGAGCAGTTTGAGGATGAGTGAATCTCTTGTTAATAATTTATGCAGCTATTTGAAGATCATACTATTAGTAATGTTATTTTACAAATATGAACCTGTAAAGTAATTGCATTTTCAAACCTAAAAGTAATTTGCAAAATCGGCATAATAAATAACAGTTACGCAACGTCATCAACATTACAGCATTAGACAATATTTCATCACGAGCTTGTGTGATCTGTTATTATTGTAAACTTCCCAACACCAAAAACTACGAGAATCTGATACTTGGAAAACAATTGAATGTGATTAATTGGGTTTATTCTCAACGATATCCTGATTGATGCTAACGTAAAAAATGTCGTTCTATTCATGAAAATGTTGCCCTCATAAACAAATTTAAGGTTTTGTCATTCACTCCACCTACAGCGCTACTGTACAAGGCTAATGTTCACAGAAGTGTACATTCAAATCTCATTATTGCTGTATTATTCATTTCGGAGTAAAGTTAAAACAAATTCTCACCAATATTCACTCTTATTTTTAAATATGACTGTATAAGTCATTGACTTTCATACACCCAGCACCCCAATTCACCTGCTTCATTTAATCAATGAACGGGGCATCACCAGGTCCTGACATGTATTGCTTTCACACATCATTCAAACCACTTCTAAACCCTATGAGATCCTGAAAATACTCCAGCCCTCCCCCTGGAGATTGAATGGTGGCCCTCTTACCTAATTAATATACTCAATTGAAGTTGTGTGTCACTGACGCAGCGCATAACTTAAAGGGAGTAAAATGGTCAATTTGGCAGGTGGTTTTAAATATCGCTAATTGAAAACACGTCTCACCTTCAAAATGTGCAGTTTACCCTTCACCCACTGAGTCATCTTATTTAAATTTCTATCCACTTTATCCACTTAACACGAAGTCGTACTTAGTGCCTCAGGGTTAAAGTACTGATGAGACAGATTGAAAATATTGCTTGAGGTTTAACCCTTACAGCGCGGGGGTAGACTTTAGTCGTCAGAATCTGACGTCTGTTGACATCAGATTCTGACGATTGAAGTCGATCACCGCACTGTAAGAGTAAAAATATTTCTACTGGTCGTAGACCAATAACATAGGTATTCAAATGAATCGGAAAAAGCTAACTAAGACATTTATGATGATTTCAAATTTAAAAAAATCCTTTGTGATGTTTTTCACAAATTAATTCAGCGCTTCAAGAGGAAAGCATCGTTTATTTTCACTCACTTGAAGTTGTGGATCGCGTCAGCGAGACACAACTTCAAGTGGGTGAAAATTCAAATATGTTTCAGATTGTCCATATGAGCCATCCAAGCTAAACAACCCCAGGGCTTATTTGGACGAGACGGGTGTTCATTGGTGTGAAAACGGTGAAGTATTTGACTTCCTCAGTGTGTGCACATGTGTCACAGATCCTAACGCGAATAGCTACAATTACGGTAGGTGCTACACCAATAACCGCCAGGGCTCGAATTTCGAATCCTGTGTCTGGAGGACAGTGTCATCTCAATCATCTCACCATCCTCAGGAGGTTCTCCTGGCCCAGTTTAGCCTATATGTGCACAAAGGTGGCCTAAAGCCCGATTCATTTCATTTTTTGCTACACCAATATGCTAACACAGAAATAATATTTATAACCTGCACGAAAAACGACGTTGATCCAATTCTGGCTAATGTTGCACCAGTGTCGCTATTACTATTATATAAGGTATGGAGATAAGTTATTATATTAACTAAAACCGACAACGGTGAAACACGTTGTCAGTAAAATTGTTCAACATTACATTACATTTTTACCACCATGCAGGTACCAAAAAAGCTATAGAAACAATTAGAACCAATCTAAAAAAATAATACTTAGGAATTAGTAATTTTCTAAATATTGACATAATTTGCTTTAAACCAACTGTTTAATTCTATAGAATTTATACATTGTAATAATAAGTTTTCAAATTTTTTACATAATTATGTTATTCATTTCTATCCGAGGAAGAAGAAGAAATGTTTATTCAACAAATAACATTGTGAAAAAAATACAAATTATATAACATGTCAGGATGACTCTCATTAAGACTCAAAGAGTCGCTGGCATGGAAGCCACTTTATTATGAATAATATGAAATATAAATGAGTATATCATATAGTAAATCACAATACAAAATTGTATACAAAATACAATGCAGCTTGTTAAATTAAAATTTAAAGGGACTGTGCAAATGAGAAAGTTTGGATAAATATGGTATAGGATTTTAACTCAAACATCAATAATATCAAATCAAAATAATCACCACCCAGCTGAACCTGTGAGTCGCGTCAGGAGGGTGCTCTTGCATGGCAAGCCATATGCTCATATAAACTACAGTTAAGAAATATTACCATTGTGACAAATTGTATTACCCAAAATACGAGACTCCAGATATTCCTTGATTCTGATCAATTATATTCTGCTAGATTTTCTTCCTAAATATCTGACATACTAAATGAAGAACACTCGAAGCTATATAATCGCCTATCGTGTTTAGGTTTATTCCTGACGTTTAATGGGCGTTTAGGGTAGTGGTTAGCAACGCTGCCTTTCACGCCAGAGTTCGAGGTTCGGTTCCCGTTTCGGCGGTTTGAAAGAAACAAAATGTTTCTTCCCCATCCACGTGTGAAACTCAGTATTGTGGGGAGCCTCCGTGACCGAGAGGTAGCGTGCTCGGCCTCGGACCGCCAGGGCTCGAATTTCGAATCCTGTGTCTGGAGGACAGTGTCATCTCATTCATTTCATCATCCTCAGGAGGTTCTCCTGGCCCAGTTTAGCCTATATGTGCACAAAGGTGGCCTAAAGCCCGATTCATTTCATTTTTCCTGGCGTTTAATTGCAAACGATCGTGCGAAATAGCATTAAAGCTAGCGTGTACTTATCTCTTATAATTTAAATATCTCTATTTGATGTTGAATTGATGTCAAAAAAGCACATCAAAAATGCAAATATACACTAATATACAGAGCATGTAGGGTCCTAGACAGGTACTAACACCCAGTCATGCAAAGTCCTAGGGGAAGACTCACACCCGAGCCTGCAGGTTCCAGGCAAGGTCCCACACCCTATATATATATTTATTGCAAAATGAATACGCTTAGGATTTATTGACTGATATTTTGTAGTTTGGTTCAGCTGACCATATCTCAGAACCTCGGTAGGGCATATACGTGTAAAATATCATATCAAGATATAAATGGTGATAAATGCACCAACATTAATTTGTGTATGCACCTGAGGGCACTGTAGCCAAGCATTAAAGTAAAATGGCCGTGATTTTTAAATATGGTCACTAATATAGAGGTACCTGAATTATTTTATTCACATAAGAACCTACTCATTCGGTTGTTTAGTTAATGTCTGGGCTTAGAGTTTTCTTTGGTTCTTTCTCGTTTTTATTCCGCTATGTCCACAAATTTAGGCGTTATTTCTCCCTGATTTTTCATTCAATCGACTTCAAACCTTGGCTCAATGATCCTTAGGTATTGTCCTATATCTTTTTCAAGAATTACCTGTTGTTCTTCGGAATTTATTCAGAATTTTCTAGATCACTATGTGGATCGATGTCGGTTCAATGATGTGTATGTCGGGAGAAGCCCCCATTCATTCTATGAATATAATATTGACCAGTACATTTAATAATTAAAATACATTTATCCAGTAATGTTTCATTGCCGGACCAGCGCCGCAGACAGTGGCCCAGCATTAAACCAACATTGCGCGTTTGATATGTACAGTAAGAACCTTTTAAATGTTACATTCGCAAATAAGCTAACAGTTGCAATTCCACTCATGCAAGAAATGTCGATCCAATCTTGTTTTAATGTTGGGCCAGCGTCGCAGACACAGTATTAGAGACACAGCATTAGAGACATCAATGTGTTTACTGGGGCTTCTGAATGTGGTTCATATTGACAAACAAATATCTTTCTATTGAAAAGTACAAAGGTTCAGTGTGCAAGTGTGTAAATCCGCAAATACTTGCGCAAGCATGCAAGTGCGCAAGTACTTGCGAATGTGTGCAAGTACCTAGGTGCGCAAATACCCAAGTTCGCAAGTACATGCGCAAGTGCGTGACTGCGCATGTGCACAACTACGCAAGTACGAAAGTGCTTAAGTGCTTGCGCAAACACATGCGTGAGTGCACAAGTACGCAAGTGCGTAAGTGCGCAACTACGCAAGTAGACAAGTACACAAGTGAGCAAGTACTTGCGCAAGTGCGCAATTAGCCTACTTGCGCAAGTAGAAACCTTTCAAATAACAGTAAATTGTAATTCCAGCAAACACAAAACATCGATCCAATGTTGTTTTGATGTTGGGCCAGCGACGCAGACAGTGATGCAACATTCAGCCAACAGAGAGACAAGTCAATGTGTTCACTGGACCCTCTGAATGTGCTTCCATTTGACAAACCAATATATATCTATATATATAAGTACAAAAGCTCAGTGGGTACTTCTGGTCTCTTATATTTGAAGTTTGATGGCAGAAATATGAAATTTGAAGTATATCTTCCAATTAAAAATGGCTGCCAAAAAAACAATAAGCAATTAAGACTTCAATCAATCTGTCATAATAAAAATAACCTCAAAAAAATCATAAAACCAAGTTCAAACATTATTGTTACTTGACAAGTCACAATCCCCCTCTAGTTTTCATTTAATATTGTTGTTTTTTAAAAAAATATAGCATATTTAACAAGCCTCTCAAATTAACAAACGGCCGCCACAAAATACTAAATTTATTATTATATAAAAAAAAAAATTAATGCACTTAGAGGCATATTGTTATTAGTATTTTTCTCCATGCACAAAATTAAGATGCCTGTTTAAATCAGCCGTTTAACAGATACTTGTCGTAATTGACCACAGATATGCATTCCGTTGTCTTGTCCACTCCTCCTTATCTCAATCTCTTTTAATTTCAATTTCAGCTCTTTTTTTATACCTTAGTGATATTTTATGAATAATAATTGAATTATTATTAAATGATAATTAAATTATTATTCATTAGCTAGGTGGCATCACATGTTTTCTAAAGTCCATTTATAATCAGGTTAAGTGGGTGGCTCAACTCACCCAATGACACAATTTACCCAGCTCTTCCCTATAATTATGTGTAGGCCTACATCATCCCTGGTCTATTACCAAACCTAAACTAAAAGCTGTGACACTCAGGTCGCTAATATTTAGTCCTAAATATATAATTAAATGTGTTTGTCTCATTTTAGACATTTCACTGCCATTGTGTTTGCATTTTGTCTTCCGCACCTTCGGAACTTTTCACGGGTCATTAAGGATGATCAGCTGAATAACTCCTGAAATTGTTAGCTTTGTATTTTTATTTTTTTCCCCCACTTTGTCCGTACATATACCTAAAATTTCTGTATTAATAATACAGCTACTATTATGTAATGTGAAAAACGTCATTTGGAAAGTAAGGCTATATTGTTTTTGTAATCTTTATTTTAATGTAGTTTTACTTCGAAATATGGGTTTTAATTGATTGATCTTTATCTTTTCAGATTGTAGTGATACCATCTTGTACTTCCCTTTAGATAATAATTTTAAAGATCTGTGTGAATCTGTAGAATTGAATAACACCAATGCTGTTATAACGCACGACGAGAAGATCATGGGCAACGGATCTGTATATCTTAAACAAAAAAGAAATAAAAACATATATGCATTTCTGGAAACTGATTTCCTCACCAATTGGTTTGGCAGAACTCCATTAGACCAATTCACAGTATCCGTATGGATACGATATGAACGGTATGTTATTGAAAAAATCTCTTCACCACTGATCTAATAGTCATTATTTTCTTGACAACAGTATACTACATGTAGTTCAGAAGCTAAAGCTGACGTTAGTAAACCTCATCTTAAACCACCAGTCAAAAGTTATAGCTTTTGTTATGTATAGGCATATATGATTTTTATTTCGCCCAATCGGTATTCTTCGTTTTGATACATTAAAGAGAAATAAATGTCCATCATCGATTTAATACCAACATCACACTGTTTGTCTGAGTTTTTTCGACAAATCACCTGATCACTGACACGAATTATATTTCTGATAAAGTGGGTGCCTTATTTGGCATCGCACGTCACCTGTGACAAAGTGATAGTGTCGCATTCTGGCACATGTTGTCGTATATTATGACGATGATCCCTTCAAAGCTGAGTTCACTACCCATTTTGTCGAGAACTCAGCTAGAATTTCTCTCAGAAATATTAACTTTGATTTTGCATGTTATAAAGGTAAACATGTAGTTACATATTGCTAAGAGACAGGTGTTTGAAGGTATCAAAATAGGCACCCACTTTATCAGAAATATATATGGAGGAGGGAACTGGGTTTGTCAATATAATTATGACTAGAAGAAATATGTTAACCCCTCTAGATTATGTTCCTATAATATCCCAATGCTCTTGCAACGGAAAATACACTTGATTCAAAGTACATTTTCATCATATCTGCAATATTTAGGCATAGTGGCCCTAGTGGCATAGTTAAAGTAAGTGGGTGAGTCGTGTTGCCTCAATGCTGACTAATTAATTGGGTCTACCCCAGTCAGAACTTTGTTTACCGAATGCGGGTGGGCTTACAACTTAGCGAATCGTGACGACCCATGAACTTTAATATTCGGCTTACTGATTTCTTATTATTATTTTGTTTTTTATTGTTGTTTTTTTAATTCCCCTTGTATAAATAGGAAGAAAACACAGCCATCATTTGAAGGAATAGTCAACAACGGTGTTTGCCAAGAAACACCGGGATTTGGTGTTCATTTACGTAAGGCAAGGCTGGGTGCTGCTTTAGCCACGGTAATCAACACATCTGCCTCCTACATTAGAGACGATGAAAAGGTCAGTACGACTCCATTGACTCAAAAAATATTAACAAAAATAGTATTCCACTTCGTCCCCCTGGATATGAAAGGGTGTATTTGCCACTTTCCAACATGGCAGATACACCCTTTCATATCCAAGGGGACGGATTTATCGCCCTAAGTAAGGATGGTATTACAACTGACCGAGGGACTTTGATCAGTAAGGAATTTTACATTTTTCGATTTACAAAAGAGAGCTATGAGTACTTTCGCTATTTTTAAAAGATTCAAAAATATCTCAATTTTATGGATTCTGATTTTATTCAACTGTTCAATTTAAATTTAATATTAGTTTTGATAAATAATCACAAAATGTTAATTTACTTTTCTTAATTTCATCAGCAAAATTTTAGCCTTAGCCTGCCTTATATATTAAAAAAATTGATTGCATGCAAATTGTCTGTTCATCGTGTTTAAAATATACAGGTGATTTACGTTTTTAACTGTCGACCGATTTGGGTGAAAACCATTATCATCTCCATGACGTCCGTCCATCACTTTGTCCGTGTTTCCTTGTAAGCGCAATTTGCTCTTGTGATTTTGGTCGATTGTTCTGAAATTTGGCTAATGAAATGAATCGGGCTTTAGGCCACCTTTGTGCACATATAGGCTAAACTGGGCCAGGAGAACCTCCTGAGGATGGTGAGATGATTGAGATGACACTGTCCTCCAGACACAGGATTCGAAATTCGAGCCCTGGCGGTCTGAGGCCGAGCACGCTACCTCTCGGTCACGGAGGCTCCCCACAATACTAACTTTCACACGTGGATGGGGAAGAAACAATTTTGTTTCTTTCAAACCGCCGAGACCGGGAACCGAACCCCGGACTCTGGCGTGAAAGGCAGCGGTGCTAACCACTACCCTAGGGCCCCCGCCCGAAATTTGGCTAATTTAATGTGTTCAACTATATTGGATATGCAAATTAGCCGATTTTCAAAATTAATGAGGGTAAACCAGCAACGTGCTCAGAATATTAACGACTGTAGAGCATTTACGTCTATTTAAAAAAAAGATTATTATTATTATTATTATTATTACAAGTTAATGCCTATGGACTATATAGGCTAATGTTCCCAATACAGATGAAGCCTAATATATATACATATATATATATTATTGAGTGAGTTTTAGAGGCTACGACACCCGGGTAGACTTCCGTAACCGACTGTTAGTTTAAACAAATTGTTCTAATTTATCTTCATTGCTGGTCCTACTAAGGATTGCATGATCTTTGTTGGGAGTTAACAATAATGAAAACACAGCAAACATGGGACGCTGATTTAATGCTGGTCCATTACATGCATGTCTCGGGTTTTCTGGGAAGAGCCTTTCGGTGCACTGGTCCAATAAATTCATGTCTCGGGTTTTCTGGGAAGAGCCTTTCGGTGCACAAGACGTTTGACTAAGTGATAACTTAACTCGTTAGTCAGCGTTCCGGACTGTAGAACTAAATCAGCATTAGGCTATCATTTTTCGGTGGATAATAGAAAAGCAGCCATGCAAAGCCGAAACAGCAGTAGGCCTATCTGTTTACTTAGATAATGACTTTTAGCTCTGCACAGTATGTGTTTACTTATAAAGTTGCACACTTGTAATGTAAGCTAAGACTGCCTTCCAGCTTTGCATGGCAGTGTTATGTATAGTCGTATCACAGCACACATGGGACCACACAGGACATTCTGCTAAATAATGCTTTGATGTTTCCATTCAAAACTTTCTTCTAAAACAGTCAAAAAACAACATATGAAATATTTTTTTGTGTGTTATCAGATAGCAGTCGAATTGCAAATATTATTCCTATTATTGTTGTATTTATGATTATTATTATATTATCACAAGTTCCCAAGTTCCGAAGTTCCCAAGTTCCGGGAACTTCAAGTTCCGGGAACTTCAAGCTTCCAAATTTCAAGTTCCGGGAACTTCAAGTTCCGAAATAAAAACCTGACCTGATTTTCAGACCTTAACCCTGGGACGCTAACACACATTTCGTTCTCAATAACCGTGTATGCAAACTTATAATGAAACGAATTAAAAACGATTATAATGGGTAATCGTGATTAGCAATGAAAGGGTTAAAATGTGAGAAATGTATAGAGCCGATTTGGAAGCAATTCCTTTTGCTATTTGCTATTCTATAGCATAGGACCAATGGCCGGGTCGCGGACCAATGAGCCGTCGGCCTATTATAGAGCGTTCCTCCCAAATTTGATGGTCTCCACCACAGCTAATGTGAATCCGGGTAGACTTATAACCCCTGTGCGAACTAACCCCGGTCTCGCCTACTATTGATTGTATAGTCTACACAGACACCCCTTAGCCGACACCCCTTAGCCTACCCCCCCCCCTTCTCCCCCAGCTAGGAGCATGAACAGGGATGAGGGTCGCCCACCGCCACGCGTGCTACACCCTACAAACCTAGAGCCCGAGTAAGCAACATTGACTTTGAACCTTAAACTGGTCTAATCTACACACAGAGACAATGATTGTTACTATTGTTGTATTCCTAACATTATATAAAGTAATCTCATTCACTTCCCTTATCCATTTTTAGCGTAGCTTTATATCACTAGCAGTGCCGTTAAATTGGCAAAAACAATATTCCTAGAAATCTTAGGGTTTCTCCACAGTGGGGCCAGACGCCAATGTCATCTTCCACCCTTTAACATTGTTAATACCACATAGTAGGCCTAATAAATATTCATTCAACGAATAACCTTAATAGGTTGTAGTTAGGCTAATTATCGTGATAGAAACTATTTTATACATGACACATTATCACCCATAGACTAGTGAAAAACAGTGATATCTCACTCCTATTAATGAAGTTATTTGAAAGAATTTATTATATTCATAACTCTCAGATAAGTAAATAGTCATCAGAGGGTCGCGTGAGCAACAGCCTGTAGAGCCTCTACTCAGCTTCGGCCTGTCAAACAATCCCTCCCTGGCTATTCATTCCAGGCATTCACTAAAACACATGAGGATTATATAAACAGTTCATGCTCACATTAACACTGATTAAAATCACCTGATCACTAGGTTAACAAATTATTTCTTTGTATCTGATATAGGCGCCTAAAATTGAGTCACACACAAGGCAACAGTCAAGATTAATAAGGACAGCTATTAGATTTAATTTAACAGACATCCCGTCCAAGATGCTCTCATCTCCCAACGATGCCTTACATGATGCATTTATAACGTGAACTGATTGTGCATTCACTGTGCAGTTTTGGCCTACACAACAAACACACAACGCTCAGCCGAAGCGGCACAATGCTGGGCCAGCGTCGAACACGATGGGCCAAAACAGCACCAGCACCTGCTTGGAGGCCGGTCCAGCATTAAAACAAAACAATACAAAGACAACTCCTATATGCGGGATTGGTAGGGGGGGGGGGGGAGGGATGTGCCCTCCCCAAAGGGAGGCGCACCTGCATAGGAGCTCATGGAGCCAATTATTAAGCAAGGGCACAGCGTTGATCTGTCACTGGTGCACAGTCCATGGCGCTGGCCCATCATTAAAGCAACAATGGGTCAATGTAGGACGAAGTTAGTAGTGTGCATGAAGTGATTAGTAAACATGATACATGGGGGCGTTGTTGGGCCGACGTCATAGATTGTGAGCCAACATTAGCCCACCACCGGGTCAATGTATTACGTTTACTTGCAATGCAGAGGTAGGCCAGATAAGCCACTATCATGCTGGTAGCAGATTGGAGTGTTGTTTGAATTATGACCCAATGTTGTACAGTGTGGGCCAGCCATAGTAAGTGACCGGGAAGATCTTTCAAAGGGTAGTAAGTGGTCACGTATATCAGACATAGTTACCGTGTTTAAAGTTTTCATTCATAACTTTGTGCCGAGATATTCAAAACCTTAGGAAAAAACATAATATTAAATAATTTTTTCAGTGCTCTCAGATAGGAGTTAATGAAAATATTACTCTTATTATTGTTGTATTTATGATTATTATGATATTAAGGGGAAATTATTATTATTATTATTATTATTATTATTATTATTTTTATTTTTATTTTTATTTTTATTCTTCTTCTTATTTCGTGCACCAAAGCAGACTTAAAATAGCTACTATGTATAATATACCGTACAAATGATATGTAGTCGCAAAAAAGCGTAGAAACCTATAGATATACAAATGCATAATTATGTTACTGGAGTATGTATTAAGACATTTTAAAAGCAGACTTTATTTCATGAATGTACAGTGAACATTAGCCGGCAGTAGCTTTCAACAGATGTTTGGTTGTTCCAGATAAAATTTAGCGTAATAACAATAATAATGGCAGACAAAAATAATTTATATCAATATATATAAAGCTAATCATGACAATTATCAATTCACGCAGGACATGGTACAACATGGCACAACAATATCACAACTTGCTTTTATTTAGCATTATTAGTGATTGATTCATACCATTCTCAATCACGACCTAGTTAATACCACATAATCGGTGTTGCCATGGAACAAAAACATTCCCGACCTCATAAAGAAAATCAGCCGACTTGGCATCTCTGAAATCCGCCATAAGGGCCCACCCCGTCTGATCACAAAGGCGACGGACACGTCCCTGAACGGCCCTAACCAGCCAAATAAATTTATGCAACTCACGCGGGACACTAATTAACATCAATCGCGTTATCAGCTGATTACCGTATCATCAATCGATCAATCAATCAATAAAACGTCTATAGCGCTTAAATCCTAAGCGGACCAAGCTCAGAGGCGCGCAGATCCTAGCGATATCCTTTTCTGGCATTTTGTGAAAGCGTGAGTTACAATAATCTAACTTGCTACTGACCAGTGCCACTGTAGGGGAGAACACCCTAAAGCGCACCCTGTTCCCTAAGCGCACCTTTTGGCTTTTTCTTAATATTTATGTGAAAGTGACGTCATATTGACTTCATAATGGAAGAAGATAATAACGTGTTGTGTCCTTGAACTTGGGCACTTAATAGCAAGGACGCTACACAAGCGGGAAGGACGCAAGAGAATAACAGTTAAAATCACTCTTTTTCTTATAATTTTGTGAGTGTAGAGGTTGTGTGATTACTTGAAGAGTATTATAGATAACGAAAAAATTGAAAAAACACAATGTAGACTGGCCTTTTCTTGATTAGTTACAGCTAACAATCAGTCAACGTGAGTCAACCCTGTGATCCAAAAATCCTTTTAAAAAATAATGTCCAGTGTGCCCAAAGCGCACCCCCAACCGCCCTGTCCATGTCAATGATTAGTCACAGCCAGCCAGTTGTGTCTGGCTACTTTCCATCAAAATGAATAAACTGGGCCTATATAGACTATATTATATTTCATCAAAATTTAGGGTAAAAAATTACCAAAAATATTATTTTGGTTATGGTTATTCATAATCTAACTAAAATGTAATTTAATCTTATCCCTACATGTATCGGTACAGGAGGTGCGCTTTAGGACGTATCACAACCACTGAACATTAGGGGGTGCTCTTCAATAACACTGGGGGTGCGCTTTGTGCACAGTGCACCCAAAGCGCCCCCTTTGCTGAAAAAGTGTTTTTTTCAAACAAAATGATTTCAAACGGCTTTATCACACGGAAAAAAATAGGAATTATAATTTATTAGAATCCGGACCACCTGCCAATGTGGTCATGTTGTTTAAATCATGTTATAAAAAGATTTCCCCCTTTTTAGTTAGGGGGTGCGCTTAAGGGTGTTCTCCCCTAATTTGTTTGGAAAGAGCTGAGGGAGACTTTTCGATTTCGACGCAGGTCACGGATATGATAGACGTATGACCTACATGTTTGGGATATATGTTTTAGGAAATTTAGGATACTGGAGCATGTGAAATCACTTAGATTTTTTTCTCGCTGAAGTTTATATCATGCAATGAGAATATTTTTTTGTCTTGCCAGCTTAAACACTGTCATCCAAGCCGACACACCAATTAAACAATGCTACAACTTCAAAAAGCGTTTGAAACAGAACATGTAAATTTGAGTATCATCGGCATTAAGATTGTGATTAATGTCGAGACTGAAGATTATAGCGTTGAGTGGTGTAGTGTATAAGGTAAAAAGCAGTGGTCCTAGCACAGAGCCCTGTGGAACTCCATATGAGAGTGTGACTTTATCTGATACAGTGTCTTTAATTTGTACGGATTGGTGCTTATTTTTCAGATAAAGAAAAGACCAAATTTGAGCCTGCTCAGATATTCCCTACTGAAAGTATATTTGTTAATAATATAGTATAATGTAGCATGGTCACCGACACGTCAAGCAGTGTCAGATATGTATCTTCACCTTTGTCCATACTGATTACCATCTATCTAATTTATTACAATGAGCCTACAAGAAACATCAATCTACATAATCGGCGCTCCCGAAGGTACATGGCATTTATCAATTCATTTTAAACATGCAACCATCCAGGACTATTTGCAAAAGATACAAATCTAAAATAACATCGGTTTCCAGAAATATTCCTCCAGGGGGTAAGGCTGTTTTTACGGGCTCACGAACTTTTACTGTTCTATATTTTTCATGTTTATTATTTTCAAATATTTGCTGGATTTCGTTTCAGCTCAGAGATAGTCCAACCTGGTACCACCTCGCACTTGTTTATAATGGTGGGGAGATGAAACTTTATTTAAGTGGTACAGTCGTTGCTACACTGCTTATTGAAGGTAAGAATGATATATAACAATGTAATGTACTGAATTAATATATGTGTAAATATATTTTCTTTCATTACTGCAACAAAGCACAACACATTTTACATAAATTTGTCTGCTAATACACAGTTTTGTTTCAATACATACATGATTTTGAATTTGAACAAGCAAATAATCCGCTCCACGGTATTGTATTAGACGTATTACTGGTGTTATTCCGGCACCCGTTGCTTCATACTTTTGCTGAAGTGGATCCGGTTTCATGCATTATAGCAACATTTTAGTGGTATTTCTAGACTTTATTCTGCTATTCTGGAATTGAATACTACAATCTCCACACTGTCGCATGAATAGTACTAGAATCTGGTCAATCACAGTATCTGGTCAGATGTGGATGATCTCTATAATAGCCTACCATCTTTCCTTTGACATAGTATGTTGTGACATGTCGAGATTATGTTGGAACGAAATAATATATCAGTATATAATATCATGCAATATTGTGATAGGCTAACCATAATATTAGGGCCTACACTCTAAGGCTAAGATATGACATGTAGGCATATGGCATTACATGTCACTATAAATTAGCATGATGTCTTGATCATATAAACTTTTACACCCACAAAAGTCCATACAGGATTTGGAACAAAACCAATTTGACCGAACGAGAAACACTCTTCAAGGTTACGTTCCCATATGTAAGGTTTTAAGCCACAGGGGTGGACCCGCGCGGGTCCTGTGCGGGTAACCGCGCGGGTTGTATGTTTACATTGTTTTTTTCATATATATCCGCATGTGACACCCGCGCGGATAATAGTGATCTACTTGGTGGTGGACCAGGTGGTGATGATAATAATGATGGTGGTAGTAATGGTGGTGTTGGTAGTGATGGTTGTGTTGGTGGTGGTGATGGTGGTTGTGTTGGTGATGTGGTAGTGTTGATGGTGGTGGTAGTGGTGGTGATTGTGTTGTTGGTGGTATCGTTGATGATGGTGCTAGTGGTGTCTGTGTTGATGGTGTTCGTAGTGTGGTGATGATGGTGTTGATGGTGGTATTGTTGGTGGTGTGGTAGTGGTGGTGATGGTGGTTGGAAGTGGTGATGGTGATAGTGTTTGTGGTGTGGTAGAGGTGATGAGTTTATGTTAGTGGTGATGGTGGTGATGGTAGTAGTGGTGATGGTGGTGATGATCATGGCGGTGTTGGCGTGTTGGTGGTGGTGATAGCGTTGTTGGTGTTGATGGTGATGATGTTGTTGTTGATGATGATGATGGTGGTAGTGTTGTTGGTGTTGTAGGTGATGGTGGTTGTGTTGGTGGTGATAATGATTCTGGTGGTAGTGATGATTATGGTGATGATGGTGGTATTTATGGTGGTTGTGTTGGGTGATGATGGTGGTGGTGATGATTATGATTGTGGTGGTGATTATGGTGGTGATGGTGGTGGTGGTTGTGCTGGTGGGGGTGGTGATGATGATGATGATCGTGGTAGTGATGATTATTGTGGTGATCAGATGATGATGCTGGTGGTGATGACGATGGTGGTGATGGTGATGATGAAATTGATGGTTGGTGATGATGCCATTGATAGTGCTGGTGGTGATGATGATGATGATGATGATGATGGTGTTCGAGGGGCCCTTAACTGGGACACGTGCAAGTGTCTGGCAGTGTGGGTGCACGCCCTTTTTATTTCTGCCAAATAATTTAAAAGTCACCTAAATTTGCCAATATATATATATATGAATACTCTATCCGCGCCTGTTTGTATACTGTGTTAGATCATGTGCAATAGGCTTGTAGCGAGAGTAGCACTTCAGCCACGGTATAACGTTAATTTTGACCCCTGTCAACTAGGGTGGGCTGTATAAATAGGCCCATACCTGTCATTCTTTCTACGTCTAGCTTCTTGTTCAGATGTGGTCTTTGTGTATCTTTTTCGTTTGGTTGTATGAGCTCTTCCGTCTTTAATGGTGTTAAAGATGGGGGTTTGTTTGCCATATTTGCAGATTATCAGGTGATTATATGTCCCAGTTAGGTTTATTATGACAAATTTTGCAAAACACGTGGCGATACACGGGAAAGCCCATCTGTGTGACGTGATTTCCCCCATGTGGATTTGCCATGCGGTGCGAAAAAAACCCAACATGTTGAATTTTCTACCCACGCGGCAAATCACCCGCGGCAAATCACCCACGCGAATGGAAATGATACATATGGCACCCGCACTGGTACCCGCATGGGTCCAGCTGCGCGGGTTAAACCTTACCAATGGAAACAGGCCCTAAATGGTTAAATCAAAGCGCCCCATTATAATATTATACCGTGGCATTGCGATGGCATATACAGGCATCTGGATGTCATATCTTTACAATCAAGTGCAATATTGTATTATTATTGTATGACAGATTCTACAATCTTATAAGTTTCCAACGAAGTGATTTTCATACCTTAAAAATTAGTTATTCATCTTAGTGTCATCTTGTTACTCTGCCACATCAAAGCACTAATGGTTATATAACTACCGTATGTGCTAAGTTGTATGAAGCCGCATCTGATGGTTGCTTAAGAGGGTCTACTTCAGATATTATATCACGATTTTTGTTAAATAAGGTACGTCTTTGTGGGGAATTTGAACCGAGGAAATTCAAGATACCATATCCTTTCCTTCGATTATTAAATTTTGTATGTTTAATATTACATACAACATTTGTATTGTGCTATTATCACATCGTAGTACTATAATATCATACATTGACACAATAACGCCATATGTCCTAAAATTAATAGGTTTGTCAAGACATTATACTATTATATTGTAACGTTATAATGTCATGCCCACATGTCATATTATGATAACATAATAGTGTAATATGATTGAGTATGAAAATATTGTTTGATTAAAACTATATACTGACAAAATATGATGAGAGTTCGTCCACATGTGGCTGGGTGCCCTGATTGACGATATATTATGTATATAAATAGGGTATACATTTTAAAACTGTAGAATACTAGTAGAATATTGTCTAGATATTACACTAGAATTGTTATATAATGCATGAAACCAGATCCACTTTGCTATGAAGCAACATATATTTCCATTAAACAAATGTTGTTTATGATATTATAGTTCGCATGCATAAAATTCGATGTGTGTTGACGGTAACCATTTTGAATTTGAAGGTCAAATATATAATAGGTCATTTTGATCGAAAAAAAATTATCAACACCAACTCATGCAGAAACCAGAAATCGTGCAATAATGTTAACAAAAATATAAAATTGATGGGGTTTTGGTGGTCATGTCTTACTTGCTTATTTAAAGGTGAAGAACACCAAATATAGAATGTTATTCAAAATTCGACTCCAGCACACACCAATTAAGTAAAAATAAGCGGAAAAAAATATAGACCTAAATGCCGAGCAAAGACAGACGTTTGCAAAACCTTAAACCCCCCACCCACCCCCCCCCCCCTCCTCATTTTAGACAGGTTTGGGGTTATCCTCATATAAGCGGTAAAATATATAGTTCGTACCTATTTTTTTACTGTTGATATCTCATTTTAATGCTGGGAGACACTCCTGATGGAATGTAACCTCTATAACGTATGCACGAGTTTGCAGGTATTTTAATACAATTGAGTCCATGATTTAGTATTATCTATATTTTTTCATCGAAATATGATATTATGGCCGTTCTCATGGATTAGATACAACAATTGATTTTGTGTTTTTATATTTATCATTAGTTATAATATAGCGGAAACCTTTCTTATCATTGGCGGCCATCTTGTTTTTTCAT